>JAKSZP010015762.1:0-466729 GCA_022478985.1 Massospora cicadina
ATAACCATAACTATGAACTGCTGATAGGAGCACCATTCAAGCGTCACTTTAATGCAGTATTAGATATGGCTGAGGAGGCCTTCGAAATCTTAGGGGCAGTGGATTCCAATTTACTTCACTTCTAGAGGTGTGCCCAATTATTCCACCCGCATGGGACAAATTAATCTTATGTACAGTGACGGTGTAATCCCTATCCACTATCAGCAATTACAAACAAGACTAGGGTCCTCACTCATCAAATATACGAGTACCAGGTGCTGCTACTCCGGTCTGCTGCTGACATATTAATCCCCTCTGGCCACCAAGTTATATTGGTAACACAGCTTAAAATTAAGATACCAAACGGGCTTTATGAATTGGGCACCACTAGTGCTAAAAAGCAAACGGGCTTTATGAAGAAGTTCTTGGCCCTTATCAGCAATCATGCCTTTAGCCCCATATGGCTCCAGGCCTCATATTACCTGGACACAGAGAAATCAAAGTGTTACTAGCAAACCTACAAAAAGGACCACTGAGGGTCCAAAGACACCAGGTGGTGGTCCATCTAGTACTAAAAAAAAAGACACCAGGTGGTGGCATATCTGCATTTGACCCCTGTTGATGAGGTCCTACACTTCCAAATACTCAGTTTTCTGGATGAATTTGGTCTTCTCACTTGGCCTCAGGCTGGCGTAATGGCAATGGTCATCCAAGAAACCTTAACAGGGTCATCAGAAGAGCAGAAGAATCGTGTAATAGCTTTATTAAAAAAGTTTGGGAAATTTTTGTGGCTGTTGATCTCCATCTGGGATGCGCTCACAGAGTTGTCCATCAATTGGATACAGGGGACCACCATCCAATTAAGTCATGGGCAATCCGCCACTTGAGGACTTCAGAAGAGGTGATTCTGATGAAATAAGGAAGCTGCTGAATCAGGGAATGCAGAAGTCATCTAAGAGTCCTTAGGCTCTGTTATAAATTTGGCAGTTTTCCATAGATACGCCAACAGAGTTTGCACAGGGTGCGACCCACTGAGCAATCAGGGCCAACAATATGACAATCGTTGCCCTCAAAACAACAGAATAAACTCTTATCAAATAAACACGGAGCACTTGCTCCCACAACTACTTTATTCAATATACTTAATACCGCGAATTCTTCCTATTCCGCTGGTTCTTAACTTACATAACAAAAACCTCCTCTTAATTGCCCATCTCGCTTATATTAAGCGGCTTGGATGATACCACTCTCATAGCCTGGACTATTTGGTTTCACCAATTCTCCTCATATTGACTGGTTATTCTCTAATTTGCTATCTCCCTAATTGTAGGCGATTTAATTTTGCATTTGTCAAATGTTGATATTACCTTATTTAGAGGCAATCCAATAATAAAACCGTTATATCCAATAAAACCCATTAATCTCAATATCACCTCATCTTGAGGCACTCAAATACTCAATATGATGTTATTTCGGTAGATTGCGCCCTAGCTGTCCCATGATTATTGTCCAGTCATATCGGAATTGCAAAATTACCCCCTCCTTGACTGGACATTAAGGCTCCTATTGCTTGTATGGTCAGAGGAACTTCACGTGTACCCAGTTAATAATTTGACCCCCCACAGGTTCCTTAATGGTGTAGGTGTCAACCCCAGTTTTCTCAATGATCTCGAATGGCCCACTCCATATGCTGGCAAGCTTGTTCCTTCTTACAAACCCATTTTGGTCATGAAACAGGACTAATTCCCCTATCTCAAACTGTGGAGGACTTCGGCATCTACATTGGTCAGCCGCATGATCCTGAATCTTCTTGGCAAGACTAGTAGAATATGCCTCAGTTTGGAGCTTGATTAGCATGTTCATTAAGGAAGACAAATAGCGGTGGGGTTTGACTCTGCAGGTATCCTCAATGCAGGAGTAAAGCAATGCAGGCAGCGCCGGATGTTGTCCATATGCAATTGAAATGAACTCTTACCAGTTGCTGAGTGGTAGCTGATATTGTACGCAAAGACAGCGGTGGATAAAAGGGTGCTCCAGTCTGATGGCCGCTCATTTACAAGCTTGCGTAGAATATTTACCAAGGTCTCATTGACCCGTTCCACCATACCATTAGATTCAGGGTGGTAGGGGGTAGTTAAAACCCCGCAGATTGCCATGAGCTCGTTCAACTTGGCCAATATATGGGATGTGAAATTGGTTCCATTGTCCATTAGGATATTTTGCGGGCAACCATGGCGCTGTATGAAGCACTCCAGGATGAACTTGGCAGTAGCGACAGCCCCCAAATCCTTGATAGCCCTCACTTCCACCCATCTTGTCCAATGGTCGATGGCTACTATTATATATTTGGAGCGGTTTGCGCCAGTTGGCAGCGGCACCACCACATCAAATGAAACTGTATGCCATGCAAACTGAGGCTTAACTAGCTGGTAGGTGGTCTTCCGGTGGTATGGTTTCTCCACTTAGCACTGATGGCAACAACCAACTGTCTTGAGCACATCGTAGTGCATATTTTCCCAATAGTAGCGGGGTCATAAGAACTCCAGCATCTTTTTCAACCATCCATGACCTACCGCTTTATGGGCATCCATTATTATCGCAGGCTGGGCAGAGGGTTTTGGGAAACTCAGCGTTGATTTCCCAATCCGCTTATATAGTTCCCCATTGCGCAAGAAGGTATACTACCTAAGTCCATCTAACACTCTGATCACAGGCTGCAGCTCATCTTAATATTTGCCCACAATCATCTTTTCGTACATTATGTCTGCCACATCTGCTGTAATGGTGACCGTGGGGAGTCAGGAAAAACAGTCTGCATTCTGATGCTTCGCCCTGGGTCAATGAATGATCTCAAAATTATATGCTTGGAGCTTGAAAGGCCATCACACAAGCTGCCCTTCAGGTTCCCACAGATTCTGTAGCCAGCGCAAGGAGGCGTGATCTGTTACCACTTTGAATTTCACCCCGTGAGGGTAGACCCAGAATTGCTTATATGCATATATTACTGCTAAACACTCCCTCTTGGTCACGGTGTAATTCTGTTCAGGCCCGGTTAAACTGCGGCTACAATATGCAATGAGGTGCTCCACAATGTCATTGTTCTTTTGGGATAACACAGCCCCTACAGCAGAAAGTGAAGCATCCATTTGCACAAAAAACTCTTTTTGAAATTGGGGTATTGCAAAACAGGTGCGCTAGCCAACGCGGTTTGTGATAAATAAAAAGTGGTTTGACATTAATCCATCCAGTTGAAGACAGCGTTTTTTTAAGTAGCTCAAAGAGTGGAGCCCCAATACAGCTGAAGTTGGGAATGAACCACCAGTAGTACCCAATCATCTCCAAGAACACCTGGATATCCCGCTTATTGCTTGGCCGAGTCATCTTGTGGATGGCTTCCACCTTGGCTGGCTGAGAGCTAAGCCCCTTGAAGTCTATCACAAAGCTGAGATATTCCAATTGTTCCTTATAAAAGTGGCACTTTCGGGGCTTAATCTTGATATTAGCATCAACCAGGCGGCGGAACACTTGCTCCAGGTGTCCAAGATGCTCCGTGAATGTTTGCAAAAACACATTGATATCATCAGATAGACAAGAACGCAAGACAGCTTTAGGTCACCCAAAATAGTATCCATAGCCTGCTGGAACGTAGCGGGAGCATTGCACAAACCCTGTGGCATACATGTAGGCTGAAACAATCCTTTTGAGGTGATTATAGAGCACTTTTCTTGTTCCGCCGCTGGCAACTTGATCTGCCAGTACCCTGATATCAAGTCCATAGCAGAGAAATACTTGGCCCCACCTAACTGATATAACGCGTTGTCAATTTATGGAAGCGGGTACAAATCTTTTTTAATAATGCTGTTAAGCTTCCAATAAACAACTACTACTCAATTGGAGCCATCTTTCTTTTTGACAATTAGTACTGGGGATGTCCAAGGACTTTTTGAAGGCTCCAACATTCCCTGTTCCACCAATGTATCTATTTCTGCAGACACAACTTATTCTGCTACCTTTGAGCAATGGATAGGACGTGACCTGATAGGGGAGTGGTCTCCTGTGTCCACCCGATGCATAACCCCACAAGTGCAACCCAAGTTGTGATCATCAGTTGCAAAGATACTGTGACACTTTTCAAACAGACCCATCACCCTGTCCTTCTGATCCTCTGATAGACCAGTGAGTGCCTTCCAAGGAACCACAGTCATTATGCTGAAGGTGGTTTTTAAAGGCAAGCTGAGATCTTCCCATGAACCAAAGTCATGTATATGGTGGACCTCATTGATTGGGATTAAATGCAGGTAAGCTACCACTTAGTGCCGCTGAACCTGCATCACTATCTTCTGCAGATTTGCTATCAACACTTTTACTTCCCCTGCCTGAATAACAGTAACCCAGGAGCCACATGATGTAAGTCCCGGGGAATTTCCCCTGGCTGTTGATTGGGCCATCTTCCCATTCCTGAGTAAAAAGACACCAAATAGGATGGTGGTACCCCTCATTACTCAGAGCGATCTCACTCACATAGTAGATGAGCGATGGGTAACAGCTCTTCCACTTCGGATCTCACCCCCAGTACCCACACTCACCTTGGCAGAACTGGTATGGAGAATTAGTGAAGTATGCGCCAAGATTGTCAAATTGAAATTGGTTGGATCTAATTTTAGTGGCAATCTGGATGATGCCCAAATCTCAAATGGCTGGAAAGGCATTAAGACTGAGGTATCAGCTGGAACTCCTGACAGTTCCAATTTGATCAATATGCCAATCAAACATTCATTGGGTACCATTGACAAGGGTTCAAAGCCCTCTGTTGGCAATTCGGGCATTGTGACTGATGTGATGACACTGACTGAACAAATGGACCAGCGACCAAGTGCAGGCAGGTTGGGCATCCCAAACCCATTCCCAACCAAATGGACCCGCCCCTATGTGGGGTGGCCTTGGGGGATTCCCATCGCTCTTCAGGCCAAATGCTGTCACACCAACTATCAGAAATGTAGGTGAGCTTCAGTTCAGACGTTTGGGGTCAAACTGACAGTGACTTGGCCCACTTCCTAATTTTTCAATGTCAGTTCCCAAGGAACAAACCTGCCCATTCCCAAACAATTTTCCAATTAGGTCAAAAATGAGGGTCCCAATCCTGGCTTATCACTACCCCAATCAACCATTATTTAATCAGTTGCATAACACTGAGAAAATTGTTGGTCAATTTTCTTCCTTTTCCTTCAAATAAAATTTTGCCAAAAAAACCAACCAATTTTTATTATCTCTTCTGACCGCATCCCTGATGGCGTTTCCCTGGTGGCCTGTAGATCCATATACTGGATGGGCTCTACCAGTACTCTTGGTCACTATGGCCCCTTCTGTCATCAATTGGGTTCAGCGAGTCTAATACCTTTGGCTCTACAACGCCATTAACAATAACTTCTGGCAGCAATATACGGGGATCTTGTGGCCATATATCCACCAATTGTAAGAGAAAATCTGTCTCCTTGCCACCCCAGTTGAAATGGCCCCATATGTTGAGGAACTCATTGAGACTATTTCTGTGATCCCACCCCTGCAGCAAGACCCCTGGGTCAGGAGTGGGCTTATTATGGTTTGTCGTCAGGATCATAATCACCATTGTGCTGCACCAACAGTCCATCATTTACAAATGCCCAGCTCCATATCAAGTCATTTGGTTGCAATGCCTCTGGCATTCTGGCTTGCTTTTTGGGTGCTTACGCATCCTGACTGGCAGGCTGATCTAAACTTATTATGCCATTTCCATGACTCATGAGGTTTGAGTCATGATTGTTGATAGGGACCCACAACCTCTCCATACAGACCGCACAGTATAACAATTTCAAGCTCTGTTTCAATTATGACCTGATTCCCAAAAGGGATAGTAAAAGCGTTTTGCAGCTCGTAGCGGAATCCCTTTGTACTCATAAATCTGTGTTGGGAGCGTTCAGGTCTTCTGCTTCATCTGCCAATATTTTACAGGTATTACATTATTGCTATAGGTGAGATTAATTTGACTAGAGCAGATTGGGTCATCTGGCACTCCCTTGGAAGTAAGATAGATGGGAATCCGTTGTCCCAGGGTGTCTAGGGTCTCTTTCATCATGTCAATGACAGTCCCATAGTGTCGCATAAATGCAGTCCCAATCAGCAAATCATAGTTACTATTTGGTAATAGTACCACTGGTGCCATAATAACAACAGATCCAAACCGCAAAGGAAGTGCACTATACACTCCCTTGGAGACCGTGGTTTCTGTTCCTGCGGTCCCATACACCATCTGATGTTCTATGTCAGGTTTTAAAGCCAACTTTGCCACCAACTTAGTGGAGACAATGTTAACAGGAGCGCCCGTGTCAATTATAGCTCATACTCATTATTTGGCTACCACCATGTCACAGTAAGTGCACTCTGAGTAAGATGAAAGCTGGTTATTTACTACGTGTACATTCAGCGGTTCACATTTTCCCAGGAAACCTATAATACCTGCATTGACTTTAGGGTAGCCTGCTATAATAGCATCCACCAGAAAGGAGACATACTTCTCTTAGAGACAATGCATCCGCAAATGGTTCTAGCTGGTTTGACAGGTTTTGGTCAAACATTTGGCAAGCGTAAGGTTTTGGCTGCTCCAAAAACCCTAGGTCAGCCATATTTTTGAATTGTGCTTGGGTCAGCACATTTACTCCCCCAACTGGCTGTTGGTAGAGGAATGTATCATCATACTGGGAGGCATCTACTCCCTTAATACAATAGATTCAGGGGGGACGTATGACTTTGAGATAGCATAAGTAGAGAGTCCCATCTCTACTCCGCTCCAACTTTTTCCCTGATAACCTTGATCCTGTTGTATGCAAGGGATCTGTCAATTGGGGCACCATTGTCCCATGTGCCCAGTGTGACCGCAATTAAAGCAACTTACTCCATAGGGCCTATGTCTGTGCTTAATATAAGCTAGCCCGCTTAGAAAGGTACTTTGAAGATGATCAGCATAACCAGACCCACATTGGTAGACTGCCTGCTGTCGAGCAGCATAGCTAATGCTGAAGCAGTAGTTGAGCAGTTGTTGCTCAACAGTTATAGGACAAATGGTAAGCTGCAGGGAGTAGCCTGGCATGATATGCATTGATTGGTTGCTTTCCTCCCCTGGTTAGGGTAGGCCCTGGCGACAGTGGGAATCCGCTCAATATTGGGTGGAGGGAAGTTAGCAGATATACGGTGCAGAAACTGAACAATTTTAAGCAATGGCACATCTTCATCCAATAATGAGGCCATAATGTTATGTAACTCAGAGTAAGGCTTTACAGCAGAAGTCATCGCAATACATACATCTGATTTAGATAAAATTCCAGCCCCAATTAACACATGAGCTTCTGCTGTAAATTGCTCAGCAAACGTGATTAGGGTCTCATTCCATTAAAACTTGATGGTCAAAATTCAGCCTTCCACTGGGACATTTTTGCAGGTCCACTGAACAGCCACAGCACCGTTTCTTTGACTTCTTGGTATGTAATAGAAATTCTGGAAAGGTAACAGACAATTTGATCAGCACTTCCAACATCCAAGGTAGAAAATCAACAGTTTTACTTTCCATTGATCTGAGACACCTTCAATTGCAAATTCAAAATGCTTAAAGAACCCAGGAATAGTCCCCTCTCAATCGAATGGGGGCAGCTTGTTACAGCAAACCTCCTGGAGCAGCTCATCTTGTTTTTTCAGTACAGTGTCCAAAGTCAGTTTCAGTTCTGCATAGGCAACTGACCTAGAGTGATGAGTAAACTCTTTCTCAACATGACGTTGATGCAACATAGCTGGCAACTGAGATTTTATCATATACATTTGATCAATGGGCCCCCTGTAGTGAGCACCACTGTTATAAATTTGGCAGTTTTCCATAGTTACGCCAACAGAGTTTGCACAGGGTGCGACCCACTGAGCAATCAGGGCCAACAATATGACAATAGTTGCCCTCAAAACAACAGAATAAACTCTTATCAAATAAACACGGAGCACTTGCTCCCACAACTACTTTATTCAATATACTTAATACCGCGGATTCTTCCTATTCCGCTGGTTCTTAACTTACTTAACAACAACCTCCTCTTAATTGCCCATCTCGTTTATATTACAGTGACTTGGACAATACCACTCTCATAGCCTGGACTATTTGGTTTCACCAATTCTCCTCATATCGACTGGTTATTCTCTAATTTGCTATTGCCCTAATTGTAGGCGATTTAATTTGTATTTGTCAATTGTAGACATTGCCTTATTTAGAGGCGATCCAATAATAAAACTGTTATATCCAATAAAACCCATTAATCTCAATATCACCTCATCTTGAGGCACTCGAATACTTGGGACCATCTAGTACTAAAAAAAGAGGCACTCGAATACTCAATCTGATGTCATTTTCGATGGATTGCACCCTAGCTGTCCCATGATTATCATCCAGTCATATTGGAATCGCGACAGGCTCTACCCCATATTAATTATTAAAATTTTTTGGGAAAAAAGAACCTCCTTTAAAAAAAGCTTTAAAAAATATAAAATAATTGAGAAATTAAGCCTAGTCAATAAAACCCTTTTTGAAGTCAGCACCATATTTTAAACTGAATTATAGAATTTTGCTCACAAATACAAATTATATCTTATGTTTGGATTGGGTCCAAGTGTAAACTATAAGCATCTTAATATAAATAGTACTGAGTATATAAATTATAAATGGCTATTATAAGTCTGTTAAAATATGGCGCTGACTTCAAAAAAGGGTTTTATTGACTAGGCTTAATTTCTCAATTATTTCATACTTTTTAGAGCTTTTCTTAAAGGAGGTTCTTTTTTTCCTAAACTTTTTTTTGAGAAGGTTTTTCTCTTTTCCCAAAAACCTTTATTCCCAGCTCTTTTCCACTAAAAATTAGTGCACTTTTAAAAGTGGCTCTTTTTCCTACTTTTATTAAATATTACTACCTTTATATATCCTTTTTGACCCCTTACTTTTTCTCTAAAAATAAAACTCATTGTATATATTTTATATATAGTATCTTATAAACAAATATCCTAATAACTTATTTTATTAAATTTAGTTGATTTTATTGGTCAAATTATACTAAAGTTACAGATCACCATCTACAATACTCATTTTATTGAATTTAGATGATTTTATTGGTCAATGTATGCCAAATTTACTGATCGCCATTTACAGTAATTCATTTTATTAGATTTGGTTGCTTTTAATAGTCAATCTAAGTAAATTTATCACCGCTATCTAAAATAATCCATTTTATTAAACTTAGATGATTTTATTGGTCAAATTATGCAAAAATGATAGCCTCTATAATGATTTAAGCTCATCCCGCTATAAGTTCATACTGACTGAATTTTGAACATATCCCCAGCCATAGGACATATCAAAAAGTGATTCGAAGCTATCACTTCACCGATGCCGGAATAAAGTTTATCTAGCGATGAACATACTCATACTTGGAATCTATAACTTCCGAGCCAATTTTTTTATTTACTAAATTAATGGGCAGATACTTGACCAATACTTACAAAGTAAAATGGGACCTAAGTTGAAGCATCTTCAATTTTTGGAGAAGATGATCATCCAAATCGGTCCAGTATTTTCAGAGTTATGTGCGAACAAACATCTAAAAAACATACAGGTTGAATTGATAACCTCCTTCTTTTTCAAAGTCAGTTAAAAAAAGGACAGCACCAACTGGGTAGTAATTGACTACTGTAAGCTGGACAATTTCACGAAGAAAGCCTCATATCCGCTGCCCAGAACTAATGATGCCTTAGACCACTTGGGAAGCACTTGCAATTTTTTGGCGATAAATTCAATGACAGTTTATTGGCAAATCGATTTTCTCTGCAGCATAACAAGAGAAGTGCGCCATAATCACTTCCAAGGGTTTATTTCAGCCCACCCATATGCCACAAGGGCTGTATAACGCACTGGCTACGTTCCTATGCTATGGAAACTATTCTAGGTAATCTCAAAGTGTTGTGTCATAGTGTACCTTTACAACATTAATGTCTTCTTGCGGACGTTTTTGATGCATCTCAATCATTTGGTAGAGGTATTCCACCAGCTCACAAAGGCCAACATCAAAATCAAGTACCACAAATGCCATTTCTTTAAAAGCCAATTAGAGTATCTCAGGTTTGTGGTAGATGCTAAGGGACTCATACCACAACCAGATAAGGTAGAAGCAATCCAGAAGATGACCCAACTCAGTTAAAGTGGGATATACAGGTGTTTTAGGCCTGGTCATGTATTACTGACACCTTATTTCCAACTTCAGCTGTATTGGGGTCCTACATATCGAGCTTTTGAGAAAGGACACTACCTTTGAATGGGCAGAATAATAACAGAGTGCCTTCAATACTCTCTGGACGGCGTTGATTAGTGCCCCAGTGTTGTAATATACAAACTTCAAAAAGGAGTTTATCATCTAGATGGATGCTTCCCTTTCCATCATTGGAGCGAATTGTCACATCAGGATGGCAAGATGATGGAGCACCATGTCGCTTACTGAAATAAAAGTTTGAAATGCCGCAAGAAGAATTACACTGTGATTGAGTGGGACTGCCTAGCTGTAATATACACATATAAACAGTTCCAAGTGTACATTATTAAGTAAGATTTAAAGCTGTGACTGACAACGCTTTGTTGCAATGTTTACAGAATCTTTGAGAGCCAGAGGGACGCCTTGCATGATGAGCCCTCAAACTCCAAGCCTACAATTTTGAAATACTTTAACATCCTGGTGCAAAGCATCAGAACGCTGACTTCTTATCTCAGCTACTAACACTTGCTGTAATGGTGGATCTGGGTGATTTACTGTATGTAAAAGGTGGTCAAGGGCAAATATGATGACAAACTTCCTCAAGTTATTCAGGCATTAGATGGAATGAGGGCTGATATGGTTTGGAAAGATGGTGATTTATACTAGCGGATTTAGATGTCATGCTAAATTTCCCAAAACCCTCTTCTTGACCAGCCATTATTTTGAGCGTGCACAAGGCAGTAGATCTAGGAGGATTATGCAAAGCTTAGAGTTCTTAATCCGCGCTATTAATGTGAGAGTATGCACTTTGACGTGCACAAAGTAATTTCTTATTGTCACCAATGGCAATCAGAAAAGCTCTTCCGTCAGAAGACCCCCTATTAATTGATGAAGTCCAAGTTTTCATGGCACATGGTGTTCATTGACATTGTGGGGCCCTTGCTGATGGTCATGAATCGCTCCAAGTATATCTTGGTAGCAATAGGCCATTTGACAAGGTAGGTAGAGCACGAGAAATAAGAGATTTGGGGGCTGTCACCGTCGCCAAGTTCATAATGGAGTGCATAATTAATTGGCTTGGCTGCCCATAGTTCATAAATGCCAACAATGAAACTAACTTCATCTTGCACATTCTCCTTGAGTTGAACGAATTAATGGCCATCCACGAAGCTAACAAACCCAGACCATCATGAGTCTAATGGAATACTTGAAAGGGCTAATAGAACACTGGTAAGTATACTTAGGAATCTGGTGACAGATAGACCACTGGACTGAAGTACCCTCCTTTCCACCCCAGTCTTTGCCTACAATATTAGTTATCACTCTGAGACCAGAAAGAGTCCATTTCAGCTGATTTATGGAAGGCACCAAGCTCTGCCTGCACTACTTTACTCCTGCATAGAGGATACCAGCAAAGTATATCCACAATGCTACTTGACAACTTTGACATCTACAATAATTAAGCTTCAGGCTGAAGTTTACTCAACCATCCTAGACAAAAAATCACAAATCACGCTTCCAGTCAACTAAGGCATAGCAGACTTCCACAGTTTGTAATAAGAGAGAGTGTTCTCTTCCATGACCAGAATGGCTTAAAAAGCGGAATAAATTAGCTATTATATATATTAGAACTTTTGAGGTTATGGAAAAAATGGGTGCAAATGCCTACATAATAAAGGATGCAGTGAGTGGTCAGACTATTAATTAAGTGCAGGCTAAGTTCCTTTGGGCATATAACCAATAAAGGATATAGAAAAAAATCATCATATTAATAAAAAAATAATCAATAAGAAATAAAATTAAATAAAATAAAATACATAATGACACAGTGATAAAATAAAAATGATGTTTAATAGAAGCAGAACAATAGACCAAACCATCAATCAGGCTGCTTCGGAATCACCTCACTGCCTCTTCTCCTCCTAGTGGGATTTGCGCTTTATTTGGTGGGATGCACGATACTTTTCCTTCTGCCGTCTTGTAGGCGGCTTAGCTTCACTAGGCTCTTAGGGAGTGGTGGCAGAGGAGGAGGTTGCACTATTGAAGGAGAGGGGGGTCAGCACCAGCACTGGGGATGAGGCGCCAGCGGAATGGGGAGATGTCATGGTGGCTTAACTGCAAGGGGTGTGGGACTAGGCGCCCAAGGTAAGAGTCAGAGAGGCGACAATTTGACCAGGAGATCAAAGTGAACACGCTCCTGGCCCAACAAGAGCGAGGCCTGAAACCACATTCACTGGTGGTCTCATGATAACAAAGAGTATGTGACAGGAAGCAAATGAGGAGTCAAATTTCAGCTCTAGGGGAGAAGGATGTGCCAAGCTCCAGAAAATCCATTAGGAAATCATCCAGGCTGGAATAGGCATGTGAGAAGGGCGCAGTTGCAGAATATGCCTCCCGATGGGCCCACTCCAGTGCCACCCAATGACATTCCATCATCGAACCCAACTCTTTCACAGGGGAAAAAAACCATGTTCTAAGGAGCGCCATTATGAGAGGTACTGGACAGGTCTTTAGCGTCCAGAGCTTCAAATGTAGCGAAATTCCAGAATTCATGAGGTTCAGCTGGTTGTTCTGGAAGTTCACTCCCAGCGAGAAGAAGTGGTCAGAGCACTGGGAAAGGACCATGACAAGCTAACTAGCACCCATTGCACAAAGCATAACATCTGGTAGACTTCTAATACCACTGGTTGAGGCTCAGCAATAGGTGTATGCACTAGATGGCTGATGCCATATTCTAGGAATTGCGCCACTTCATTAAATGAAGAGCCTATGCTCCGCTCTTCACCCCAGCACAACTGCGCCACAATATTGCCAAAGGAGGTGAACAAGGACGCCAAATGGCTGATGAACTTGGGGAGGAGCTCCTCCTGGGACATGTTGGTCACAGAATCTACCTCTGGCACCCCCTCATGGCTCAGAGTAATTGGGAATCTGGGTAGTGGGATTTTTCCCAGGTCACCCACACTGCTGTATACCATACTTGAAGGAAATCCTCAGTGAAGTGGGGGCTCAGTTGGCTTAAAAATCAAGGAAATTTTTCTGAAGCGGTACCAAAGAGTTATCATCCATTTAAGGGGAGGATTTTGGGAAAATTATTACAGAACAATAAGCCTAAAATACCTTTGGCAGTTCTACTATAAATCAAAATTGATTTTAGAGCATCTAATAATTTAACATAACCTGATTTGGGTCAACGCTAAGTAATCTGACCTCAGGATCTTCCACCACTGCCTCACCGCATCAATTTCCCAATTCATGTCCTCAAATCCACCACCTGCTGCCCCAGTGTGGGGCAGCTGTGCTCCACCCACTAGCGCTTACCGCCCAGTTGGCAAAAGCATGCGGACTGGCTCATCCAGTCTGCCAAAAACATCTGGCTGCTATGTTCCTCCAAGGGACTTAGCACTCCACCTCACACGAGTCTACCCAACCTGCCCCATCCCTTAGCCCTACCTCAAATAACTATCCGCATTTGCTCTCTGTGTCAAGTATGATGTCTCTTCCCATATGCCAACAAAGCAAAAATTGAGCTTACAACCGCCACCTTTGCGCCGGCAGGATTTATAGACTTCTGCCCTTACAAGGGCTATTTTGATATAGGAATCCCACTGAAGAGGATGCAGCTGCTGTAGCAGCTACAATCTTAATACAAAAGCACTCCCATTACCACCACCCAAACATATCTCCCAGATGATAACACACTCATGGTGACTTTTGTGAGCCTCCTCTCACACCTTCCCCCTCAAACACTTTATGAGGAGTTGATGTCAAGGCTAGCCACTTATAGTAAAGACCCCACCCTCCAATTCATTGTCCCAAGTGGTGCTGAGCGCCTCACGGCACCTTGGGCAATGGCCACAATTACCCCCGCCGCTGAACATGGCCCACCACATCCCACCGCGTGCCTACATCCCATCCAAACCTGACCATTTATTTTAGGCTCGCATCAACAATGGACGCACAGATTGCCCCCTCTGCCATGAATTGGACTATATTAAAAAGGCATGCCGATACAATTCAAACCCTTCAAATACTGCCAACCCCACCCAGGAGGCCACACCAACAGCGTTTGAGTGGGATTTTGGCTGCCTCACCCGCCAGGGTGTGCGCTTGATGAACCAGAAGCAGAATCAAGCAACCCAAATCCAAGCCAGCCAATTTCCACCCATATAAACCAATTGGGAGCAGGTTTAGACCCATATATTTAACCTAAATTTTCCTGCCCCAAAACTTACCAAACCACACCCACCTATCATTGAATCAATCCAAGTCAACCAAAATCCCTTGGACTTATTGGATGAAGTAGACAAATCAGTTGAAATTGTCTCACCTCCAGCTAAACCAATTAATTTAAGAACCTTTTATAAATTCAGAATTTGATGCCTCACTCCCGCCCAAACAATATGTCCCCAAATTCAATGCTATCCCATACAAAGCGACCACCAGCTTGATGAGGCCACAGTGGCCTCACAAAAAATCACCATCTTTGTGAAGCAGTGGCAAAATCTGTCACTGATTAAAAAAAAGGGCTGCACACCCCTTGTTCCCCTCTGATTTTCCTCCTATTGCACAAGAGGAAATCCAACGCCTCCATGAAACTGCCACCACCGCTGTAAAACATGTCATTTATATGGCAGATTTTTCCCTGTCCACACATGTCACTAGAGCAAACACTGCAAAATTAGCCCAACTTCCTGATGCCCACATCCAAGCTGAACACCATATTGCTGAACCCATAGATGACTTCACCAAGGTTCAAATTGTCAAATGCAACGGCTATCTACTTCACCTTGACCCTCATCCTGAATATTCCATAATCCCCTTGCTATCAGCATTGATCTGCCTCTTCAATGCCGAACCTGATGATGATGATCCACCTGATCCCCCCACCATCATGGTGGGATAAGCAGCTCGCTTCTGTGCCACCTGGTAGGTTGTTTTTGTCATTACTTTTGTGTTTCCCGCTGCTTGTTTAGGGAAGTTGGTTCATAATTTTTGGTTGGTTTAGTTTTGGAGGTTCTGTTTTGGTAGTGTCCATCCCTTGGTTGGCTTGCCTCAGCTAAAAAAATAAATGTGCAGGATAAATTTTATCAAGAGAGCAATCTTCAGAATTTAAAAACAGGTGCTCAGTCAAAGCTGGAACACTCTTACAGAATCTAACAGACCAGATGTTTATATTTGATACAAAACACATATTATCTACCCATCATTGGGAGGGGAGGAATATACTTAACTCCCTTAAGGCAGGAAAACAATTGTTTTATATGGACCTGAATGCTCATTTAACTACTCAAATAATCCTCCATCCATAAAAAATAACTATCAATTAAGTGGAAGTATAGTCTCCAAAGAAAACTTAGACAGTGATGAAGAAACCTCTGGTATAAAGCCTTTGTAGGAATCCAGCTTAGTTACGCTCAATTGGTGCTATGCTGCTGGATCCCACAAAGGATTTTAATAAAATTAAATTTAGAAAACCATAAAAATTGGGTTTTTTGAATTTTATATGAGTGCAGGGTAAAAACAAGAAGCGATCCTTTTCTAACTTTCAACAATTAGTATTTGTACTATTTTCAAAGATCAGAGGGATTTGAGGATAGGATTGGAATAGCTTTGATGCTTTCCTTTTTAGGTAATATGGGTGCCAATCCTATCAGGTCATGGGGGGAAAGTTAGTTAACTTTGGTAAAATGAATGTTGGGGTTTTGGGGCAGAATATAACCATGCAGCAGGGTTTTGATGTACTGCAACCAATTACCACTTGAGAAATTATTCTCACCTCAGGGGCCTGCCACCACACCTATAAAAGAGGGTGGTCATCGCGCAGGTGTGATGAAAGGACCTGGTGCTGGTTGGGGAGTACCTCCCACTGGCTTCCCCAAAGTCTGTTGTGCGATCAGCGAAATCTGATTGTTTGAATTTACTGAAAGTGCCCGTGCAGGTTTTGAACTGGTGTTGCCCCAGTTTATGGGGTTCAACCGAGAATCAGTCAGGGTAATTTGCTAATATAATTTATATTTTTGATTAAAATCACTCTTTATAGCATCAGAAATTTCAAATGGCCAACATTTCCCTTTTTCAGCAGAACTCGACCTAAAACATTCTTATATTTGAGCTGCAAAGGTAAATGTCTGACATAACATTCCTCATGAACTTTGGGGGGCAAGTAGAGCCAGAGGAAACAGCCATGTACGCGATTAATTATGATACTAGTAGCTAGATTTTTGATAGAGTACTTGTTTCCTCTCTTGTAGATGATGGTGAAAGGACCCTCCCAAATTGTTCCAAGATTACCGCTTCTAGGAATGATGCGTTTATGGTAGTACAACACCATGTCAGATACTTGGAATTTGGGTAAAGGGGTTTGGGTTTCATTTGCAGCCTGCCCTTCATTGATTACTGTTGTGGCTAAATTGGTCATAGCTTTGGATTGGAGTTGAAATATACGTTGAGCCAAGCTTCTCACAACTTTCTCGGTTCCTCAACTCTAGAAGAGAATACATACTTAGCTAAGAGGGCAGGTATGCCTGGTTCCCACCCATACAAGACATGGACTGGTGACATTTTTAAAATCTGGTGATAGCTAATCCAGTATGCCATAAAAGCACTAGGTAGATATTAATCCCAGTGAAGCGGATCAGAGGAGGTCAGTTTTTAAAGAATGGAAACCAAGGTTCTATTTGCTATTTACACAGCCCCATTTGTGGAGGGGTTATACGGAGCTGAGAAATGTTTTTGGGCCCCCTTGTATGTGGCCAGAATTTTGACTACTCTGGAGGTAAAGTTTTTGCCATTATCGCAGAGTAAGAATTTGGGGCACCCATGTTGAGAGAAAATGCATTGATGTAAAAAGGTGGCTGTGGCCTTGGCCATTTGAGCAGGAAAAGCCACCGCTTCCAACAACTTGGTGAAATGATCAATAACTACTAGGATAAACTTATTCCCACTAGTAGACTGAGGAAGGGGACCTACTACATCCAAACTGATGGTGTGGAGCGGTTGTTGGGGGGTAGTGGGTTGATACCGGTATCTAGTCTTAAAAACCAGATTGCTTGTTACACATAAGGCAAGCTTCCAAGATGTCAACAATAGACTCCATCATACCATCCCAATAGTAACGTTCCTTAATCAACTCATAAGTTTTCTTTGCCCTTTATACCCTAAGGTTGAGTGAGCTTCTAGGATAGCAGGTACGCGTTCCAAGGGCCAAAGGTAAGGCAGTTATTTCGATCCCACCAGATTATACAACTTTCCGTTTTATCCTTTTGTATTATGGGAGTGCTGAGCTAACATCTTCTGGACGGGCTCATCTTCATCCTCCCATTCATTGAGGGTCATTAAGAGGTCATGTATTTTCTCCGCCTTGCTATTATCCAAGTGAAGGATGGGCAGCCGAGTCAACCCATCAACATTCATGTGTCAAGTCCTAGCATGGTGTTCAATCTTATATCATAATGCTGGAGCTTTAGAGCCCAACAAGCTAACTGGCCAGTAGGGTCGTTCATGTTTTCTAACCATTTTAATGAAGCGTGGTCTGTAACCACAGTAAAGGCGGTTTCATATAAAAAACGGTAGTGCTTCACAGCTAACAGAACAGCGAGTACTCCTTTTCAGTTACACTATAATTGCGTTCCACTTTTGACAGCATCTTACTGAAATAGGATACTGGATGTCACACATCATTTTCATCTAATTGGGCTAAGATGGCCCCAATGGCATAGTCTGAAGCTTTGGCAAACAGGATAAAAGGTATATTTTAGTTTAGATGTCTCAGGATAGGACGTTGTTGTAACAGTTGTTTCAACATCTCAAAAGTGGCCTTCTGTTCAGCACCCCAATAGAAAGGGGTGTTCTTAGTCAATAAACAAACGAGTGGTTCGCTGAGCTGGGCAAATTTTTGGATAAATTGATGGTAATACCCCATCATCCCTGGAAATACATGAATGTCCCATAGATTCATAGGGGAAGGCATCTTCAAAATCGCTTCAACCTTATCTAACATGGGTTGGATTTCTTTTTGGAAAATAGAGTGTACAAGGAAATCAAATTTCTTTTGGAAGAAGGTACATTTTGAAGGCTTTAACTTAATATTCGACTTGCATAATCTTTGAAACACTTCCTTCAGATAATCAAGATATTCATTGAAAGTTCGTGAGAACACTGTGATATAATAAAGATATATGATGACACAAGTTAACTTTAGGTCCCGCAAAATATGGTCCATTTCCCGCTGAAAAGAGGCAGGTGCGTTACACAACCCTTGCGGTAATCGGTTTAGTTGGAAAAGACCCTCACCACAAATGAGGGCACATTTCTCCTGATCTTCAGGGGAAAGGTCCATTTGCCAATAGTCACTAGCCAAGTCCATGGCGGAGAAGAAGTTAGAGCCAGAGAGCTGGGCCAGGGATTCGTCAATGTATGGGATAAGATAACTATCCTTTTTGGTGATATTATTCAATTTTTGGTAGTCCATAACTTTTTAAGACCTTCGTTTTTCTTTTAGTAAGCAACAGAGGGAAAGAACAAGGGCTTTGTGAGGGAACTAACAATCCCGCATCAAGCAATTGCTGGAGCTCCGCCCATATTTGCTCTTCCTCCACCTTTGGCTTACAGTAGGGTTTTGAACGAATAGGGCGGGCATCACCCACATCAATGAAGTGACACCAGCCTTTCATGTGACCATAGTCATGGTCTGATTTAGAAAAGATATCGCTATACTCAACTAATAAAATATGAACTTTTTCCGATTTGACTGGGGTTAAATCATCTGAAATATGAACATTAGGTAAAGTGCACACCAGGTTATCCGTAGGCAAACCCAAACCCGCCATAGAGCCAATGGAGTGGATATGTTCAATATCTTCTACTGGAAGTAGGAAGCCTTGGCCAATCTCCTGGTTTTTTCGAATGATAATGTCTTTTCCAGTGAGGTTTCCCAGCAAAAGGGTAATAGGCCTCTGGTAGGCTGGGTCTAGTACCCTAGGCAATACCCTAGGCTCCAATGGGCTAACGCCCCCAAGACTTGTGATACGCAACAAGAAATGGTGTGGGATTTGAATTGTGATTTTAGTGTCAATCACGCGTTGTTCTCCAGGTTTAATTAATACCTCATCTGCAGCATAGTAAGAGATGCCATCCCTTGCATCCACTGAATCAGACAATTTCCTAGTGTGGCGTCCCAAAGTGGAGTAATATAAAGTTATAGCTAAGAAAGGGTATTTGATCAAGAAAGAATATTCATGCTTGCTGGGTTCTTTGTTAGATAAGACTAATTGGACTTCATAGCCTAACAATGTGAGGTATTCTTGCTTCATGTGTATTATTCCCTCATATTCAATCATAAACTGAGTGCTGATGAGCATATCATATGTGTTGTCATCTAAAGCCACAGTAGGGGCTAATAAGATAAGCTTCCAATGCAAAGGGGAAATGAAGTGTATGCCACAATGGCAAGGTATTATTTGGGCCTGCAGTTCCAGATTCTTGTATATACTTCAAGTCAGGAGCTAGTTTTATTTTCTTGATAAGCTTAGTGGAGATCAAATTAACAGGGGAGCCAGTGTCCAGGATAGCCAGTATCTGGACCTTTTGAATGACCACTTCAACTTTAGTGAGCGTTCCTCCAAAATTAGGTGATAAAGCTAAGACCTCCTTAAACTGGAAGGTGGAGGTTAACTTTTTAGCAGTGTGAGTTTCTGAGGATTAGCTCGCTTATTAGATGTGTTCCTGCTTTGATAGTCTGGAAGAGTTTCAGCTCATAAATCCTCAAATATACTATGTGTCTTACGGTATTTCCTAACCGTTTTGAAGCTCACAAAGCTAAACAACAATATATGACTCTCTTGGTCTCTTCTAGGGTAATTTTCCCTCTCTAATCAGGAACTCTCCAGACACAGGTAATTATGACAAGCTCCCCTAAATGCTTGTCTACACTCTTAATATGAAGATCAAATTAAAATAAGAAGATATATGACGAAAATATGAAGATATGAAAAGATGATTTTATTTTAGGGCCATGCGCTGGTATTTTATACCTCTAGGACATCTCCTGGCCATACTCATCTATTAGATGAGTTAATTATAACCATGCCAATCCGCTATGGATTATGGCAGTGGTTATTAGAATATCCCCCAAGTTAATTCGGCCCTTAAATTAGCTTAGTAGCAATCATTTCAGCCTGATTGAAGGCACTACTACTCTCATAATTGGGAAGATTAAAGGCATAATATTAGCACCTTAGCGGTGTATATTTGCCTTTCATTCAGCCTGATTATGTTTCATCATACAACTGATGAAATACAATAAGTGGGGAAAAAGAGAATATAGAATCAAAATAATGACATACCCCTATGGACGTCAGCAGGCTTCTCAATAGTACTAGGTGCTCCCTATTTGGGCTGTCCATGTGCAAGTACTATAATTTCGTCATACAGCTGATGAAATAAAACAATGGAAAAAAAGAAATAATGGATTCAAATAATGACGCACCCTTAATTGGGACATTTACAATCCTCTCAATAGTACTTGGTACTCCCTAATTGGGAAGTCCATATGTAAGTACTATTGTGCCAATTACGGTGATTGATATACATTAAAATTATTATTCATTAATACTATTTGCATTAAATTCATGACAGCAATTAAGTTTGTGCCATAGATTCACTTGGTTCACCCAAGTGGTTCCAATAATCAGCCTTAAAGTAATAATATCATAGCTATTATTAGCTATAATAATTGGGACGATTTAGATACAATTGAGGTGGTTTTGGAATGAATTTAGTTATGCAGATAAATTGGGAAAGATTAAAGGGACATCTATGGGATTAATCTATTAGCATTGATGGTTTTCTCGAAGGGTTTATTTTTGAGTCAACCATCAAAATCTAACAAGCAGTATCAGGGTATTTTACATAATGGACTTTAAGGGATGAACCCGCTGAATAGGGCGTATAAGGCCAGCAAAGAACTGATCACCATCGCTTGCAGTGTCAATAATTTTTGGAAAACCTAGAAATTAGCTGAGGTAAGTTTCCTCAGGTATGGTATACTCATTTAATTCTCCAGCGTTCAAATGATCAGGGACTTCTACTTCTGCAGGGGCTCCCAATATGTAGTAACCAACGTCATTGTAACCCCCTCAGATTCCTCCCCAAGGGTATTAACAACAACGGGAAAGGCTGCAATGAAGGAAGAGGGGATGGCCACAGAAGATTGGGTAGCCTTAGAGCGCGCATTCACTAGCTTAGCTGGAGAGGTAGGCACAGCAGCTTTAGTGAGCTTGTGCGAGCGTATGGGTGTTACAACCTTACAGGGCGTTGATTCATTAAAAGGAGTGATGACCTTGTTGAGTTGCACTGGGGAGCAGGTTTTTTAGGGATGATAGACACGGGTGAACGCACTTCCAACTGCTCAACAAGTGGTAGCTCCTCAATGGTGGGAGCTATAGATTTCACCTCATTGTCACTTGTGCCAGCCCATAATTGGAATTTGGGCATCTTGAACAAAGCCTCTTTAATATCGCAGAGATTTTAGAAGTGGCATTTTACTGAGATGATGTGTATGGCTAGAGAGGGTCTAGAGGCTAGCTCAGTTAACAGGGCGGCAATGGCATCTTAAGGGTAAGCATGTTATAGGTGTACAACCTTTGCGCAGTGAGGTAAAAGCGTTCAGAAAAGGCAATGGTTGATTTACCTTCAAACATACTAGGCGCATAAAGGCCTGTTTTTCCCTGTGTCGACTCTGTTGTGATCTGAATTCTGCCAGAAGGTCCTCTTTCACCTCAGCCCAAGTGTATGAAGGGTTCAGGTTAGGGGCTATCATCTCTTGCACTAGACGACTCAAACAAGGAAGGATGTGGCAAACTTTTTGCTTGTATGTGATGCCATCCATAGCGGCTTTGTAAACATACAGGAAGGTAGCAATGCTCCCTTCACCAGGGGTGAACTTTTCTTAAAAGGAAGTTTGTAAGGACGCTGTTCAAGCTCCTTAAGCGGACTAAAGCGTTAGCTAGTTGCTTTTTCAAGAGAAACTACTTTTGGCATACAGGGGTCCCCTGTAGTGAGCACCATTTTGTAGGAATCTAGCTTAGTTACACTCTCTTGGTGCTACATCGCTGGATCCCACAAAGGATTTTGGTAAAATAAAAAATAGAAATCGCTAAAAAATTGGGTTTATAAATTTTTATTATGAGTGCAGGGGTAAAAACAAGAAGCTACCCCTTTCTGATGTTCAACAATTAGTATTTATACTATTTTCAAAGATCAGAGGGATTTGGGGATAGGCTTGTAATAGCTTCAATGCTTTCCCATTTAGGTAATATGGGTGTCAATCCTATCAGATTGTGGGTGGAAAGTTAGTTAATTTTGGTAAAAAGGATGTTGGGGTTTTGGGGCAGGATATAACCATGCATCAGGGTTTTGACACACTGCAACCAATCACTACTTGAGAAATTATTATCACCTTGGGGGCCCCACCACACCTATAAAAGGGGTGGCCCCCGCGCAGGTGTGATAAAAGGACTTGGTGCTGGTTGGGGGAGTACCTCCCGCTGGCTTCCCCAAGATCTGTTGTGCAATCAGCGAAATCTGATTGTTTGAATTTACTGAAAGTGCCCGTGCAGGTTTTGAACTGGTGTTACCCCAGTTTATGGGGTTCCACCGAGAATCAGCCAGGGTCTTTTTGCTGATATATCGACATTTTAAATATAATTGCTCTTTATAGCATTAGGAAATTGCAAGTGGATGACATTTCCCTTTTTCAGCAGTACTTGACCTAAAACATTTTTATTTTTGAGCTGCAAAGGTAAATGTCTGACACCCCTATCTCAGGGTATGACAGTTTTAACTATGCCAGATTTAAAGCACGCAGGATCAAATTTTGCCTATCTGTCCTGTGCACATTCTGATGTGAAATGAGGTACCACTTTAACTAACGTTAAATCAGGCCAAAAAGAAATTGAAAAAATAAAACTGTTTCTGTAATTGGGAAGGATCAGCTGGAGTACTTATAAGGTCATAATCAATAAGTAAGGACTTTGACCTGAACCATCTAAGTTAGATATCTTATCTGAAAAGAAACATTCCAAATCAAAGTGCAATAATATAACTCTACTAGGCATGTTCAGCCAATATTCCAAATCTATTTCCGATTTTTCACAACTTGGGGATCCACTTTTTTATTTACACAAGAACACAGTCAACCTTAATTGGAATTTAACTTGTCAAGAAGAGTTAATCAGCTTCAATTGGCAATAGTGGTTGCTCCCAATCTACAATATCTAGACTTTGACCATAAATTACTGTCCATACCGTTTCATCACTCATGGCAGTGGGAGCTGTATTATCTCAGATAGAAGATGGTGAAGATCACCATGTTTCCTTCATTGATTAAGCCTTATATGCTTTTGAGAGAAAGTGTACAGTGGCAAAACAGAAATTTTTGATGGCCAGATATGCTTGCAAGCAATTTCAGGTCTACCTGCATGGCACTCATTTTAAAGTTGTAACTGATCATGCATCCCCAAGATGGCTGAACAACCTAAGAGTACCCGATGGCCAATTAGCCCGCTGGACATTAAAGCTTCAAGCTTATGACTACACAATTGAGCATTGCGCTGTTTAAAATATCAAAATGCCAATTACCTTTCCCAAATGCCCACTATTCCCACACTTAGTCAGGCCATCAATGAGTTGTATTAGAAAATGATCAGTTAATAGTACAAAGATGAGCCTGAATCCGTCCAAAAACTATTATCAGATTTACAAAAAAATGCAATCTAAAACGGGACACTTTACAAGATCATTGAGGGCAAAAAGTATATTTTTCCAAGACATCAGCCCAAACAGACATCATTTTGGCTTCCCATAAGGCCATAGGGCATGGTGGATTCAAAGAAACAAATGAGCATCTGAAGCAATTCTACTATTTGAAGTTAATGCATTTTGGCATCAAAGAAAAGCTAGAATGCTGTGAGGTGTGTCAAGACAAGAAAACGTTTCAAAAAAGCACATTTTATCAGATTGTTTGGCTCAAGTTTGCCTGGCACACTGTATCTATCAACGTTGTCAGCCCACTTCCAAAAAGCAATTTAAAGGCCAAGTACAGTAATTGTAGCTATCGACCACTTAGATAACTGGGTTAAAGCTAAGACTATTAGGGAAGCAGGAGCGGCAACTACAGCCAAGTTCGTCCTAGAAAACACCCCTACAAGCATGGATGTCCATATGTTATTCTTACCAATAATAGAACAAATTTTTACCAACATTGTTCTTGCCAAGCTCAACCAATTAATGGGAGTACAAGGTATGATTTCTGCTATCTATCATCCTGAAACTAACGGTACAGTTGAGCAAAATGGGACATTGGTGAACATTATCAAAAACTAACTTCAACCAAACCATCTGAATAATTTACTTACTTGAGTTTGGCAGTATTTGCCTCCAATATCTACTACCACTTGGCAATCAGGTTGTCCCCTTTTCAGTTATTATTTGATAGACATCTAGCCTACCATTGCTACTATATATTTGGTCCTAGAAGATCCGGTGAGAAGAGTCATCCACATTATGTTGAGAAGCTTTCAGATACCCTAATCAAACTGCAAGCTCAAGCCTTTGACAACAGTTTTGCCAAGAAAAAGGCCCAACATGAAAAGGATTTTGAAATTTGCTACAGATTGGCTGAATTTGAAGCTAACAATAAAGTTCTATTTTGCAACACCCATGGATCAGGCTTATTACAAAAGTTAGATTTCATCTGGGTTGGGCCATTTGGAATAATTAAGAAGACATCCCAGTTCATACACACGGTCAAGGATATTAGGACTGGCCATATATACAAATGAGTCCATGCAAAATTCCAAAGAAGGTTCAATAAGCTGGAAAATTAAGAGATATATATATTTAATAAAAGCATTGCAAAAAGGAAAAAAAAGAAAAGAAACAAAAAACAACAAAAACTTTAAAATAAATAAAAGAAAATAATATATATAGCCTAATTAATACTATAGTTTGCACTTAAGGATGGGGAGGGGTTCTGACACCAAATTCATCAGCAATTAGGGATGAAGTTAAGGCTATGCACTTGGCATACTTCTATTGGCAATTTGGGCCAAATTAAAAATATGACAAAGATCAATGAAGGCTAATTGGTAATCTTAGAGCTTATGTTCTAGTCAAGTTGGGGGAAATGTCAGATTCTGGTGGTTGACCCAAAAATAAACCATTTGACAACCAACAAATCAGGCTGATTATCCTTCCAAAACTTGGGCCAATTACTTCAATTCTCAACATAAGCCAATTAATATTATCTAGCCTGGACCAAATATCTCAACTCTGACTTAATTTAATTATCCACTTTACAGCTCAGGCCTTATATCCCAACGCCAAATTTATTCAACAATCAAATTTACAGTTCAGGCCAATTATCTCAACGTCAACTTAACTTAATAATCCACTTTACAGTTTGCGCCAAATATCTCACATAATTCAGGCAAATTATACATGCAAAAACCTCGGCATTTTGTCCTGATTAATCAGGAGCAATATTGACCATTCATCTTAAGAAACCATCAAGGGATCAGTCCTGAAAATAACCTTTAAAAATCCCATGGACAAGTAGAATAATAAAATTGACATTGTAATGTTGTAATCAATTTTACACCCTATGGCAAATTCATATGTTGATCCTCATAATAAGCATGATAGCACTTGCACCTGTACCACCCAAATGGGAGTACCTAGTGCTATTGAGAGAGGCCTGCCGACGCCCTGATAGGGGTATTTCATTTAATTAAAATTGATGTCAAATTTCCCAGAAGTTGTATTTCATCAGTTTTATGATGAAACTCAAATTGGGATGATCCTAAAACAATTTTGAACGTTTGTATTGCAATTTCTATCCCTGAAGCCTTCCCAGATATAAAAGTTTTTTGTCACCAATAGTCCTAGCAATAGTTATAATTGTATCAGTAAAAGGCTGAACTGAGGTGGAAAATAATTAGCTGCAGAAATTGTACACTTGATATGTGGCTAGGAGGTACCCTAAAGGTATAAATACCGGCGCCTGGCTCACAGAATTAGCATTAAATACTATCTCCTAGTAAAGGCTATACTTTCTTAGATTCTCTTTATCAGGTTTTTATCAGAGGTGGTTCCTATTGATAGTGTCAGAAAGCTGTTAGGGCAGAAATCTCCAGCTTGTATTGTTTCCTGCCTTGGTAAATTTTCCGAATTCATAGGAATATTAATCCATTGATTGACCAGAAAAGTCAGATTTATTTTAATAAGACTAGTGAGCTTCTGAACGGTCAAAAAATTGTAAGGCACTGGCTGAATCATGGAGCTTTTTAGTCAAACTTCTTCCCAATTAAAAGCGCAGGATTTAGTTTATCAAGCGATCAATCTTCAGATTTTAACAGCTACAATTGTTAGCCAGTGACATGAAGACTCAAACCAAGCTGAGGTTAGGGGGATTTTGACTGAATTATCATGACTCAAAGCCATTTCTTTAGACTCCATATCCCATAAGCAAGGAATAGAATTGAAAGGCCAAGTTGATGCAATGGATGGTATTATGATGAAGTAGGATTAAGTCATGATTGAACACAATATAAAGTCATTCTGTTGTGAAACCCTTGGATAATAATACTGAAAAACCCTTCCATCTTATAAAGGAATTGGAGGAAACATGGCAGAAGTATCAAAATCTGAAAGCATGGAAATACAGTCAGAAGGAGTGGGAAAATACTATCACCTACCATCTATCCAAGTTAGAAGGAGATACTAGCTTTTGTCATGAGGATCCTGAAAGTGAATCTGTTCTATTCTGAGATGGTTCCTTCTCCAGGAATGACAGTTCTAATGAATCCAGTCACAGAACTCTATGGAAGGTGCCTGGAATAATGGCAGATTATCCAGTACAGCGGCCTATATATTCAGTTAAAGTCCGCGGTTGACAGACAAAAATTGGCAACAATTCTTTGAAACCAAGGAAATTTGGCCAGCTCTGAAACTGCTGGAGTTTCAGAGAAATATTATCATAGAGTTCTTCAAGTTTTTAAAATGGTCATGGTGAATGTGAGATCACCAAAAGGAAGTTACCGTGGTCAACTGCCTTGACACTGGGAGCCAGAATCAAAATTTACCCTGATTAGCTAAAAGCGAGTGACTTACAAAGAACAGAAGGTTTCACCTTGGAGGAGTTTAGCAGTCAAGAGCAAGTCACCAACTGAAAACAGAAGTTCTTAGGCATCCAGTTCTGAATAGATGAGTACATTGAGCCTTTAACAACTTATTCTATCAGGAGGCCCAGATATTTTATGAGCAGGAGCGTTGGCAAATTTTGATGTTCATATTGAAATGATATTGGTGCTGCGAGGGCATAAGGAGCTGAACTGGGCCATGATGGTCACTTTGAACATGGATATAAATACATCTCAAATGGTAGAACTTTTGCAATTTTTGTGAAGCCAATTTGAGCCTTCAACAAGAGCTATTGCAGCGCCAATATGGACAATATGGTGTTTATGGGGAAATCCCTGGATAAATATTGAGTGAAAGTCAGCCCCAAAGCTCAAGTTAATTTGTTCAAAAAACTCCAAAAGAGGTAACATAAGAAATCAGGTCATCTGCTACTGGTGTGGCAATTATGGCCATATTTTGCAGAACTGCCACTCTAAAATCAGACATAATAATTTTGGTTGTCCCTGTCAGCGAGCAACTACCTTATTTGGGGAAAGATTAGGCAGAGTTAACATGAAATAGTTTATCTCCAACTATGCTCGTGTTTCCCCTGAATGAGTACTAAAACTTTATCAAGCATCTGGGTCAAATTTCGAGGTTCTTGCAGTTAACTGTTCACAAACACAGGCCACTGAGCCATAAATGGTTGATAGAGTGGCGTGGCCATATTTTCACAAGCCTCAAGCCATAAAGCAAACATGGAGGCTGATTCTTTTTGGATGATGTTAACATTTTTATTCCTATAACTACAATCAAGGAGCAGTTCCTGAAATAGACGAGAAGCTTTCCCAATCTTTTGATTCAACAAGTTTGCCACTTTTTCTGAGTAAACAATATTTTTTCCTATTATGATTGCGCTAAAGCCAATATTTGGGTTAAATTAGGAAAAAGATCAAGCCATCATCAATAGTGAGCCTTCAGCTAATATTGTTTCTATGAAATTAGTGAGGAATATAAGGCTTGCCCTCAATGTATATTATTATAAGGTTTACAGAACGGAGTCCTATATATACCACTACTTCTTGGGGTTTATATAGAACCTTGACTTTATGATTTGGATCCCTTCTTGCAACCGCACCAGCTATAAATTTGCCTAATCAGAATTATGTGATATTGATTTGCACCGACTTCATGTGACAGTATGGGGTCTGATGCGATTTTCAAGAAAATACTCTCAAAATCTTGAACAAAAATTTGCCATTGTTTTACCACTGAAAGGAGATCCACCCCAACTAATAAGAACAAAAATATTAGTCTGGTACACGCGGATGGTATCATCCCAGTAAAATATGAAAAGACTGACAAATGTTCCAGGCTGCTGCTGGCCAAAATTGAAGAATGTCATTAGATTCCCTTGAGGGCGCAAACGCTAATAATTGTAAATTCTAAGAACATTGAATCATTAGTATTGGCCTTACCCTGTTGATTCCTGGCTATCTGTGATTGAAATCCACACACTCTGACAAAAAGGCAGAACTAAACCACATGTAGCAATTGCATTTTAATTCCAAGTTATGGTGAGATTCAATTACTGGGCTTAAACCTCTTGGATAGGCAATATGGATAGAAAATAAGTAGGTAGATGCCTTTGTTCATTTGGTTCCTATGGAGGAACTTTTATATTTTCATGCCATTAGTAAGATAAATGAAATAGGATACCCAAAGACCTGGAATCCCTAAAATCTTTGCTGTGTTCAATTAGGATACAAAGATGGGGATCTCAGATAAACAAAAGGTCCATGTTCTCAAATTATTTGATTGATATTCTGGCGTAGTCATGCAATACAATTATGATATTGTCATGCCATAAATATAGCTATAAGGTCAACATCAGAGATCAATCACTAAATTATATGCAACGAATCTGATGTTTGTGGGAAAGTGAGGCCATTATTGCCAATGAAGTTGCTAAGCTAATTGATCACAGATTGATGGCCCCATCCTTAAGCACTTGGGTGAGTCCATTTTAATTGTAAAAAAGGAAGGATCCAACTGGTCATCATAGACTATCGTCAGCTGATTAAAACAATAAAACAAGACTCATACCAACTTTGCAGATTGATGACAATCTTGATCACTTAGGAAAGGCTCAATTTTTAGTGAGGTATCTCATATCCAGGTACTGGAAAATTTACCTAAATAAGGAGGATCAAGAAAAATACAAAATCATTACTGTCAATGGACTATATCAGCTGACATGAATGCCCTAAAGACTTTGTAATGCACTAGCAACATACCAATGAGCAATAGATACCTTGTTAGGTGATCTGAAGTTGTTGTGCATTCTCATCTACTTAGATGATATCAATGACTCCAAATTCAACTTTACAGATCAACTCAAGCACTTAGAAGAAGTTTTAAAAATTATTGGTGACAATATAGAAAATAAAATCTTATAAAATCACTATTTTCATAATGTGATCGAATATTTGGGGTTCATTATTAATACTATTGAGCTACGCCTCAAAACCCTAAGGTTGAGTCAATTTGGGCCATGTCAACGGAAAAGTGTTCACAATATGCAGGTATTTTTAGAAAGATCGGATATTATCGTTGATTCATTAATATCTTTGCTTCTATCACTGAGCCATTTTTTCAGTTGTTAGAGGATCCTAAGAAAGGTTTCTTAAGGAATTAGGAAGCCCCAACTCTTTTGACACCCTTAGGGTATACCTGATGATGGAACTGATATTGCAATATCATAATTTTGATTTCCCTTTCATTAGACAAACTGACGCATCATTTATGAAAATTAATGTCCTGTTGTTTCACGTGAATGAATTCAAAAATGAACACTTGGTAGTAAATGCAAGCCATACCCTGATTAAGCAGGAGAAAAACTATACCAAGAATGAGCAGGACTCCTTACATTAATATACTCCTGTAAGAAGTTCAGATTATATACTACAGAGTCCATTTTACTGTGGTGACCAACCATTCCTCACTGAGATGGCAGCATAACATAAAAGAGCCTAAGTGAGGTTGGACCAGTAATCCTAAAGTTACAAGAACATGATTATGTGATTATGCATCGAGGGGGACTACACATTATATACTAATGGATTGTTGCAATTGCCCACCGCTTTAGCATTAAATGGTGAAGTGGATGCGTTGTATGAAAAGATGCTTAGTGGAGATATAGGGGCCCACCTAAGATTCAGCAAGCACTAAACAAAGCATAGGAAAACATGAAGATCATTAATGTTCAATTTTTTAAAATTGTTGTGGAAGTTTCCTATTGTTTTCATGGCCCTCTAAGTGCACTGCAATTATTACCATGACTAATAACATAACTGGTCATGGGGCCTAAAGAAAAATTTTTGAACAGTCACAAAGGGAGTATTATTGGGAATCCCTTTTTTTTGATGTTGCAGAGCATCTTGGTTGTTGTGAAATGTGTCAGGCACACAAGCCTCTAAAAAAGCTATTAATCTTCTTCTAGTGGAGCCTGGGTTCACATGGCATACTGTCTCCATTGACATAGTAGGGCCGTTGACCATGATCAAGGAGAAAAGCTAGTGTCATTGTAGCAATCAACTAACTAACTTGTTAGGGTAGAGACGCATGATTTAGCTAAAGTAGATTACAGCAGTACTGCTAAGTTCATAATGGAGCACTTATTTATTGACATAGCTGCCCTCAAGTTACTTTAACAGATAATGGAAGCAACTTGCCATACATATCATTCTAAAATTAAACTAGTTAATGGGAATATGAGGAATACTGACGACGCCTTACTATCCAAAGACCAATGGAATGGTTGAAAAGGTAAATGGTACTCTGGCTGTAACCTGGTGAAAATTGATATAACTGGACGATAAGCCATATATCTGGCAGATCGTATTTATGAGTTGAGGTGAGCCTCAATATTGAGTGGAAGATCAAGTTGATGTAAAGAGAATCAAAGTAATAATAGTTTAGCAAATTAAGGGAATTCCACCAAAGCCTTAGTGATAGAATGAGACCCCTAAAATTGTAGTAAGTAGAGAATTATTAAGCAGAAGGGTGAAAACTGACTTGAAATATCAAAGGATTAAGAGTTGAGTGTGAGAATAAAAAGGGGGATTTTTTGAGCTTAAGAAAGGAGAAAGTTAGCAAAGATAGTCTGCGTTTTTATGTACAATATAAGAGTCAGTTGGGGCAATAGCTCCATATATTATATAGGTTTTATTTATAAAGGATCAGAGGTCTTCATATCATCAGTCCATTGCTCAGTAATGATTATCTGTGCAACCAGCATAGTGGATTTTAAGAGATACTATTAAACGTTACCAGTGGAGATCACTACAGGAGGCCACTGGTCAACTATAATAAAATGACACTAGGGCATCATGACGAGAGCCCTCACTCTTTATGCCAGAATTTATTTTGATTTTATGACCAATACTATGGGAAAACAATGGAGACATTGAATAAGGAACCTGCACTATTTATGGTGATGGAATTAGGGATGAGTAAACTAGGGTGAACTGCAGTTAGAAGATTGTCCCGTTTTGGAGTCAGACCAACAAGGAAGGTCCACTAATAAAATCCTCAGCAACTGAGGGGTATAATGGAATGACTCTTGCAGGGTTACTGCCTCTATGAAGATGATGTGAGAGAACATGCTCTAAGTTTGTTTTATAACCAATAGGACCAAGAATCTCATTTGAGTTGTATATGTCTTATCTTGACGCTACCAGAATGGGTTGTCTCGCCGGCTCAGCTCACATAGAACTGAGGAATACCTGGTTGCATACATTCAGCCTTCAATCTGTCAACTATTGCGTGTGTGTTGTCCTAACATAACATTGAGATTGGCGATGTTATGCGCTTCATTCAGGCACAAAAAATGACACTCACCTCATACTTGAACGCCTCGACCACTCTTTCTCAGAATTCAGAGAGCGTTAGTGCATTTGTAAATGTGTCATGGACGTCTGCCATCTCCTGGATGAACTAGTCCCACGCTTGAATCCTGAGTTAACTTGGTTAATAGGAGAATTTTTATACTAGTTTAGGCTTTTGGGGTTAATGGATATGGTATTTAATAACATTGGGTAGTAACACCAAGCTCTTTAGGGTGGAAATGTCTAAATGGGTGGAAGAAATTGACACAGCGATAGCTCAGATGCAGGACCAGGGTACTCTGTTAGAGCAGCGGATGACTGATCATGCTGACACAGTGGCAATTGAAGTTATCAGACTTTGTTCTGAGTGGATTAACCTGAGGATGGCTGACCATCTGCAGCTCTTTCTTGGAAACCTCTGAATACAGCCAATTGCTGGGTCAGATGAATCAGCTGTAAAGTTCCAGTCAGGCGGCTCAAGCTGAGCCATTACTCTTCCATTCGTTGAGACTTTGGAGTATGCTGATATGGGAGTATGCTTATATAACCTTAGATGGTCAAATGAGGAGTTGGTACAGGAACGAGCTGTGCTAATCAATCAAGTGGATGAAGCAAATTGACAAGCGCGTGACACTAGTCAGCAGAATGAAAGAATTCATGGCACATTGGAGGATGTCCTTTTACAACTTCAAGAAATGGAGCTTAAGCTGGACAAAGAAAGAGAATTCTGCCGCAAGTTAGATAAAGAATTTGAAGAGCTTAGGCAGGGGGTGAGAGATGGGCGGTGTCAGTGCTATTAGGTCAAAGCAGAGCAAGAAAATAGATGAATTATTCACTGAACAGAATGGCGAAGGAGGTAAGGGTGCAGTCAAAATTGAGTCTAGTGAAGAATACTAAGGATCAGCCAGTGAGTACAACCTGAGGGTCGCGTCAGTTCCTCCCCACAATCCAACTTCTTCTCAGTATACTATGGCAGATTCACATCCATCCTTGCAACCCTATTCTTGCCCTCAAGGGGATGCTCCCATTGACTGATCTGAACCCATCCCATCTGTTCCCTGATCCTGAAGCATGGAGCAGAATGATTTTGTTTGGATTGAGAAGTTGCCACTTTCAGTCATGATGGAACATGCACAGATATTTTAAACGATTTGATTTCACCATTAGAGGAGCAATGGATTTACTGAAAGCAAAACTGTTGTTATCCGCTCTGGATGTTGAGAGCACTGACCAAGTCACATGTTACCTAAAGAGTAGTACATTAACGTTAAAAAGTAAAGGAGACTGAGCTCCTTAAGTTTGGGGAAAGGCGAAGTGGTGCAGCGCAAGGCTAATTTCTGATAATACAGTCTCAAAAGAAATAGTCCCTGTTAGAGTTTTTGAAGTAGTTTATGGCGGAAGCTCTTGTGTTAGAGGGAGAAAATATCTTAACTAATGAGAATGTGGGCATAGCGATGACAGAGGCAGTTAAGCCTTTATAAATTTATGAGGATGATTATTGCTTGGCCAATAACCCTATAAACTTATTACTTGAAAAGGTTCAGAATTTTGTGAAATTCATCTGCATTTAATAATAGTTAATATAATTGGTTGATAATACTATGATGACTACTATCCATAGTTGAATGGAATTCTTAGATCTCAGCCCAATGTTCAGCCAGTTCTCCACTCAAAATGCTTGTGATGTCTCAAAATAGTGTTTCATTCCCTCATACCATCTAACTCGATCTTCTCTTAGATTCCCGCTGATGGTTTCTTCAGTTTGACACACAGTTGGCAGCAATCCACAATTTGATTCCACTTCTTCTTTGATCTCCGCTCAGATCCTTACTCTATTCCTTAAAGAGTCTTCCAATTATTGCACACAGCAATAATATACCTGAGAAAGAATAGAAGAAATGAGTGCTGATAAAGTTTACTAAGTTTGTATATCTAATATTTAATTTAATTTATTGCTGGGAAGGCCGACCATGGGATGGACACTTCCAAATATGACTCAGATGAGACAAAACTTAGTACCAGGGGAGGCACCCCAGAGAAGCGATGCTATCTCTTGTTGCCAGCGGAAACGCCACTTATGGGGAGGGGAGGGAACGTGTGTAGGGGTCGTAGCCACTATTGAGCACGTGTGGAGGAAGGGGTCTGATTTGATGAACCAGACTGGGAACCAGGATGAGACCAGCTGTCGGCGACGCGGTGGGAGATATCCAAACATCCACGCTTGAAAGTGGTTCACCAAATGAGACTGGAATCTGTGGACAGCTTCAGGGAGGGTGGGGATGGAGCCAGCGATGGCATCCAAGACAATCGTGTGGATAGTCCACATGGCGATTGCAACCACCAGAGCACGGAGGGAGGGTGGGAAGGGGGAGGCCATTGATGAAGCAAACATATCTCTTGACAGACTGAAGGGATGCGTTTGATCCTGGCCTAGCAGACGTTGGACTTCGCGCCATATCACTTTTGAGGTGGGGCACTTCTCCAGGCGGTGGAACAGCGTTCTATACTGGCCACACACGACACAGGATGAGTGTAAAGCGTTAGAGCGCTCAGCTGTACGATACACCCACCTCAGGCAGCGCCACACATGGGAGCGGACTTGAGGCTGCAACAGAGGATGGTGTGCGTATTTCCAGATAGTCTTTTGGGTCTCAGTGGAATAAGGGATGTCCATCATGTCCAGGTAGTCCACCCTGGATAGGACTTGGGGTCGAATGGGGATCACCCCATCATGGATGGGTAGCCCCTGTACCTCTTGTGTGAACTGGGGAGAGGGGTGGCCTCTTCGGGTTGTATGTCCACTAATACAAATTCTCCACTCTGCGCTTCGCATGGAGAGTAGGATTCGTTTGTAGTGGGTTTTAGTCCCGTGAGGACCTGTGGCCGATTGGTGTGAAGCCAGGTAATTCATCAAGGAGTGGGGGTTTGATGGATTGTTGAGGCCCAAGGCTCAGGAGAAGTTGGAGCAGGCCGCGTGGGACCAGTGTTGGGATGGGAGTGTAGGAGCGGTGACGGCCGCGATCCAGGTGCCCAGGATCTTGGCAGCATGGGCTTTGAAGTCAAGAAGGCCCATGCCACCATGATGATGAGTGCCAAACATGACCTCTAGCCATACTGGTGGAGGGCGGCCTGACCAAAGCCATCCTTGCAGCAAAGCATACAGGGATTTGAAGAAGCTTGGGGAGAAGGGGATGGCGTGGGCTCCGAACCAGACTTTGGATAGGAGCATAGAGTTGGCAAGAACAACCCTGCCAGTGAGGGTAGTAGGGTGGTCTCTGAGATAGGCTATTCGCTTCGTCACGTTGTCCAGTATACAGCCCTCCATTACTGCTGACGCGTATCCACCTGCCTTCATCCACACGCCCAGATGGCGTACTGGTCCTACGGTAGGACGTGGCACAAAGGGGAGCACCAGTGGAGCGGTGTGTGTTGAGTTAGTAAGGCGTGGACGTGGGCGAGCAGATGGGCCGGGTTGGGAACTACTTGCTGGGGCCCAGCAGTTCTGAAACCGACCAAGGAGGATGATTTCGGTTTTGGAGGCGTTCAGTGCCGCGTTGCTTACCCATGAATATTCCTGGATGAGGGCTTCAAGCGTACGTGCATCTTTGTTATTAGACACCCCCACTATGCAATCATCTGCAAATGCCAACATCTTGACTGGGGTTTGGCCTGGCACATGGACCCCAGTGAGGTGGGCATTCACATTTCGCAGTAGTGGGTCAAGGCTGAAAATGTATAAGAGTGGGCTCAGGGGGTCCCCTTGTCGCAGGCCCCTTTGAGGATGGACTACTTCCGTTAGGAAACCTGGGCTGCGCACTGCCATTGTTGCAGATTCTGTGAGCAGCATCACCCATTTAATGAAGCGGGGGGGGTAGGCGGAATTGATGGAAGCAGGCCCTAAGGTATTCCCAGTTTACTCTATCATAGGCCTTTTGTTGGTCCAAGAATACAAGTGCCCCAGAGGCTGTAGACTGACACACATTAGCCACTGAGTGCACGTTATCCCAAATCACCTTCTGGGGATGAAACTGAATTGTTCTGGGGAGATGGTGGCAGATGCTACAGTCCCTAAATGGTTAGCCATGATTTTTGTTAAAATTTTTGTGTCTGTGTTTGTTAGAGAAATGGGGCGCCAGTTGGCTAAGTCAAGCCTATCCCCTTTCTTGAAGAGTGTGACTGTAAAGGCCTCATGTCCTCCTGGTAGGAGGCGCATTTCCAACAGGCTTTGGTTGAGTGAGGCTAGCAGCAATGGGGATATATATTTAAAATATTTTTTGTAGAACTCATATGGAATGCCATCTGGGCCTGGGCATTTTTGGTTAGGCGCCCCATGAATGGCTGTCCATAATTCGTTCAGAGTAATTAAGTTCATTATTTCTGGGTATCGGAAAATGGTGCAGATATGTGCTCAGTTGAAAAATTCTGCCATTTCAGCTGGCTGAATTGGTTCAGCTCGGTATAACTTGGAGTAATATCTTTGCATTTCGATTGCCACTTCAGCCAGTGTGTCCGCAATAGAATTATCCGATCTTCACACCTGTGTGCAGGCCACACTCTGGCATGGTGCAAAATTTTTTTTGAAGAAGTATGAGGTGCACTTGTCGCCTTTAGTGATGCGTGTGGCCCTATATTGGACACAAACCCGATGTTTGTGTTGTCTTTTGAGTGTGTTGAGGTGGGCGGCTGCCTCTGCCCACTTCTGGCCCCATGCAGGGCTATATCCTGTGGCTGGAATGTTGGACTCCAAGTGGGCCAATTCTGCCAGCGCGCGCAATATAACCACTGATGTGGCTTGTGAGCGTCTGGAGGAGAGATGGCGATAGTGGTGGATGGTGTCTTCTTTGAAAGTTGCCCATGTGGAAATGGGGTCCGCACAAAATGGTGCAACAAATGACTCTGTCAAAGTTGCCTCTTCCACCTACGTGGAAAATCCTGGTGACGCGAGCTCGGGGGGGCGGATTTTGCACCAATGTGGGGCCTTTGCAACTGTGACAGGTAAGTGGTATGTTATCAAGACCAGTTGATGGTCGGAGAATTCCATTTTCATTGTTTTGAAGTGGGAGATGTGGGGTTGGAATTTCGCTGGCGCTAGAATAAGGTCGATGTGGGTCATGGACCTTAATTGGCCGTTATGGATGTGGGGATGCATCATGTTTTTGAGCAGTGGGGCATGTCGCAGCAGCACATCCCTTAACCCAAGGGTGGCTTTTAGAATGCATAGTTCTACATGACCCTGTGGGGCATGGGGTGAGGGCGGCCACCGGTCCGTTGGTGAGGTTAGCCATCAGTTCATGTCACCAATTAGGAAAGAATTGGGGGGTAACAGAAGGGATTTGACCAACGAGAAAAATTCCTGATGCTCTTGTGCACCGTTTGGGGCGTAATTGTTGACAATTGTGTGTGCAACATTGGCCTATGAGAAGGTGACAATGAGCACTCGGCCATTTAGGAATGTTTCTGAAGATGTAAATTTGAAAAAATTGTTTTTCCAAATTAGCACCCCACAGTGCTTCAACCAAAAGGATAGGGATGATAGGAGCATTGTTTTCCAAGCTTCCTCGGAACCTCATGGACAGTGGGACTCCTGGATGGCCAAGATATCCACGGGTAAATTGTTTTGTAAAAAACTCAGTTTCCTAGCCCAGGATGGAGAGGCCTTGAGTCTGGCGATATTCAGCGTCCCTAGAGTGAAGGTTTTCCCCATCACACCTTAGGTGCGAGGGGTGGGCCCCTGGGCCCACCAGCCTCTTCCAGGTCCCCACGGGCTTTCACAGCAGCGCGGGTATTAGCAGCAACGCTATCAGGGTTTTTGTTAATTTTTGTGGAAAGAGTCACGTTGGCTTTGGCCTTCACTTTTTGTTTTCCTGACGTCGGACAAATTTTTTGCAGTGCGGATAAGTTTGGTGCACCGTCAAGTGGGGCAAAATTTTTTTTTTCAGTTGGGATAGGTCCCAAGTCAGTTTTGACTGGGGCTTGGGTGCAACGATTGGGTGAGATTGAATCTTCCATCGGATCCTCAGATTGAGTGGCCCATTTGGCATGGGCCTCCCAATCTGATTGGGTAAAGGATTCCTGAGTTGCTTCTGCCGCGAAGGTCTCCATGTCCTCCTGGTGTTGTGAGTGTGGGATGGTGGTGTTGGCCTTGGCCGTTTCCTTGGCCGCGGCCCTATGGGCCTGCTTGGCCTTCTTCTGCTCCTGCGGGGAGATGGGCTTTACCAATAGGTAGCAGCCTTGTGCTCCCCACGGGAAAGCCTCCTTGGTGCTTGCGGTTGGTTTGTAGTGCGCCTCTCCGATGGTCATGGCCGCCGAGGGGTGCTCTTGGAATGTGACACCCTCTTTGATGGGGCATGTGTGTGCCTTATGGCCAAATGCATCATAGTGGGTGCAAATGGGGGGCGCGCTGTCCACGGTTACCCAGAATAGGTGGGTGGTATGCCCTGCAATGTCAATAAAGGTGGAGTGCGGGATCTGGGTTAGGTCCTTTGCGATCTCCTCAGTTGGGGTCAGAACTGCGATGGCTTTGCTGGTGCACAGGTGTGGCATCAGCGTAAAACGTTGCATCTTGAAAGATTGTATTTTGCCATATATGGCGAGACCATCTTTCAGGTGTTGCTCCAAAATGTCACAGTTTACCGTAGTAGGCAAAAAGTCAAACGTGAGGAAAATTTGGTTTGGATTTTGTCCATCTGGTGCGTTTAGTTTCAATGACCCGTTGCCCTTTGAGGAGGTCGACCACTATGCGCACCGCTGCAGCCTTGTCTGCTGCAATTTTGCTTTTGAAGCCTAGGTCCAGCCAACCGCGTGACATGGAGTGAGGTGCAACGTACACTGTGGTCAGGAAAATTTTGTGTACTTCTTCACAAAATTTTTCCCATAGGGCTGTTTTTTGGATGTCCAGATACACACAGACTCTAAATTCCACCGACGAAAGTGGCTGGGAATGTGGCGTGTTGATGTACTGGTTGCACCGTGCTTGCCACGTGAGTATCTCTGGGGAAATTGTGACTGCCAGTTTTTTTAGATTTTTTTCTATTCCTCCAGATTCTCCGGGGCGTTTTCAAACGTTAGAGGCCGCGGGCCTTCCGCCTGCTCCTCTTGCCTTGCTTGCCCAACTGCTCCCAGACATGGGCGCAGACTAATCCCCTCTATGAGATTATCAAACTAGATTTAGTCTTGAACTGAATAGGTTGCAAAAGTGTTTGCAATGAGAAAGAAAAGTTTAGTTTGTATATCTAATATATACTGTATAAACTGTTTTTATTATTAGTCAATTCTAAGAAATTTATAGTGGGAAATTTGGCGCCCAACCCTCAATTGAAACCTCTTTGATGAAATGGCAGCCGTTGCCATTGAATCGCCCATCCTCATCTCAGCAGTGATGGTCTTCAACATCCTGGCTAGTATTTTATTATTGGACATCCTTGAGACCTAAAACGAAAAAGAGGCGGAAAATGTGTCCCTACCTTTTTCCTCTCGATCCAATTAAACCAACCAAATTTGGCAAGTGACCTGCTTATGTAATGAGACTTATTATCCATTAAAGCAGGTCGTGAACCAACTGATCGATTTGCTAGTTGCAGGCAGCATCACTCGCCTTGCAACTTAATACTTATATTCCCAATCATTCAGTGATGAAACCTGACTGATCCCAATCATTACACCTGATAATTAATTACTATCAGATGCCCTTATTTCATCAGCCGCTCCACCTAATGAGATCTTAAGCATTCATACAGGTTGATATTTAATAGATCCAACCAGGCGATTAACCTAAAATCCCCCAAACATAGTTACCCCAAAATTAGGGACAACAAATATCCAATTCACCTCGCATTAGGGAATTATCCCCTAGCAATTCCTGGTAATCTAGCAAACTGGGACTATGACAAAAATCTCAACACATCCCCCTTCTTGCCTAGATTTGTAGCGAGAAAAGGACTGGAGCAGGTGTACACCGATTTAGACACTCAGTTGAATACTTCATTTGTTCAAGTGGAGTATGATCACTGAAACTCAACGCTGCTCAGGACAACCTTCGGTATGCGGCTCTCTTCCTCTTCCTCCTCACTACCACCTACTCAGAGTGTGGTCCCTCATGATCTACTGTCATGCTGGGCTGATCGATTTACTCATGACAATATTAATCCCAGGATCCAGTTTTCCCCTTTAGGACATATGACCCACTGTCATATTAAGGACTCTTGGTCCCGCGTCCTTGATTTCCTAATTCTCTCCTTGTCCTAGACAGGAGACTCTTGCCATCAATGTTCTTTTCACAGCCCAATAAGGAAGCTCATTTATGTACACCCTTATTTTCTTCTAATAACCTCTTGGCTCATATCATTCTTAATTCTTCTCTGGAGAGCTTATCCCATTAACTTTGAGATAAATTTCTCCATAATTGGAGCTTAATGGATTGTAGAGTGCTTAATGTTGACTTCCAAATAAGTCCAACACCCCCTCTCATCCATCTCATATGTTAAATTCCAAGTTGTAGTACCAACAACTACTCAACAGTTTGTCTAAACAAAATCTTTGGCTCTTTCAGAAAATGAGTCAGGCTGCGCGATAGAACCTCTTCTATGTTCCTTCCATGACTCATATGCCTAGTATGGCAATAGTGGCTAGTCCTTCCATGGAACTATCAGAAATGCTAACCAACCATTCTGAAACCAGACTAGCGATCATCTTAAATGGCTTGCGGCTGATTCTTCCTTTGTCATCAATTCCAGAGTTATATTTCAAAACTCTCCTTGATTCAGCTCCCTTTGCAGATGTACTGGGCATCATCATAGATGCTCCTGAAATAATGCCCTTCACTCTTGATCGTTTTTCCTAGCCAGTTTGGACTTGCTTCCTGAGTTCCTCTTCCAACTCAGACAGTATTACAAGCCAGCTGTCTTGGCCACCAAGCTCAACATCAGCAACAGCATTCATTTCGAGCTCCCATATGCAGATAATTGGCCCAAGTCAAAGAGGCTTTATCCATAGAACAGAATTCTTCCAATCTTGAGAACATCCTAGATTAGGATATCGCCGCTTATGCTCTTCAATATGCCAGCCAAGTTCTTCAATTGTTGAGCCATGAAGCTTCCATCCTCTCCCAGTTTCCATCACTCTTTCTGCTTCAGCTTCCAAGAAGCTCATAGCTGTCAATTGCAGGATGCCATTTGCTCCATAGACGACTATCTTGTTTCCAGTGCTTCCCATTGGTATCTTCTGCTGATGTCTTTTATAGGGTGCATGATTCTGCAACCCCATCTAGTATCCCTTGTTTGCTGCCGGACCATATGTCCAGTGTTCTTGACAAAGCCCATTGGCAAGCGCTCAATACTAATCTTCTGGCTTTTAAACATATTGGGATTACTCAGAGTTATTCGCTGACTGCCTCTTTCTTTACTGTTGCTTCCCTCCCCACTCTGGGGTATTGTTTGGTTTCTTCCAACATCTCAATTTCCTTCCCTTTGTCACGATTCCAATATGACTGGATGATAAGCTTTAGTCAATATGGCGAAATTAATGGAATCTTTTGGAATCAAACCGGTAATGGTAATTGAAGCGCTTCAAAATGAGGCGATATTGAGTTACTAGGAATTTGCTGAATTGGACAGTTATGTATTAGTAAATGAAGAATTGAAGTAGCTAATGAGATACGGCGAGGTGAATTACTAAGCCATGGAAGTGGTACCATCCAAAGTTACTATAATATAAGAAGAATGAGAGTATCAGAAGTAGGTTATTCTTAGTGGAAGAGTTAGAAAAAAGCGAGGATCTGCTGTGTTTATATAATAAATAAAGAAGTATAGTGAGAGCAGGAGTTCCATATTTATTATTAAGTTTACTTGGTTAAAAGAACCACGAGTTTCATATCATTGGTCCTATTGCTCAATGAGTTGAACCCTACACAATTTTGATACGGCGTATCTCCACAGACATGACAATTTTTATAATAGTGGTGCTCACTACAGGGAGCTTCACTGTTGGGCTGCTTGAGTAGTTGGAAGTTTGGGTTACGGAGTGGCGAAAGCCACTGGTTATGACCAGCGCTCCTTTGTGAAGGCGCTGGGATGTCTTGACCCACCATCAGGGTGGGTCACAAAGAAGGATATCATCTGGTTAAGGGGAGGGCAATGTTGGAATTTTAACCAGATGAATCCTTCCGATAGTATTCAAATTAGGGATTTTTGGTTAGTCAGGTGTAAATGCCAGATAACTTGCCTAGTTCAATACTATGTTATATGTTTGTTTGAGTTTAGGTTCAATGGAAGCTGCGTTCACCGCCAAAATGCCATCTGAAGGTCATTTTGGGAGTTTCCAGCGGAAAGCTGATTAATCCATTATGAATCATCCAAAATGGTTCTGTCATCCAATTTGGACCACCGGTGACTCATGCTGAGGATGCTCAGATTGCTATTTATTCATGAGTTTATATACGATTGACCAGCGACTTATGCTGAGGATGGATTGACCTAATATTAATTCGATGATCAGATGAGAAGATCTAAGAGGGAATCACTATGAAGAGTTTACGATCTGATAGAGGTTTTGGGATCAAGAGGCGGATGGGTTTTCCAGCAGATGATTGGCCACAAAGCACTTGGGCGCAGTAGCCCTAAAAGTGGTATACATAGTCGTTCATTCCCTCTAAATAAACATCTCTCATTTACCTATTTTTCCTATTTGTTTAAAGTAGCAAGAGCCACTAGAGTGGGGAAGATAGGCTAGGAGATCCCCAAAGGCGAGGATAATCATGCCTGGAGTGGCTGGCGCTGCCAGCTCCCATACCTCCTCCTTATGAGGAACCAGTGGGAACCTGGCCAGCTGGCTACCAGTAGTGAGCTACATAGCTACCAACCCTAGCGGGATGCAGCGCCTGAGGTGCCATAGCCGCCCAAGAAAGGGGATGGACTCACTGTAGCATGCCCAGATGGGTTGGTGAAGGGTCGCGAGGGTGGGGCAGCGCGTAAGTGCCTGAGACACCCAGGAAGGGTCAGGACTTGCTGGGGCATATGATGAGGATGCCTGGGGCTAAAGGCGAAGCCGTTGGTGGTTGGTTGATAGGTTGGACGCAGGACTTATAGGGGTTTGTATGCCTATGAAGGCGAAATACCAAAGAGCCACCAGTCTTCATACTGGTTGGCCTGGCACACTAGCGGAGCCCTAAGTCGATTTCGCGACATTGGTGCTCACTAAAGGGGGCCCATTGACCAATAATACAATGAAAACTCAGGTTCTGCCATTTAATTGTGAAGGAAAGATTCATGCGGTTTTTTGCCAATTTGAGTTTGCTACTGAAGGTACTTCAGATTAACAGAGGGCGAAACTATTGCTCTCCTCCTTGGATGTTGGGAGTGCTGATCAAGTCATCTGTTACCTCTCAGCTAGTTCCTCTTCCTACCAAAAAGTTAAAGAGATGGTGCTGTGGTTGTTTGGAGGAACTGAGAAAATGTCACAGCGAAAGATTGAGTTTTTGACCATTGGGTTTAAACTCAATGAGACCCTCACTGCGTTTGCTGATCAATTCTCAGCTGAAACCCATGTGTTAATTGGGGCAGGTTATTTAACTGAATGTGACATATGCATAGGTTGACCTCTGCTGTGAAACCATATCATGAGCTTTTTAATGCCTTAGCTCCATATTTAGAGGTTGACGTACCCTTGCTTAAATTTATCCAAATTCTACGCCATCTATCCGCTACCTTCCCTCCACCCAAGATAGAGCGGAACCCTAGCGCCTCCGCTGCTGGAACTTCATACCTGGAGGATTTATCCAGCCCTGTTCAGCGTCCGTTTGGCATCCACTAGCCTTATCTACAATACACACCTTACTTCCAATCCAATTGCCAACAGCAGCTTACCTATTGGGAGGAGCTGGTTTACACTGTTCAATCCCAGCCCAAACTTTATGGTGGCTCCTTTTACAATAATCATGGTTGTAGGTCTTATGGGATTAATTGATTTTTGTGTGGTCGCTCTGGGCACCTAGCTAGAAGTTGTCACAAACTTCAGGTCCAGTACTTACCACAGGAACAGTACCACCAGGGAAATAACCAGAGCGGAGTAGAAATGAGACTCTCTACCTCCACTATTATGACCCAAAACGTCCCACTAGAATATATTCCATGGACCTCCAGTGGAAGTTCCTCAGTATGATGACGCCTTCTTAAATCAACAACTGGTTGGAGGGGTGAATATGCTGACATGAACATGATTCATAGACATGGCAGAAGCAAACTATCAGGACCAGCCAAAGCCTTATGCTTGTCAAATGTTCGATCACCTTTCTACTGATGAACCAGATCCATTTGCTGATGCGTTTGCCTTGACAGGGGTCAGCGTGGCCCTCTCTGTGAACGCTATTGTTAAAGAATACCCTACAGTGGGGATGGGTATTATGGGCTTTCTTGGGAAAAAATATTCATTAAATGTCCATGTCTTAAATCGATCAGATGCATTTTACTCTGAGTGTACTTACTGTGATACTGTAGTAGCAAAAACTAAAGTTTGTGGTATAAATGATACAGGTGCCCCAATCAACATAGTATCCACAGATTGGTGTCGAAGTTGGCATTAAAGCCTGACGTGGAGCATCATATGGTGTATGGGACTGCAGGAGCAGAAAGCACAGTCTATGAAATAGCATACAGCGCGCTACCCTTGCAGTTTGGGTCGATTGTCATTGTGGATCCAGCTATAGAGCTACCAAACAATAACTACGACCTGTTAATTATAACCACTTTTATGCGATACTTTGGGGCTGTTGTAGATATAACAGCGGAGACATTTGAAATTATGGGGCAGCGGATCCCAATACACTTCACTTCTAGTGGAAGGCCAAAGGATTCAGTACACATGAGCCACATTAACCTTGCATACAGTGATGGAGTGGTTGCAGACACTATGATTGACTCAAGAGCAAGACCCATGCCCTTCCTCACCAAAACTTTGAATATCAAGGGCTGCCGCTCAGAGCTGCTGTCCCTTTATCTATTCCTCTGGACACCAAGCAATCATAAGCACCGAGATAGAGGTGGAAGTGCCTTCTGGCCTATATGGGGAGGTCATTGGGCCCTATCAACAATCACAGCTCAAGCTCCATGTGCCCCTGGCATTATACTTCCAGGGCATGGGGAGATCAAGGTCTTGGTAGCTAATCTACAGGATAAACCAATGCAAATCCGCTGACATCAATAATTTACTTCCTCCATTTCATTCCAGTTGAGGAGGTCCAAGGGATTCATGAGTTTGGCTCACTGGAGGAATTAGGTCTACCTGTCAAAACACAGCCCAGCGTAATGGCAGTGGTAACGCATGAAAATTTAAAGGGATTATCAGACAATCAGAAGTATCAAGTGGAAGCTTTATTTAAAATAAAAATACATTTTTTGCTGTAGATGATAATGATTTGGGGTGCGCCCAAGGAGTGATCCAATGAGTGGACACTGGGATCATCCCCCCATTAGATCTTGGCCAATACGTCAATTTAGAGCTGTGGAAGAAGTTGTTACTGCAGAAATCGATAGACTGTTGGTGCAAGGACCGCTTGAACCATCAAAGAGCCCATAGCTTTCCCTGTCCTAATTGTCAAGAAGGATGGTACTGACCAGTTAGTAATCGACTACCGTAAGCTCAACAGCATTACAAAAAAGGACTCATACCCTTTGCTACTAATTGATGATGCGTTGGACCAGTTAGGGGAGCTCGTTAATTCTCTGCAATGGATTTAATATCTGGCTATTGGCAAATCAAGTTACCCCAGCGGAACAAGTAAAATGTGCTGTAATTACCTCCAATGGTCTTTTCAACCAACACGTATGCCACAAGGGCTGTGTAATGCCCCAGATACATTTCAACCAGCAATGGACACCATTTTGGGGGATCTAAAGCTGTCCTGTGTTCTTGTGTACCTTGACAATATTAACGTCTTCTTGCGCACATTTACTGAGCACCTTAACCACCTAGTAGAGGTATTTCACCGGTTGGCTAAGGCCTATATCAAGATCAAACCCAGGAAATGTCACTTCTTCAAGGATTAGTTAGAATACCTTGGTTTTGTGGTGGATGCGACCAGGATGAGACCCCAACCAGCCAAGGTGGAGGCTATCCACAAGATGACTACGCCAGCTAGTAAAAGGGACATTCAGGTGCCTTTGGGGATGTGGGTTATTATTGACGCTTCAAACCCGATTTCAGTTGCATTGGAGGGCCGCTGTTTAAGCTTATAAAGAAAGATGCCATGTTTGAATGGATGGAACGGCGCTAATGTGCCTTTGATACACTTTGAACAGCACTAATTAGTGCCCCCGTGCTACAATACCCAAATTTTAATAAGAAATTTATTGTACAAATGGATGCATCTCTTTCCGCGGTAGAGGCATTTTTATCCCAAAAAGATGATGAAGGTGAGGAGCACCCAGTGGCGTACTGCAGCTGAAGTCTGAGTAGCCATGAAATTAATTATACTGTGACCAAGCGCGAGTGCTTAGCAGTGATCTACGCATATAAGCAATTCAGAGTCACCTGCATGAGGTAAAGTTCAAAGTTGTAACAGAACACACATTATTTTGCTTGTTGCAGAACCTCAAAGAACCTGAAGGCCAACTGGCTCGATGGGCTCTTAAGCTACAGGCTTATGATTTCAAGATCCTTCATCGGCCAGGAGCAAAGCATCAGGAACGCCAACTGTTTATCTCAATTGCTAACAGTTGCAGTGATGGCGGACCTCAGCGATGTGATGTATGACAAGATGCTTAGCAGAAAGTATGATGACGAACCACCCCAAGTGATCAAAGCATTAGATGAGATGCAAACGAATACTTTCCAGCGGAATGGGGAACTATACAAGTGTATAGACAATTCTACAGTAATTAATGGCCTTCAATCCAGCCGGAAATTATTATGAGTGCTCACAGGGTAGTCAGACATGGTGGAGTGCGCAAAACAATGGAGTTGCTGCGCCCTTGGCACTATTGGGAAAGTATGAATTTTGATGTGCTCAAAACCATTTCTTTTTGCCATCAGTGCCAAGTGGAAAAGCCATTCTGCCGTAAGACTTCTTATCAGGTAGTGAAACCTAACTTTGCTTGGCATACCGTTTCCCTGGGTGTTGTTGGTCCCTTGCCAACAGGAGCTAACTGGTGTAAGTACATTCTGGTGGCTATTGACCATCTGACCCAGTGGGTCAAAGCAAGACCAATATGAGATTTGGGGGCTGTTACAGTGGCCAAGTTTGTGATGGAGTGCATTATTCACCGCCATGGATGCCATCAGTTTATTCTCACTGACAATGGAACTAACTTCACCTCGCACATCCTCCCAAAAACTGAAAGAGCTCATGGGAATCCACAGGGTTCTAATGACCCTTTACCACCCCAAATCTTATGGAATGGTTGAACGAGTGAATGGGACTCTGGTGAATATCCTACGCAAATTAGTAATGGATTGATCATCTTATTGGACCTCCCTTCTTTCCACTGCTGTGTTCGCCTATAACATCAGTTACCATTCCACCACAGGAAAAGCCCATTCCAACTGCTTTATGGCTGACACCTGGCTCTTACAGCATTACTTTATTCGTGTGTAGAAGACACTGGAGGAATGGAACCCCACCATTATTTAACTACCTTACAAATATCCTAATAAAATTGCAAACTGAAGCCTAATCCTTCAGCTTAGCTAAGAAGATCAGGAATCAGGCCGCAGACTAGGTATGTCGGAGTGGGTTAGCACAGTTCAAGGAAGGCGACATGGTTCTCTTCCATGACCAGTATGGGTTCAGGCGGAAACACAAGCTAGCCAGTATATGGATTGGTCTGTTCAAAGTCATTGAGAAAACTGGGGTTGATGCATATACTATTAAGGACCCCATTAGTGGTCAAATCAATACCAAGTACATGCGAAATTCCTCCAGGCATATAAGCAATAGGATCCTCATTGTACAGTCAAGGAGGGGGTTATGTCATTATTACAATATTACCGGACAATAAGCCCTAAGTCAATATGGCAAAATGAATGGAATCCGCTGGAATTGAACTAATAATGGTAATTAAAGCACTTCAAAAATGAGGCGATATTGGGTTACTAGGAATTGGTCAAATTGGACAACTATGAATTAGTAAATGAAGAATTGAAGTAATTAATGAGATATGGCGAGGTGAATTACTAAGCCATTGAAGTGGTACCATCCAAAGTTGCTATAATACAAGCAGGATGAGAGGATCAGAAGTAGGTTATTCTTAGTGGAAGAGTTAGAAAAACAGTGAGGATCCGCTGAGTCTATATATCATATAAAGAAGTATAGTGGGAGCAGGCGCTTCATATTTATTAATAGGTTTATTTGGTTAAAAGGGCCATGATTTTCATATTGTTGGTCCTATTGCTCAGTGGGTCAAACCCTGCGCAATTTCGATATGGCATATCTCCATGGACATGCCAATTTTTATAACATCACTTTTCACTTTCTTTCAGGGATCTGCGTCCACTCAACAAACTTGGTTTCATGTAGGTCTAGTTCTTGCTAGCATCCAATCTCACATAAATTTTGACGGGTTATTCATTCCTACTGCAATCCATCCTTCCACCCCCAAGAGGTGACATAGGTGGAATCTACGCATTGAGATAATCAATAAAAAATGAAAATTATATAATATATTGGTTTTTCTATGTGGTTTTATAATCTTTTTTCCAATATTTTTATCAATCTTTTATTTTGTTTCTTTTTTCCATGGAATGACCTTGTTTTGGTTCAGAGGTCCATATTCTTTATTTTTTCCCCAAACTGTATCCTAAGTATTCTTAAACCTACCAGTTTTCAATGGTTCAGAGGCCCTTTTTTTGACTTAACCATTTAGATTGGTTCAGAGGTCCTTTTTTCGGACTTGACCTAATCATAATGACATAGCCAACTTATTCTTTCAGCAGCCCTTTGGGAACTCTTTTTATTTTTTCTATAGATCCATTGCTTCAAATACCTAGCATGAACTCGATTTACTACTCTTTCATCCAAGAGGTTCTTGATGGAGTAGGCATCCATCACCTTCTTGGTAAAAATCTCAAATGGACCTGACCACAATGCATCCAACTTGTTTCTTCATTCAAAACCATGCATATTGCAATGGGCAACTCTTTCACCTATTCAATATTCTGATAGAGCCAGTCTGTTCTTATTATCCATTAAGTTTGCTCATATCCTTTTCTTCAATGTAGTATTTAATGCTTATGGTTGCATTTTTAAATTTATTGCGGGGAAGGCCGACCATGGGATGGACACTTCCAAATATGACTCAGACGAGACAAAACTTAGTACCAGGGGAGGCACCCCAGAGACGTGATGCTATCTCTTGTTGCCAGTGGGAACGCCACTTATGGGGAGGGGGAGGGAACATGTGAAGGGGCCGTAGCCACTATTGAGCATGTGTGGAGGAAGGGGTCTGATTTGATGAACCAGACTGGGAACCAGGAGGAGACCATCTGCCAGCGACGCGGTGGGAGATATCCAAACATCCACACTTGAAAGTGGTCCACCAGATATAACTGGAATCTGTGGACAGCTTCAGGGAGGGTGGGGATGGAGCCAGCGATGGCATCCAAGACAATCGTGTGGATAGTCCACATGGCGATTGCAACCACCAGAGCACGGAGGGAGGGTGGGTGGGGGGCCATTGATGAAGCAAACATATCTTTGACAGACTGAAGGGATGCGTTTGATCCTGGCCTAGCAGACGTTGGACTTCGCGCCATATTACTTTAGAGGTGGGGCACTTCTCCAGGCGGTGGAACAGCGTTCTATACTGGCCACACACGACACAGGATGAGTGTAAAGCGTTAGAGCGCTCAGCTGTATGATACACCCACCTCAGGCAGCGCCACACATGGGAGCGGACTTGAGGCTGCAACAGAGGATGGTGTGCGTATTTCCAGATAGTCTTTTGGGTCTCAGTGGAATAAGGGATGTCCATCATGTCCAGGTAGTCCACCCTGGATAGGACTTGGGGTCGAATGGGGATCACCCCATCATGGATGGGTAGCCCCTGTACCTCTTGTGTGAACTGGGGAGAGGGGTGGCCTCTTCGGGTTGTATGTCCACTAATACAAATTCTCCACTCTGCGCTTCGCATGGAGAGTAGGATTCGTTTGTAGTGGGTTTTAGTCCCGTGAGGACCTGTGGCCGATTGGTGTGAAGCCAGGTAATTCATCAAGGAGTGGGGGTTTGATGGATTGTTGAGGCCCAAGGCTCAGGAGAAGTTGGAGCAGGCCGCATGGGACCAGTGTTGGGATGGGAGTGTAGGAGCGGTGACGGCCGCGATCCAGGTGCCCAGGATCTTGGCAGCATGGGCTTTGAAGTCAAGCAGGCCCATGCCACCATGATGATGAGGGCCAAACATGACCTCTAGCCATACTGGTGGAGGGCGGCCTGACCAAAGCCATCCTTGCAGCAAAGCATACAGGGATTTGAAGAAGCTTGGGGAGAAGGGGATGGCGTGGGCTCCGAACCAGACTTTGGATAGGAGCATAGAGTTGGCAAGAACAACCCTGCCAGTGAGGGTAGTAGGGTGGGCTCTGAGAGAGGCAATTCTCTTTGTCACGTTGTCCAGTATATGGCACTCCATTACTGCTGACGTGTATCCGCCTGCCTCCATCCACACGCCCAGATGGTGTACCGGTCCTATGGTAGGACGTGGCACGAAGAGGAGCACCAGTGGAGCGGTGTGTGTTGAGTTAGTAAGGCGTGGACGTGGGCGAGCAGATGGGCCGGGTTGGGAACTACTTGCTGGGGCCCATCAGTTCTGAAACCGACCAAGGAGGATGATTTCAGTTTTGGAGGCGTTCAGTGCCGCGTTGCTTACCTGGTAATATTCCTGGATGAGAACTTCAAGCGCGCGTGCATCTTTGTTATAGACACCCCCACCACGCAATCATCTGCAAATGCCATCATCTTGACTGGGGTTTGGCCTGGCACATGGACCCCAGTGAGGTGGGCATTCACATTTCGCAGTAGTGGGTCAAGGCTGAAGTTGTATAAGAGTGGGCTGAGAGGGTCCCCTTGTCGCAGGCCCCTTTGAGGGCGGACTACTTCCGTTAGGAAGCCTGGGCCACACACTGCCATTGTTGCAGATTCTGTGAGCAGCATCACCCAGTTTATGAAGCGGGGGGTAGGCGGAATTGATGGAGGCATGCCCTTAGGTATTCCCAGTTTACTCTATCATAGGCCTTTTGTTGGTCCAAGAATACAAGTGCCCCAGAGGCTGTGGACTGACACACATTAGCCACAGAGTGCACGTTATCCCAAATCGACCTTCTGGGGATGAAACTGAATTGTTCTGGTGAGATGGTGGCAGATGCTATAGTCCCTAAATGGTTAGCCATGATTTTTGTTTTTATTTTTGTGTCTGTGTTTGTTAGAGAAATGGGGCGCCAGTTGGCTAAGTCAAGCCTATCCCCTTTCTTGAAGAGTGTGACAGTAAAGGCCTCATGTCCTCCTGGTAGGAGGCGCATTTCCAACAGGCTTTAGTTGAGTGAGGCTAGCAGCAATGGGGATATATATTTAAAATATTTTTTGTAGAACTCATATGGAATGCCATCTGGGCCTGGGCATTTTCAGTTTGGCGCACCATAAATGGCTGTCCATAATTTGTTCGGAGTAATTAAATTCATTATTTCCGGGTATCAGAAAATGGTTCAGATATGAGCTCAGTCGAGAAATTCTGCCATTTCAGCTGGCTAAATTGGTTCAGCTCGGTATAACTCAGAGTAATATCTTTGCATTTCGATTGCCACTTTGGTCAGTGTGTCTGCCATGGAATTATCCGATCTTTGCACCTGTGTGCAGGCCACACTCTGGCGTGGTGCGAAAATTTTTTAAAGAAGTATGCAGTGCACTTGTCACCTTTAGTGATGCGTGTGGCCCTGTATTGGACACAAACCCGATGTTTGTTTGCCTTTTGAGTGCGTTGAGGTGGCGGCTGCCTCCTCCCACTTCTGGCCCCATGCAGGGCTATATCCTGTGGCTGGAATGTTGGACTCCTAGTGGGCCAATTCTGCCAGCGTGTGCGAGATAACCGCCAATGTGGCTCATGAGCGCCTGGAGGAGAGATGGCAATAGTGGCGGATGGTGTCTTCTTTGAAAGTTGCCCATGTGGAAATGGGGTCCATGCAAAACGGTGCAACAAACGATTTCGCCAAAGTTGCCTCTTCCACCCACGTGGTAAATCCTGGCAATGCAAGCTCGGGGGGGGTGGATTTTGCACCAATGTGGGGCCTTTGCAACTGTGACGGGTAGTGGTATGTTATCGAGACCAATTGGTGGTTGGTGCTTATGGTTGCATTTTGATCAGGATATTTATCAATTGATTCAGGTACTTCATGGCACTCATCCTCAATTTTGGTTCCACCACCAAATATAAAATTAGTGGCAAAGCGTCCTTCCTCCTGTATAACAACTCAAATAATATTTTTCCTGTTGCCATATGATGAATGATATTGTAGGCAAACGTCACTGAACTCAGGTACATTTCCCACTTGGAAGTTCTTCCTTTGACCAGATTCCTCAGCGTCACGGCTACATTCCATTAACTCGTTCTACATGCCCATTTGTCTCTGGCCAGTAGGGTACAGACAGGACTCCTCGGATCCCCATTATCTCATTTAACCATGGGATCACATGAGACGCGAAGTTTGTCCTATTGTCACTAAGCAGGACTGCGGGCATCCATGTCAGTAAATACTTGATCCAGGATGAACTTCTCAGCGCTGGTAGTGCCCACTTTCACCAGGGCCTTTGTCTCGACCTATCTTGTCATATGGTCAATTGCAACTATTATGTACTTGACTCCCCCTGTGCTCATCATCAGCAGTCCCATCATGTCAATGGACACTGTATGCCAGGAAAATCATGGGAGGACCAGTTGGTATCCAGTCTTACATTTATGTGGCTTGTGCAACTGGCTCTACGCAAAAAGCAAGGTAGTCATTGACATTGTAGTTTATTAACTTCCTAGTAGTACTGGTGAATAAGGTCATTCATTTTTCTCAGGCTTCCATGCTCGAAAACCTTATGAGCAGCTTGAATGATAGTTGCTCTTTTCTGATGGCTTTGGTGAATAGTAACTGCTTCCCATTAATCATTTTAAATACTTGTCCATCCATGGTCTTGGTGTTTTCCATCACTTTTTAAAAGCGCACCTTGGATTTCTCTAGAGTCATTCCTGATTTCTTCGTTGACCATTATCTGGAATAACTCATCCACCTAAAGGTATACCATCTGGACCATTGGTAACCGCAATAAGCCATCCACATTCTGGTGAGAAGCCCCACTTAGTGGACAATCTCATAATTGTAAGCCTGTAGCTTTAATGCCCATTGGGCCAGTCATCCTTCTGGTTCTCTCAAATTATGGAGCTAATGCAATGAGGAGTGGTCCGTCACCACTTTGAAGTGCATTCCATGGATGTACACCCAAAACTGCTTACAGGTGTAAATGACCGCAAAGCGTTCCCAATCAGTTATGATGTAGTTCCTCTCAGTGCCTGAGAGTGGCCGGCTCACATATGCCACCAGATTTTCATCCCCAAGTTCATCTACTTGGCTTAATACGGTGCCAATTGACATCAGCAAAGCATGGGTTTGTATAATAAAATTCTTGATCAAAATCTTGATATTTAAATCAGAAAATATATTAGATATTGGTGTAGCTCATTGAAGAATTCCTGCGCTTCTTCATTCCATATGAATCCTTTCTTCAGATACTTCAACAGATTGTCTAAGGGTTTGGCGATTCTAGCAAAATCCCTAATAAATCTTCTATAGTATCTGACCATTCCAAGGAACACTTGGATATCTCGGGTTTTTCTTCAGCACAGACATTTGTTCTATGGCTTTGACCACCTTTGACCGTCAAATCAGTCTCATTCTAATTGGCAATTTTTTTCTGGTATCAACCTTATGGATAACATCTCGCGCATCTCAAATCATGCTCATAGAGGGCAGATACTTCTCAATACTTTTCAAACAATTTGAGCACCTCCTCTTACTGTCTTTCAACAGATCAGCGAATTGCTCTCAATCAACCAATAGGTTGATACTCTCAGTTACCCTAGCCAATATTTCCATCTTATCAATGGTCCCACAATCATGGAATTTCCTCAGTTCAGCTGTCAGGATTTCTCGTCTCTTACTAGGTCTGAAATTCATAAAGCTATTAAATCAATTTAATAATATCTTATATATTTTAATAGTTTTTCTTTTGCAATGGGAATTTTAGCCTACAAAAAGGTTCAGAGGTCCTTCTTTTCCCCATTATCCAAACTGGGTCCCAGGTAACTATGACCTAACAGTTATCATGGTTTAAAATCTTATCCTCTTAAGATTTAACCATCTATTTGTCTCAGTGGTCCTCTTCTGAGACTTGACTAAAATCTCAGGACATAACCATTTAATGGTTCAGAGTTCCGCTGGGAACATTGTAACTATTTTCCCTTAGGCTCAATACTTCTTATTATTGACCTTCACTATATGACCAGAAGTGCTGTCTCTTCACATATAGGCTACACTTGCCAACTTCTGACAATACTCTTCCATATAAGGCCTTTAATCCTGACTGGTTATTCTTCCAACAGGCCTTATTTCATCTCATATTTTGGCAACTGATGCTTGAATCTTCGTATCTCATTAACCAACAGTTCTATTTGATTGTTCAGATAGTTTTTATCCTCAAAACAATTTTTGACCTTCATGGCCATCCTTGATTTACACAGGTCGTTCTGGCCTCATTAGCTTCATCCTATTTCTCCTGAATTGATGAACTCATCTCCAGAAACTTCTGATCATTGGTTGAGTGTTATTGAGTCAAACAATTTTCTCCACTTTCTTGCATCAAACGTTTCCTGTTTTGACTTCATATCTTCATAGCAAACCAATTCTCCTGATTGATTGCTTCCTATTTCAACTGATGCCTCATCTAAACACTCACTCCTCAGGACTATTTAAAGTGGATCCAATTTTAACCTGATCCTGCTGTTCCTTGGGAATATTTCAAGCGGACCCAATTTCAACTTAAGTTGGCAATGCTGATCTTCTTCATCTCAAGTAGATATCAGGTGAAACAGGCTTTCTTGGAGCACTAGATAGTTCCATATCTAGGCTGCAAGTCCTTTTCCCATAACTTGAGTATCCTAAATTCGCTTCACGTGATGCTCCACTTCTGAACTGGGTGAACACAAATAAAAGTGATCCACTTCACATTCTGTCTTTATTAATGTTACTTTCCCCAGTAACATATTGCTGAAATTTTAAACGTCTTAATAGGAAACATGTTCTAATATCTTCTACCCAACTACACCCCTGTAGTGAGCACCACTTTGTAAAAATGTATGGGGATGATTACTTTTTCAACCAATAACCCCTATAAACATATTACTTGCTCAGGTTTGGTTTTTGTGCAATTCATCCGCGTTGTATAATAGTTAATAAGATCGGTTGATAATAGTTCTATGACTAAAATCCAAAGTTGAATGGAATTCTTAGATCTCAGCCCAATGCTCGGCCAGTTCTCCACTCAAAATGCTTGTGATGTCTCAAAATAATGTTTTATTCCCTCATACCATCTAACTCGATCTTCTCTTAGATTCCCGTTGATGGTTTCTCCAGTTTGACACACAGTTGGCAGCAATCCAAAATTTGATTCCACTTCTTCTCTGGATCTCAGCTCAGATCCTTACTCTATTCCCTAAAGAGTCTTCCAATTATTGCACACAGCAATAATATACCTGAGAAAGAATAGAACAAATGAGTGCTGATAAAGTTTACTAAGTTTGTATATCTAACTATATACTGTATAAACTGTTTTTATTATAAGTCAATTCTAAGGAATTTATAGTGGTAAATTTGGCGCCCAACCCTCAGTTGGCACTCCTTGATGAAACGGCAGCCGTTGCTGTTGAATAACCTATCCTCACCTTGGCAGCGATGGTCTTCCCATCCTTGCTAAGATTCCGTCATTGGACATCCTTGAGATTTAAAATGGAAAGAGTCAGAAAACGTGTCCCTAACATTTTCCTCTCAATCCAAGCGAACCAACCATATTTGGCAAGTGACCTGCTTAGTTAATGAGACTTATTATCCATATAAGCAGATCATGAACCAACTGATCGATTTGCTAGTTGTAGGCAGCATCACTCGCCTTGCAACTTACCCCTTACATTCCAAATCAGTTAGTGATGAAACATGAACGATACCAATCGGTATACCTGATAATTAATCACTATCAGATGCCCCTATTTCGTTAGCAAATCTGCCCGACGAGATCTTAAGCATTCATCCAGATTGATACCCAATAGATCCACCCAGAGAATAACCTAAAAACCCCCAAACATAGTTACCCCAAAATCAGGTTCAACGATTTCCAATTTACCTTGCATTAGGAATTATTCTATAGTGATTTCTGGTAATCTAGCCAGCTGGGAATATGGGCAAAAATCCCAACAAAGCCATATTAAGAACTATATAACGCTATGACCCACATTCTGAAAGAAGATGCGGAGCTTTTACAAATTTGTTAACTCCTCATGTCGTCTCTCTGTCACTTTCAGTGCTCCCAATGTGGAATGGAAAGCCCCTGTGATCACCACCGCACCATTATTGGGAAATGGATTGCAACAAATCAGTTTTAATCTGTTGGGAAATATGCGGCCACCAAATATGTTGGTAATTCCTTTCCGCCCTCCTTACACACAACAAGCCTATCACTATCCTAATTACAATTATTCAATTGAATTTTAAAACTCAGACCTACAAGCATGATCCATAAATGAAAGCCGTTTATGAATACTTGTTCATATAATGGACAATAAGCCACTATGTGGCTAACTGCCCAGGCAACCTGCATGTTCATGCAGTATAAACTGTATTGATTGAACAAGGAAAAGCTTGAGTAAAGTAGAGATGGGACGCACTAACTCCGCCGATCCATTATACTTATCCCTGACGATTCACATGAGTCTCGTTGCATTGGTCCCAGTACCTGACCCAACAAATTATTGTATCAACAGCTTCCCCACAAGATCTCAGCCTCACTTCAAGAGAGCGACCATGCCCATTCAGGATCTGTTTTCCGCCAAGATGTGCAAAATCTGTATGCCTAGCAAATCCTTTAACAAAATGCACAAGTGAAGTTGACCTTCACCGGATGTAGCCTCCCTAGTAGGAGTTTACGTTATAATTACAGTAGAAAAGATTGACCAAGAGTATCCTCGGGTCAGCTGGTATTGTCACTTTCCTTAGTAAAAAAGCCCTTGGATGTACACGTAATAAATATAATGGTTCTTCTTGTTCAGAGTGTACTTACTATGATATTTTTGTTAAGAACACAAAAAACTGAGCTATTATAGATAATGTTGCGCTGGTTAATATAATATCCACCAAGCTCATGGCTAAGCTTCCGCTAAAGCCTGATGTGGAACACAGAGTAGTGTATGGGACTGCGGAGCACAGAGCACAGTGTCAGAAGGAGCTTACAGCGCGTTACCTCTGAGGATTGGTTCAGTCAGGGCTTCTGTCCCAGCGGTGGTTCTGCCTAATAACAACTACATTATTTTATTGGAGCTGCGTTCATGTGGCGATTTGGGGCAGTGGTCAATATGGTGGAAAAAAACAATTAGTACTTGGGTAACAGATCTACATATATTTTAATTTAGTGAAGTTCCAAAGGATCCTATATGCTCCAGTCAGATCAATCTGCATATAGTGAAGGGGTGATTCCTGTTTGATATTGGTGGATGAATCAGAGGACCATAACTCTCCTTAACCAGATCTATGAGTACAATGGTATTCTTATACGTGCTATGAGTGCTAAAACCATACCGCCTTAGCATCATGTCATATTAGGGACGGAGCTTGAAATAGACATCTGTTGGGATCTTTGTCCATATTCCCAGCTGGTTATATTACTAGGGATCGCTAGGGGATAATTCCAATGCAAGGTGAATTAAATATTTGTTGTCCCTGATTTTGGGGTAACTATGTTTGGGGGATTTTAGGTTATTTGAGTGGGTCACATCCGCTGGGTATTGATCCAAATGAATGCTTAAGATCTCATCGGGCAGATTTGCTAACGAAATAGGGGCATCTGATAGTGATTAATTATCAAGTGTACCAATTGGGATCAGTCAGGTTCCATGAAGGAATAATTGGGAATATAAGTAGTAAGTTTTAAGGCAAACGATGCTGCCTACAACTAGCAAATAGATCAATTGGTTTATGACCTGCTTATATGGATGATAAGACTCATCACCTAAGCAGGTCACTTGCCAAATATGGTTGGCTCGCTTAGATTTAGAGGAAAATGTTAGGGCCACTTTTTCTGACTCTTTCCATTTTAGGTCTCGAGGATGTCCAATGACAGAATCTTAGCCAGAATGAGGAAGACCATCAATGATTAAATTACAATGGGTGATTCAATGATAACGGCTGCTGTTTCATTAAGGAATGCCAACTGAGGGTTTTGCAACAAATTACCCACTAAAAAATTTCCTAAAGAATTCATTAATAAAGATCATCATTAATTATGAGAGTTTAGGAAAAGCCATCATCAATTCCAGATCACTTTTACTGGAGTATTAGCTTAGTAAACTTTATTGGCATCCAATTTGTTCTATTCTTTCTCAGGGATATTATTGCAGTGTTTGATAATTGTGAGACTATTTATAAAGAGTATTGATCTGAGAGGGTTCCAGAGAAGAAGCTGAATCAAATCAGGGATTACTGCCAAATGTGTGTCAAACAAGAGAAACTGTAGACAGGGACCTGAGTGAAGATTGAGTTAGGTGTTACAAGGAAATGAATCCTTATTTAGGACATCATAAGTTTTTCAAGAGGAAATACTGCTGAGCGTTGGACCAAAATTTAATACTTCAATTCAACAACGGATAATAATCGCCATACTATTATTAACGATTATATCAACTACTATCATACAACATGGAGAATTGGACAAAACCCAAACCTGTGCAGTTATATATTTATAGAAGTTATTAACCGAGAATAAACATTAAATCTATAGTTTTTTCAATGTGTGCTCACTAATGAGGTGTAGCTGAATAGAAGAGATTAGAAAGTGATGTCATATATGGATGAGATAAGAAAACTTTGGACGAAGTTGGCAACCATTAATTAAAATGCCCTGAACTCAGCAGATCATCGAGAAAATTCAGCCTTGGAAGAGAGTCACCAAGGTGGAGGAAGGGGTTAATAATGTCAAAAGTTTTGGGAATGAGTTACATGGAAAAGTAACGTCATTAAAGAAGAAAGAAGGGGACTTAATAGAGATTTTTTTATTTCTGAAATGGAGTGTAAAGCATATTGTATCCATTTAAGAGCATTCAGCGCTGATATCAAGCAGCTGATTAAGCAGTTTGAGGTGTTAAAGACTCACAAATGTGAATGTGAGCCATATGAAGCAACTGATGCCAAAGTAAGAATTCACCATATAATATTTGGCAAGATGCCTGCCAGAAGAAACATGCCACCTGCTTTTACCACTATTTTTGGAAATGATGCCCAAAATCACTCCCCAAGTGGGCCAAGTAGCCAAACCCAGAGGGGTGGTTAGAGAAACCTCATAGGAATTCAAAGTGACACCAAAATTTTTTGACTTTCTATTGGGATAACGACCCAGCATTTTTACAATTGTTCAATATGACAATATACGGATATAGCGATTGTTGAAAGGCTTTGACTTCAATGAATTTCATAAATATTAATTGTCAAAACCTAGTGTTGCCTCATCTAGAGGGGTACAGCTGGTTGTATGCAGAGGCCAAAGCTGCCATTATAAAGGAAATTGGAAGCCCCTGTAAGAGTTCCAGAGTAGAGCCTTGGGTGGCTCCAGGAATAATAATGCCAGGACATGGAGAAATTTAAGTTCTTCTGGAAAATAAAGCGAAAACCTGTTGAATATTGGGAAGAATCAGATCGTAGCATTTGTTCATTTAATCCTAATGGCTGAAGTAAGGAAATTCCATAATTTTGGGACTCTTAATGAAATTGTATTATTAGCCAGGGTAACCAAGAGTATCACCCTATTAGTTGATTCTGAGAAACTTGTTGGTCAGAAAGAAAGGACAGCAGGAAGAGGTGCTCAAATTGTTTGAAAAGCTTCAGGAAGTATTCACCCAGGACAACCATGATTTTGGATGAACAAGATGTGATCCACAAGGTTGACACTAAGGAGAATTTGCTGATCAGGATGAAACCTACTTGAAGGTCAAAGGCAGCCAAAGTGGTAGTGGAGGAAGAAATCAGAGAACTATTGAAGCATGGGCTTCTAATTCTGTCATCAAATCCCTTGGAGAGTCCAATTCTTATAATGAAGAAGAAGTATGGCTCTAATCAGGTGATAATCAAAAATCAGAAGCTGAATGATTATAAAGAAGGTTTTGAATTCCCTACCAAGAATTACAATGTGCTAGATCAATTGAGAAACGCGGAATATTTTTCTGCCATGGATCTGATATAGGGATATTAGCAAACTGATTTGCTAATAGAAGACCAAGAAAAATGCGAGATTATTACCGCGTAGGGGCTTTATCAACTGACAAGGATGCCCCAGGCTCTTTGCAATGCGCCTGCGACGTTACAAAAAGCCATGGACGCTATATTAAACGACTTGAAGTTGTCATGCGTTTTGATGTACTTGGGAGAAATCAATGTGTTAAGTAGGACGTTTACTGACCAATTGCACCACTTGAAGGAAGTGTTCAAGAGACTGTCCGCGGCCAACCTGAAGATCAATCCAAGGAAGTGTCACTTATTCAAGGAAGAGTTGGATTATCTGGTATTTGTGATCAACTCTAGTGGACTGTAGCCGCAATCTTAGAAGATTGAAGCTATAGAACAAATGGCTGTGCTGAAGAGTGTCCGAGATATCCAAGTGTTTCTTGGAATGGTCAGATATTATAGAAGATTTTTTCAGATTTTTCCAGAATCTCTGAGCCCTTATTCCATCTATTGAAGGATCTGAAGAAGAGATTCATTTGGAATAAAGAAGCGAAGAAATCCTTTGATGAGCTATGCCAGTACCTGATAGCTCTCTGATTTTGAAATATTAAGTTTTTGATTGAGAATTTATTATAGAAACCAATGCTTTGTTGGTGGCAATCAGCACTGTATTGAGCCATGTAGATGTACTTGGGGATGAACATCTGGTGGCCTATGTGAGCTGGACACTCTAAGCTGCTGAGAGTAACTACACTGCAACTGAGCATGAATGCCATGTAGTCATTTATGGCTGTAAACAGTTCTGGGTGTACATCCATGGAATGCACCTCAAAGTGGTGACAGACCACTCCTCGTTGCGTTAGCTTCATGATTTGTGAGAACCAGAAGGATGACTGGCTCAATGGCATTGAAGTTACAGGCTTATGTTTTTGAGATTGTCCACCAAGTGGGGGCTATTCATCAGAATGCAGATGGCTCATTGCAGTTACCAATGGTTCAGATGGTATACCTTTAGGCGGATGAGTTATTTCAGATAATGGTTGATAAAGAAATTGGAAATGAGCCCTTTGAAAATCAAGGTGCGCTTTTAAAAAGTGATGGAAAACACCAAGACCATGGATGGAAAAGTTTCAAGATCTTAATGGGTAGCTGTTACTATTTTTAAAGCCATAGGAAAGAGCAGCTATCATTCAAGCCACTCATAAGGTTTCAGGAATGGAGGCCTGAGAAAATTGACCAACCATATTCGCCATTATTACTACTGGGAGTCAATCGACTATGATGTTGTGGACTATCTAGCCTGCTGTGTGGAGTGATAGTTGCACAAGCCACATAAGAATATGACTGTATGCCTGCTGGTCCACCCTGGATTTGCTTGGCATATGGTTTCCATCGATGTGATGGGACCGCTGATGATGAGCACTGGGGGAATCAAGTACATAATAGTTGTGATTGATCATATGTTGAGATGGGTCGTGATTAATGCCCTTAGAAAGTAGACACTACCAGTACTGCAAAGTTCATCGTAGATCAAGTTGTATACTGACATGGATTTCTGAAGGTCCTTCTGAGAAATAATGTGACAAATTCTACATTTAATGTGATCCCGCGGTTAAATAAATAATGGGGATCCAAGGAATCATGTCTGTAGCCTACCAGCCAGAAATGAACAGAATGGTGGAACAAGTTAATGGGATGCTGGCTGCGATTCTGAGGAAGCTGGTATCAGAAAGAACTTCCATTTGGGGAATGTACCTGAGTTTAGTGACGTTCACCTACAATATTAGTCATCATATGGCGATGGGAAAATGTCGTTTTAGTTGCCATATGGGAGGAAGGCTGTGTTACTGCTGATATTATATTCAGTGGTGGAACCAACATTGTGGATGAGTCCAAGCAGTACCTGAATCGATTGATAAATATGATCAAAATGCAATTGCAAGTATTTAATACAATATTTAAATAAAAAGATACAAGTAAAAATGATGGATGATAAGAACCAACTGGTTTCAAAAGAATACCTAATAGGCGAAAGCGTAGCCTATTGCGATATACATGGTTTTAGGAGAAGAAAAAATTGGATGTGTTGTGGTCAGGACCATTTGAGATTATTGCCAAGATAGTGACGGTAGCCTACTCCATCAAGAACTTCTTGGATGAAAGGATAGTAAATTGAGTCCATGCTAAGTATCTAAAGCGTTGGATCAAGGAAAAAATAATAAAAAAAGTTCTCAAAGGTCAGCTGAAAAATTAAGTTGGTTATGTCCTAATGATTTGGTCAAGCTCAAAAAAGGACCTCTAAAACAATCTAGATGGTTAATTTTTAAAAAGTAAGACCTCTGAACCGAAGAAAACTGGTAGGTCTAAGTATACCTAGATCAGTTTGGGAAAAATATAAAAAGATGGACCGCTGAACCAAAACAAGGTCAAGTCTCATGAAAAAAAGAAAAAATAGAAAAATAAAAGATTGATAAAAATATTGAAAAAAACCGCATAAAAAACCAATATATTTTTATAATTTTTTATTGATTAACCTATATTTGGGGATGATTCTGCCTATGTCGCCTCTTGAAGGGGATGGAGAATGAATTTCAGTAGAAGTGAATAACCAATTTGAAATCTATCTGAGATTGGACGCTAGCAAGGGCTAGACCTACACAAAACCAAGTTTGTTGAGCAGATGCAGATCCTTGCGAGAAAGCAACTAGGGGAAGGGAAATTGAAATTTTGGAAGAAGCCAAACGTGATACCCTGGAGTGGGGAGGGAAGCAACAGTACAAAAGAGGCAGTTGGCAAATAACCATGAAAAATTCTGGTATAGCACAAGAGCCATAAGTTTGTTCTTGAGCGCTTGCTGATGGGCTTTGTCAAGAGCACTAGATATATGGGCCAGCAACGAGAAAAGGATACTAGACATGGGTTGCTAAATCTTGTCTTTATCAAAGCCATCAGTGGAAGATACCAAAGGGATTTGCCATAAACAAAATAGTAATTCAAGGAGTGAATGATATCCTACAACTACTGACTACAAGCTTCTTGGAAGCTGAAGCAGAAAGATAAATGTAAACTAGGAGAGGCTGGAAGCTTCATGTCTCAACTTTGAAGAACTTGGCTGGCAATGCGAAGAGAATAGGCTGCAATATCCTGATCTAAGATGTTTACAAGATTAAAAGAATTTAGAGCTATGGACAAATCCTCAGTGAATTAGGTCCTTAATTCTTAATAGGGGAGATAAAAATGTACGCTGTTGCCAATTGTTAGTTCAGTAGCCAAGACAGCTGGCTTGTAATATAGACTGAGTCAGAAGAGGAACTATGGTAGCAAGTCCTATTCTGCAAGTAAAGAACAATTGAGAGCAAAGGGCATTGCCCCAGGAGGTTTGACGATGATGTTAGGAGTATCTGCAAAAGGAGCTGAAATCAGGAGAATCTTGAAATTTAATGTTGGGATCGACGACAGAGGAAGGATTGGTCACAAGTTTTTGGAGACAATTGGTAACCTGGTTTCAGTGGGTTGGTTACCATTTCTGGTAATTCCATGGAAGGACTAGCTACTGGTAATTGAATAGGAGTATGTGTCCTGGAAGGACCATAGAAAAGGTTCCATCACGCAGATCAACTCATCCACTTGAAGAGCTGAAGGTCTTAATCAGAAAAACTATTGAGCAGCTGTTGGTACTGTGACTCAGAATTTGACATATGAACTGGATTGAAAAAAGGGATGTTGGACTTATATGATAGTTGGCATTATGCACTCTGAAATCAATTAAGCTCCAATTTTGGGGAAATTAATCTCAAAATTAATGGGATAAGCTCTCCAGAGAAGAATTAAGAGTGATATGAGCCAAGAGGTTATGAAGATAAAATAGAAAGAGTGAACATAAATGAGCATTCTTAATCACGCCATAAAACAAAAGTCAATGGCTAAAATCTCCTGTTTATAATGAGGAGAATATTAGGAAATTGAGGATGCTGGACTAAGAATCTATAATATGACAGCAGGTCATATGCCCTGATGGGGGAGACTGGATCCTGGGATTGATATCATCATGAGTTAATCAATCAGCCCAGCATAACAGAAGGTCGTGGGGACCATGCTCTGAGTAATTGGTAGCGAGGAGGAAGAGAAGAGAGCTGCATTCTGAAGGTCATCTTGAGCTGCGTTGAGTACTGATGATTGTACTCCGCTTGAACAAAAAAAGTATTTGACCAAGTGTCTGAAGCGGTGCTCTCCTGCCCTAATCCTTTTCTCACTGGAAATCTAGGCAAGAGGAGGGATGTGTTGGGATTTTTGCCCATATTCCCAGATGACTAGATTAGCAGGGATCGCTAGTTGATAATTCCATAATGCGAGGTGAATAAGATATTGGTTGACTCTGATTTCAGGGTAATTATGCTTGGGGGATTTTAGGTTATTTGTCTGGGTCAGATCCATCGGGTATTGATCCATATGAATGCTTAAGATCTCATTGGGCAGAGTTGCTGACTAAATAGGGGCATCTGATAGTTATTTAACTATCAGGTGTACCTATTAGGATTGTTCAGGTTTGATTAATGACTGATTGGGAATCTAAAGAGTAAGTTGTGAGGCGAGTGATGCCGCCTGCAACTAGCAAAGTGATTGGTTGGTTCACAACCTGCCTTTATGGGTAACAAGTCCCATTACCTAATCAGGTTGCTTGCCAAATATGGTTGGCTCGCCTGAATTAAGAGGAAAAAGGTAGGGACACTTTTTCTGACTCTTTCCATTTTAGGTTTTAAGGAAGTTCAATGATGGAATCCTAGCCAGGATGGGGAAGACAATCACTGCTGAGATGAGGATGGGTGATTCAATGGCAACAGCTGCCATTTCATCGAGGAGTGCCAACTGAGGGTTGTGCAGCAAGTTCCTCACTATAAATTCCTTAAAGAATTCACTAAAAAAGATCATCATTAATTATGAGAGTATAAGAAAAGCATCATCAATTACCCAATCACTTTTACTATAGTATTATCTTAATAAACTTCATCAGAATTCATTTCAAGTTCTATTCTTTCTCAAGGATATCTTTGATGTTTGCAATAACTGAGAGACTCTTTAAGATAAAGAAGTAAAGATCTTAAAGGGTCTAGAGAATAAGCTGAAAGAAATTGGGGATTGCTTCTGACAGTGTGTCAAACAAGAGAAACCGTAAGCAGGGATCAGAGTGAAGATTGAGTTAGGTGGTACAAGGAACAAACCTCTATTCAGGACATCATAAGTATTTCAAGAGTTTTTACTGGATAAGCAATGGACCAAAATTTAATACTTTAATTTGATAACAGATAATAATCGCCATACTATTATCAACGATTATATCAACTACTATCATACAACATGGAGAATTGAACAAAACCTGAACCTGTGCAGCTAATATTTATAGGGTTTATTAACTGAGAATAATCAGAAAGCCTATAAATGTTTACAACACCACAGAAGGGAATATGAGGAGATTTTCAGGCCATACCAGCAACCCTGGCTCAAACCCCATATGGCTTCAGATTTACTGCTATCAGGGCATGAGGAAGTGAAAGTATTCTAGCGAACCTACAGAAGGAGTCCATGACGGTCCAATGGCACCAAGTGGTGGATTATATTTACACTTGACCCCTAATGATGAAGTTTATTATATTCACAACTTCAGTCCTTGGAAGGACCTTGGCCTACCAGTAATATCCTCATTCGGCGTAATGAAAGTGGTTCTGCAGGAAGCGCTGACTGGGCTGTCAGAGGAATAGAAAGATATGGTGATGGTCCTGTTTGAAAATATATTGAGGAATTTTTGCATCCACCAACTATGCTTTGGGATGTGCGTGGGGATTTTGCATTAGGTGGAAACAGGAAATCACCCCTCCATTTGGTCACATCCTATTTGGCACTCAAAATCTGCATAGGAAGTTGTCTCCAATGAGGTAGACAAAAATATCAAACAGGGGATGTTATAGCAAACAAGAGTCCATGACATTGTTGGTTTAATTGTTGAGAAAAAAGATGGCACCAACAGGGTGGTCATTGACTACTGGAAGATTAATAGTGTTACTAAGAAAGATTCCTACCCCATCCCACAGATTGATGACGCTTTAGATCGACTGAAAGGGGCTAACTATTTTTCTTCCATGGATCTGATATTGGGGCATTTGCAGATTAGTTGCCAGCGGAAAAACGGGAAAAATTCGCTATAATCACCTCAAAGGGGTTATTCCAACCTACGCATATGCCCAAGGGTTATGTAATGCCCTGGCTACGTTCCAGCGGGCTATGGTCATGATATTAGGCGATTTGAATTAGTCCTATGCTTAGTCTACCTCAACAATATCAATGTGTCCATAGGACATTCATGGAACATCTGGACCATTTGGAACAAGTGATCTGCCGTCTTGCTGACGTTAACATCTATATCAAGCCCTGGAAGTATCATTTTATCAAGGAAAAATTGGAACCCCTCTGGTTTATGGTAGACTCCAAAGGCTTAAACATCAGCTGGAGAAGGTGGAAGCTATAATTAAGATGACACAGCCATGCAATAAGAGAGATATGCAAGTGTTTTTGGGGATGGTAAGTTACTAATGGCGGTTCATTCCTAACTTCAGTTGTATTGGGGCACCGCTATTTCAGCTATTGAAGCAGAACGCCACCTTTACTGGACTTAATGATACTAAAACGCTTTTTATATTTTTTGGACTGCGTTGGTGAGTGCACCTATTTTCCAATATCCTAATTTTAAAAAGATCTTCATAATGCAAACAGACGCATCTCATTCCATTGTAGGGGCAATATTATCCCAAAAGGATGTTGATGGTGTGGAGCACCCTGTCATGTTTTGTAGCCAAAGCTAAAACTGTCATGAACGAAGTTACACTATGTCTGAGCTGGAGTTCTTAGCAGTGATATATTCTTTTAAACAGTTTCAGGTATAAATCCACAGTGTGTAATTCCAATTGGTAACAGATCACGCATCCTTGGGTTAGCTGCAGAATCTCCATGAACATGAAGGATGGCCTGCGCAATGGACATTGAAGCTCCAAGAGTATTACTTTGAGATAGTACACCATCTGGGGCGAAAAATAAGAATGTAAATTTTCTCTCATGGTTACCAACAGTTGCCATTATGGCAGGTTTAGCTGACATCATATATGAGAATATGGTAAAGGGAAAATATCACGACAAACTGCCATTTGTGATCAAGGTGCTAGATGGGCTTAGATGAGATACCTTCTTGTGCAATGGGGAACTATATAAGATGATTGTAGAAGTAATGCTGAGTTTCCCAAACCCTCCTCCAGGCCAGCAATTATCTTGGATGCACATAGGGCGGTAGGGCATGGACGGTTTCAAAAATGTTGGATTTCTTGCAACCCCACAACTATAAAAAAGCATACATTATGACGTGCTGGAGATGGTTTGTTGTCATCAGTGCCAAGTGGAGAAACCTTTCCACAAGAAGACCACCTACCAGCTGGCTAAGCCCCATTTTGCATGGCATACTATTGCCCTTGATGTGGAGGGCCCTCCGCCAACAGGAGTGAATTGATCCAAGTATATACTTGTAACCATAGATTACAAGACCAGGTGGTGGAAACAAGAGCGATCAATGATTTAGGGGCTGTCACCAACACCGAGTTTATCATGAAGTGTGTCATAATGTGACCTAGCTGTCCGCAATTTATTCTCATGGACAACGGAACCAATTTCACATCACATATTTTTCCCAAGTTGAATGAACTGATGGCAATCCGCAGAGTCTTGATTAAATCCTACCACCTTGAATCTAATGTAATGGTGGAACGGGTCAACGAAACATTGATAAACATTCTCTGCAAGCTTGTAAAAAATCAGCCCTCTGAATGGAGTAACCTATTATCCACAGCTGACTTTGCATATAATATCAGCTACCACTTATCAACCGGCAAGATTCCTTTCCAATTTTTCTATAGTAGACATAAGTCTTTGCCCGCTTGGCTTTACTCCTGTGTGTAGGATACTAAAGGAGTGAAACCGCAGCATTATCTGACTAATTTAATGAAAATGTTGATAAAATTACAATGGAAGCTTATTCTACTAGATTGGCTAAGAAGATTTGCAGTCAGGCAGCTGACCATAATGGATGTAGTGTACTCCCACAGTTCTCTGTAGATCATGTCTTGATCCATGACCAACATGGATTTGGAAGGAAGAACAAGCTTGCTAAGATATGGACTGGATTGTTTGAAATTAATTAAGAAGACTGGTATTGATGTATACACCATTGAGGAACCTGCAGGTGATAATATTATCAACCAAGTTCATGCAAAGTTCCTCTGAGCATACAAGCAAAATAAGCTTATCATTTAGTTAAGTGGGGGTAATGTTAAAGAAATTGATATGACTGGATGATAAGCCATATTTCTAGCGGATTGTATTTATGAGTGGAGGTGAGACTCAAGAATGAGTGGAAGATTATGTTGATGTAAAGAGAATAAATAAAAAGTAATAATAGTTCATCTAATTGAGGGAATTCTGCCTAAGCCTCGAAAATAGGATGAAACCCCTAGAGTTGTAGCAGATAGAGAATTACTAAACAGAAGGGTTAAAACTAACTCAGAATACTGAGGATTAAGAGTTGAGTGTGAGAATGAGAAGAGGAAGTTTTTTGAGTTGGAAATTGGGAGAAAGTTGGCAAAAATAGTCTGCTTTTTATATATAATAAAAGAGTTTTTTGGGGCAATAGCTCCATATTTTACATATCGTTCATTTTATCAAAGGATTGGTGATCTTCATATCGTCATTCCTTTTTTCAATGGTGATTACCTGTGCAACCAGTGTAGCGGATCTAAAATATATGCCAAAAGTTAACACTACCTTATAGAATTTTGTCGCTGGGAACTTTCCAGCTGGGTAATGTATTTGTTGGCTGTGACTTTCACCAATGATTTGGGTTTATAATTTGAAAATGGGGAAATCCCCTTTTGCATTTCATTATGGTATTACTAGTTTGCCCCCAATTTTATATTCTGCAATTGACCTGAGTCTGGCAATGACGCCTTTATAATATCTGGATAACTTGATGAAGTTTCTTATGGGGTACAGTCCTACGCCTATTCTAATACTTTAAAGTGTAAGCTCAAGTCAAAAGACTTTGAAGAAGCCATACGGCCAGCTCTCTCAACTTTTTAATTGGTGATAGGGTTACTTATTCTGACACCCATGGTTTTGGAAGATGAAACAAGTTAGACAAGCTATGGGTTGGTCCCTTCAAGGTCATCAATAAGTTGCCATTGGATACTTACACAATTAAGAACCTCTTTATTGGTTGTATCATGAATAGAGTGCATGCTAAGTTCTTACAATTATGCTAATAACTAGCCATATGACCAGGATCACTTTGTTATCTTTAAGTACCTAATTATATTAATATCAAGATGTCTAGTTTTAGGTTTAGGAATGGCTTAATGCAATCAAGTTTTAGGGTGGTTAGCCTGGTAGGTAAAACTGCTTTTACCCTAGTGCTTGTTTTGATTTTGAAACCTGTACTGGCTAAAAAAATTCTTGGTGTGGTATATTACTGCATGGTTGACCCCCCTCAAATATTTTTTAATCAAATAAAGTTTTTCATCTATGATCACCGTCTCTTATTTTTGAGGCTCTGTTCTGTTTTCATCGTTACTAATGCCACAAATGGTTTCCACCTTGTTTTATGTTTTGGCAATGTAAATCTCCTTTGGGTTTCCACAATCTATAGGATGTGGGGGTCAGATTAAAGTATTTGCGTCAGATGACATGTTGGAAAAAGATAATTTTGTTGATTGGGGGGATGTTTTGTAAATCAAACCAGGTTATTCTTTTCCAAAATGTTCTAATACTTAGAAATTAGTCAAGGAAGATCCCAAATAATATTTTTTTCCATTAACTTTTAGGCTTCTGTGGAGGAAGCTATGATGTAGTATTCAATCATTTGGAGCTAAATCAATGACTTTTAGGCTCTTAAGGAGGTAGCTCAAAATATCATTTATGATTAATTTGATGATTAGACTTCCTTAAGTTGATGGTAGATAAACCCCAATAGTTTAGTTTAGTTTATTAGCTTGAGGGCACAATCGCCTGTCCTGGGAAATCAGGTAAAGGGTTGTTCTGACCAAACACATATTAAATGTTGCAGGTTAGAAATGAAGCAATTTTACGGTGACTGACGCCTATGATTCTAATATGAGGGTACTAGGTTGCCAGGACACCCTATATATAGGATATTATTTCCTTTATAAAATTAAATTTGTTCTTGTTTGTAATAAACTTTATAGTATTTAGTTTAGATACTATAGGACGGAAGTGCCTAAATACCATAGTTGAACAAACGTCAAGTTTAGTTAAACAGTTACTGGCTCTGATTTGTGCTTCCTGTTATCGTACAGTTAGCTATATTAGTTAAGGAATAAACCCTTGAAAACCAGTGCAGTGAATTTTTCAACAGCTCCCTTACTGGTATCCCCACTCTTTCAAAGAAGGCAACAGAGTTGTTATAATGGTCAATGAGGACCAGTCATTAAGATGATTGGGAAACATGGCAACTTGAAGTGTATCATAATAACTTGTAGCAAGATAAATAAAAAATTAATCCTTTGGTAAGATCTTGTTCTTACTAAAACAAAAGGGAATATAGACTAACAGAACCTGTTAGGGACAGTTCTTTAAGAGATATATACTTGTGGAGTAAAGGAATTGTGCAGGAACCTCGTAGGCACCAAACAAACTCAATTTGCAGCTGATCAACACACTAAAGTGCTACTTATGTTGATTTAAATTGACCTGACCAGCCAGATTGATATCGATTTCTTAAAAAAGAGGTTTAGTGTAATTCTGCCTAGTGTGCTGGCGACGTTTCTCAATGTGGCTTACAAGGTGCTCCCAAGGACAGGGCAGTTAAGGGTGCTCTCATTTTTGAATCAAATATGTTCAGCATGCCTGAACCTGTTGGGGGTGGGTCACCTTCACTGATGGTGGGGGAAGTCAGATGGTTATTTATCTAAGGATGATTTAAACAAATTGATTTTGTTAGTATCAAAAACTAATTATAGAAAAATAAACTTAGTGAGGCTGCATGTCAGGCGAACAGCAAGTAAGATTTAGACTGGCCTGCCAGCCCAGATGCCAGAGCACCTGAACGGTAAACCAGAATGCCCAACGCACTGCTGTTGATATGACGAATATGGAACTAGAAAGGAGTTCCACCAGTATCTGCTGGTGAGCCAGGATTTCATACAGGCATAAAATAAAAAACCAGACTACCACAGCCGTTAACCCCAAGGGGCATGAGAGTGTTGGCGGAAAAGGTGGCTTAATTCTCAACATATAAAAACTAAATTTTAGGAAATGGTTTTTTAAGGGAAAATTTAAAGAGGAAAAATTGACCAACAATTTTCTCAGTATTATGTGACTGATTAAATAGTCATCAATTTGGAGGGAAACCAAGCCAGGATTGGGTCCCGCGAGTTTGACCTAACTGGCGTATTATTCAGGAATGTGCGAGTTAGTTCCCTTGGAACTGACATCAAAAAATTCAGCGGTGGGCTGAGTTGCTGTCAGTTTGACCTCAAACGTCCAAACCAAGGCTCAGCTATGTTTCCAATGGTTGGTGCAATGGCATTTGGCCCGATGAGTGGTGGGAATCCCCCAAGGCCACCCCACATAGGGGTAGGCCCATTTAATTTGGAATGGGTTTGGGACACCCAACCTGCCCATGCTTTGTCACTGGGCTGTTCATTCAGTCAGTGGCATTGCATCAGGAGCAACACCTGATTTTCCAGCAGGAAGCTCCAAAACCTCGTTGATGGGGTCTGATGCTATTACCTGCCCATTGGGGATGATGCCTGACAGATTTGGTAGGGAGGAGATTTTTCCAATTGTCATGTTAACTAAATTGCAACCGTTGGGCATTACAGCTGATAGATCGGTCTTCATACCTTTTAGACCACTTAAATCCAAGCATTGGGCTGATTGCCACTCGAATTAGCTACGATTGATTTCATTTCAGAAATTTTGACCCAGATTTCACTGATTCCTCATAGAAGTTCTGCCAAGGAGAGTGTGGGTACCTGAAGCATGCTCTGAAGTAAAAGGCTGTTACCCAGCGCTCATCTACCACGTGAGTGAGATCGCCCTGAGTAACAAGGGGTATGGCCATCCTCTTCAGTACCTTCTTACTCAGGAATGGGAAAATAGCCCAATTGATGCCCAGAGGACGTTCCCTGGGACTTACAATGCCTCTTGGCAAGGTGTGAGGCTTCAAAGTTACTGATGGTGATAGCTCCTGGTCATTACCATCTCTTGACACCCCCCTTTAATCTTCTCCACCAACTCCTTGGTAATAAGAAGAAGGGGTAAAGAAACAACATTCAGGCAGTAGGCGTCACCCACCTTTCATCAACCACATGGGCTAAATTGCTTGGTTGGTTAGGGGATGAGCAGCCTGTTTGTCCCTCATCTTGGTCCTAAAAGTGCTCCTCCAAGTTAAGGTGTAGGGGTGCTCACCAGTACTTACAATTCTCATCTATATATGTACCAGTATTCAAATTATAAGGTTGGTTAAGCAGTTTAGCAATGCGGCTAGGAATAAAAAATGAACTATCATCTTATAATTAGAAAATTGTAAGGGTGTTTAAATTCCTATTAAGCCTTTGTATCCCAGAGATCTACTTTAAGGACATGTCTGATAATTATGACTTAATTTATTAAATTTAAATTTTAATTTATTGCGGGGAAGGCTGACCATGGGACAGACACTTCTGAATATGACTCAGACGAGACAAAACTTAGTACCAGGGGAGGCACCCCAGAGAAGCGATGCTATCTCTTGTTGCCAGTAGGAACGCCACTTATGGGGATGGGGAGGGAACATGTGAAGGGGCCGTAGCCACTATTGAGCATGTGTGGAGGAAGGGGTCTGATTTGATGAACCAGACTGGGAACCAGGAGGAGACCAGCTGTCAGCGACGCGGTGGGAGATATCCAAACATCCACGCTTGAAAGTGGTCCACCAGATATAACTGGAATCTGTGGACAGCTTCAGGGAGGGTGGGGATGGAGCCAGCGATGGCATCTAAGACAATCGTGTGGATAGTCCACATGGCGATTGCAACCACCAGAGCACGGAGGGAGGGTGGGTGGGGGGGCCATTGATGAAGCAAACATATCTTTGACAGACTGAAGGGATGCGTTTGATCCTGGCCTAGCAGACGTTGGACTTCGCGCCATATTACTTTAGAGGTGGGGCACTTCTCCAGGCGGTGGAACAGCGTTCTATACTGGCCACACACGACACAGGATGAGTGTAAAGCTTTAGAGCGCTCAGCTGTACGATACACCCACCTCAGGCAGCGCCACACATGGGAGCGGACTTGAGGCTGCAACAGAGGATGGTGTGCGTATTTCCAGATAGTCTTTTGGGTCTCAGTGGAATAAGAGATGTCAATCATGTCCAGGTAGTCCACCCTGGATAGGACTTGGGGTCGAATGGGGATCACGCCATCATGGATGGGTAGACCCTGTAACTCTTGTGTGAACTGAGGAGAGGGGCGGCCTCTTTGGGTTGTATGTCCACTAATACGGATTCTCCACTCTGCGCTTCGCATGGAGAGTAGGATTCGTTTGTAGTGGGTTTTGGTCCCGTGAGGACCTGTGGCTGATGTGTGTGATGCGAGGTATTTCATCAGGGAGTGGGGGTTTGATGGATTGTTGAGGCCCAAGGCTCGGGAGAAGTTGGAGTGGGCCGCGCGGGACCAGTGTTGGGATGGGAGTGTAGGAGCAGTGACGGCCGCAATCCAGGTGCCCAGGATCTTGGCGGCATGGGCTTTTGAAGTCAAGTAGGCCCATGCCACCTTGATGATGAGGGCCAAACATGACCTCTAGCCGTACTGGTGGAGGGCGGCCTGACCAAAGCCAACCTTGTAACAAAGCATACAGTGATTTAAAGAAGCTTGGGGAGAAGGGGATGACGTGGGCTCCGAACCAGACTTTGGATAGGAGCATAGAGTTGGCAAGAACAACCCTGCCAGTGAGGGTAGTAGGGTGGGCTCTGAGAGAGGCGATCCGCTTCGTCACGTTGTCCAGTATATGGCACTCCATTACTGCTGACGCGTATCCACCTGCCTCCAACCACATGCCCAGATGGCGTACCGGTCCTATGGTAGGTCGTGGCACAAAGGGGAGCACCAGTGGAGTGGAGTATCTTGAGTTAGTAAGGCGTGGACGTGGGCGAGCAGATGGGCCGGGTTGGGAACTACTTGCTGGGGCCCAGCAGTTCTGAAACTGACCAAGGAGGATGATTTCAGTTTTGGAGGCGTTCAGTGCCGCGTTGCTTACCTGGTAATATTCCTGGATGAGGGCTTCAAGCGCGCGTGCATCTTTGTTATAGACACCCCCACCACGCAATAATCTGCAAATGCCATCATCTTGACTGGGGTTTGGCCTGGCACATGGACCCCAGTGAGTTGGGCATTCACATTTCGCAGTAGTGGGTCAAGGCTGAAGTTGTATAAGAGTGGGCTCAGGGGGTCCCCTTGTCGCAGGCCCCTTTGAGGATGGACTACTTCCGTTAGGAAACCTGGGCTGCGCACTGCCATTGTTGCAGATTCCGTGAGCAGCATCACCCAGTTAATAAAGCGGTGAGGTAGGCGGAATTGTTGGAGGCAGGCCCTAAGGTATCCCCAGTTTACTCTATCATAGGCCTTTTGTTGGTCCAAGAATACAAGTGCCCCAGAGGCTGTGGACTGACACACATTAGCCACAGAGTGCACGTTATCCCAAATCGACCTTCTGGGGATGAAACCGAATTGTTCTGGTGAGATGATGGCAGATGCTATAGTCCCTAAACGGTTAGCCATGATTTTTGTTAAAATTTTGGTGTCTGTGTTTGTTAGAGAAATGGGGCGCCAGTTGGCTAAGTCAAGCCTATCCCCTTTCTTGAAGAGTGTGACTGTAAAGGCCTCATGTCCTCCTGGTAGGAGGCGCATTTCCAACAGGCTTTGGTTGAGTGAGGCTAGCAGCAATGGGGATATATATTTAAAATATTTTTTGCAGAACTCATATGGAATGCCATCTGGGCCTGGGCATTTTCGGTTTGGCGCACCGCGAATGGTAGTCCATAATTCGTTCAGAGTAATTAAATTCATTATTTCCGGGTATCAGAAAATGGTGCAGATATGAGCTCTGTCAAGAAATTCCGCCATTTTGGCCAGCTGAATTGGTTCGGCTCAGTATAACTCGGAGTAATATCTTTGCGTTTTGATTGCCACTTTGGCCGGTGTATCCACAATAGAATTATCTGATCTTCGCACCTGTGTGCAGGCCACACTCTGGCATGGTGCAAAATTTTTTTGAAGAAGTATGTGGTGCACTTGTCACCTTTAGTGATGCGTGTGGCCCTGTATTGGACACAAACCTGATGTTTGTGTTGCCTTTCAAGTGCGTTGAGGTGTGCTGCTGCCTCCGCCCACTTCTGGCCCCATGCAGGGCTATATCCTGAGGCTGGAATGTTGGACTCCAAGTGGGCCAATTCCGCCAGCGCACGCAATATAACCGCCAATGTGGCTCGTGAGCATCTGGATGAGAGATGGCGATAGTGGCGGATGGTGTCTTCTTTGAAAGTTGCCCATGTGGAAATGGGGTCCGCGCAAAACAGTGCAACAAATGACCTTGCCAAAGTTGCCTCTTCCACCCATGTGGAAATTCCTGGTGACGCGAGCTCTGGGGAGCGGATTTTGCACCAATGTGGGGCCTTTGCAACTGTGACGGGTAAGTGGTATGTTATTGAGACCAGTTGGAGGTCAGAGAAATGCATTTTCATTGTTTTGAAGTGGGAAATGTGGGGTTGGAATTTCGCCGGCGCTAGAATAAGGTCAATGCGGGTCATGGACCTTAATTGGCCGTTGTGGACGTGGGGACACGTCATGTTTTTCGAGCAGTGGGGCATGTCACAGCAACGCATCCATTAACCCAAGGGTGGCTTTTAGAACGCATAGTTCTATGTGACCCTGTGGGGCATGGGGTGAGGGCGGCCACCAGTCCGTTGGTGAGGTTAGCCAACAGTTCATGTCGCCAATTAGGAAAGAATCAGGGGGTAACGGGAGGGATTTGACCGATGAGAAAAATTTCTGACGCTCTTGTGCACCGTTTGGGGAGTAAATGTTGACAATTGTGTGTGCAACATCGGCCCATGAGAAGGTGACAATGAGCACTCAGTGATTTAGGAATGTTTCTGAAGATGTAAATTTGAAAAAATTGTTCTTCCGAATTAGCACCTCACAGTGCTTTGACCAAAAGGATAGGGATGGTAGGAGCATTGTTTTCCAAGCTTCCTCGGAACCTCGTGGACAGTGGGTTTCCTGGATGGCCAGGACATCCATGGGTAAATTGTTTTGTAAAAAACTCAGTTTCCTAGCCCAGGACGGGGAGGCCTTGAGTCCAGCAATATTCAGCATCCCTAGAGTGAAGGTTTCCCCCATCGCACCTTAGGTGCGAGGGGGTGGGCCCCCTGGCCCACCAGCCTCTTCCAGGTCCCCACGGGCTTTCACAGCAGCGCGGGTATTAGCAGCAACACTATCAAGTTTTTTGTTAATTTTTCAGAAAGAGTCGCATTGGCTTTGGCCTTTGCTTTTTGTTTTCCCGACATCGGACAAATTTTTTGTGGTGCGGATAAGTTTGGTGCACCGTCGAGTGGGGCAAAAAAATTTTTTTTGGTTGGGATAGGTCCCAAGTCAGTTTCAACTGGGGCTTGGGTGCAGTGATTGGGTGAGATCGAATTTCCCATCGGATCCTCAGATTGAGTGGCCCGTTTGGCATGGGCCTCCCAATCTGATTGGGTGATGGATTCCTAAGTTGCTTCCGCCGCGAAGGTCTTCATGTCCTCCTGGCGTTGTGAGTGTGGGATAGTGGTGGTGGCCTTGGCCGCTTCCTTGGCCGCGGTCCTATGGGCCTGCTTGGCCTTCTTCCGCTCCTGCGGGGAGATGGGCTTTACCAATAGGTAGCAGCCTTGTGCTCCCCATGGGAAAGCCTCCTTGGTGCTTGCGGTTGGTTCATAGTGCGCCTCTCCGCTGGCCATGGCCGCTGAGGGGTGCTCTTGGAATGTAACGCCCTCTTTGATGGGGCACGTATGTGCCTTATGGCTGAACGCATCACAGTGGTTGCAAATGGGGGCGCGCTGTCCACAGTTACCTGGAATGGGTGGGTGGTGTGCCCTGCAATGTCAATAAAGGTGGAGTGCGGGATCTGGGTTAGGTCCTTCGCGATCTCCTCAGTTGGGGTCAGAACTGTGATGGCTTTGCCGGTGCACAGGTGTGGCATCAGCATGAAATGTTGCATTTCGAAAGATTGTATTTCACCGTATATGGCGAGACCATCTTTCAGGTGTTGCTCCAAAATGTCACGTTTTACTGTAGTAGGCAAAAAGTCAAATGTGATGAAAATTTGGTTTGATTTTGTCCATCTGGTGCATTTAGTTTCGATGACCCGTTGCCCTTCAGGGAGGTTGACCACTACGCGCACCGCTGCAGCCTCGTCTGCTGCTATTTTGCTTTTGAAACCTAGGTCCAGCCAACTGCACGACATGGAGTGAAGTGCAACGTACACCGCGGTTGGGAAAATTTTGTGTACATCTTCACAAAATTTTTCCCATAAGGCCATTTTTTGGATGTCCAGATACACACGGACTCCAAATTCCACCAACGAAAGTGGCTGGGAAGGTGGCGTATTGATGTACTGGTTGCATCATGCTTGCCACACGAGTATCTCCGGGGAAATTGTGACCACCGGTTTTTTTAGATTTTTTTCTATTCCGCCGGATTCTCTGGGGCGTTTTTGAACGTTTGAGGCCACAGGCCTTCCGCCTGCTCCTCTTGCCTTGCTTGCCCAACTGCTCCCAGACATGGGCGCAGACTAATCCCCTCTATGAGATTATCAAACTAGATTTAGTCTTGAATTGAATGGGTTGCAAAAGTGTTTGCAACGAGAAAGAAAAGTATTATGACTTAATTTAAGGCATAGACCTTATGCATAGATAGTATATGGCTTGAGAAAAAGTGGTCAAGATAACCAAATAGCATTTTTGATGTAAAGCGTAGACTGAATTTATGCTTAAAATAAATATGCTCAAACAAAGTATTAAGTCATCCAGAGATGTCACATATAGTGTTCCTAAGGCGGTATGGTGAAAAGTTTTTATATATGAGGAGATGAATAATCATGTTGGTTTAATGTATTACTTAGTCACATATAATAACACTTGAATTAGATAGCAGTTGTGAAGATGATAAAGTCTTTTAAATCTCTTTGGCAATTCACTTCTTATTAATTTGGTCCCAAAAGTGTACTAGACTTATAAATAGAAAATAGTTTAACTGGGATCACTCACTACAACATATCCTCTAAAGCTGTGACAGTACAGGATATTTATGAACATTGAATAATCCTAATTAGGGATAATTAATATTTTGGCGGCTTTAGATGATTGGCAATATAATTTCTAATAATTTTGCACCTTTTATACTCTTAAGGGATCTGGTAATCTAAGGTTGGTTGATCTTACTTCATTAATTTATAAAAACCCATCTGGCAAGGGCATCTAATCAACTAAAAAAATTAAAATTTAAGAAATGAAGTATCACCCTATAAAATAGGAGTTACAAATTGACATAATCTGATGAATGGAAAATCTTGATTAAATGCATGAAAAAACCGGGGTATAAGATATATAACAAAAATGGGAAGACTTTTGGGACATAAACATATAACTTTTCAGTCAAAAAGGGGTCTGGCTTATAAATAGGCCTTTGAGAAATGGCGTGATAACCAGATTTCATAGTAATATTTTTATCTAACTTTAAATTCACCCAGAAAAAGTTATTAGGCTCAAAATAGCTTACATAAACTTTTCCCCTATTCCATATAATAGATAGGGGTTATTCTTTTCCCCAATTCCGTGTTCTAATACAGATCATGTTTTTAATACAATTTATCAGCTTTTGACTGTATTGGTATTGATCAGAACAAACATATATAATTCTACCTTACTCTTAAACCGGGACATTAAAACTAATCGCTTGGTGTCATCTCTCTTTGCACTTTCATATGAGCAAGGAGTGGTATTAAGTTTTTCATCTTGTTGACAATAAAACGAGGTTTAATTAACCCACATATTTTGTATGGATACAAACATATCCCTTTCTTTTATTACATGATTTTTATGGATAGTTATCAGTTGGTTTTACCTAACTCTTTTGAACCTTTGGATTGAACCTATCTCTACATTACACAGAATTCTCATACCATTTGATCCATTTTGTGTCGTTCAAATTAGGAACTGGTGAAATAACTTTTGCCCACCTGGTGCCAGCATCAACTACTATTATCATGATAATCTTTTTGTTAAAGTTCATTTTGCAAAAAAATCTATTGGATGGTAAATGTGTAATTGCCAGTACCCATTGATAAGGAGGCCGCTTTCAATTAAAGTAAGCCCCACTCATCCCCACTTGGAGGCAATGGCCTAGGAAAGAATCCACGAGATTATTGATAAGCTTCTTTTCCAGGGTCAGCTAAGGAAAGGTACTAGTGGGACAGTAACATTTGTGGATCAAGTAGAACAATGTTTTATAAAGGATTACAAGATAATCATGCAACCTAAATAGAATTCTTGGATAAACAAAAACTTTTACTGAGTCTTTTGATTGTTGTACACAAGTTATTGACCAAGTGACATGCCTAGACGTGAGCCAAGATGCAGCCTGGCCAGCTTTGTTGATGACTTTACAAGGGATAGGAACAATGGAGAAATATGAACGTTTACTTTAACTCTTACTCATGCCACTAAGGTTATCCCTCCACAATTAACACGTATTTTCAGATAAAATTATACTATTATTACTATTATCCCTGGAGGCAACGCGCTAAGATGAGATCTGAAGGAGAAAATAGAATGCACTTTGGATGTAGAGAGCAAGCTTAATATCATGAAAACCAAATGGGGTTTAGTTTCTGTTATGTGATCTAAGAGTTGAAAGGGGAATGAAAGTTGCCATGGAAAATCTGAGCCCTTGTACGTTACTAAGAATCTTATGGTAGAACCATCTGTAATCTTAGAAGAAGAAGGCGAAATTTTTTGGTAGCTAAATCTGAAAATTCAATCAAGAGTGGTCCTGAGAAGTTTGCATCCCAAGTATACAATTACAATGCATATGCTAATAAAGAAAACATTTTCCATTAATGATATTAGCTCTTACCATTTAAAATATAATGATAAGAAAAATGAGGAAGTGACTGCCTTAGTAGTTACTGGTGAAAATGAGAACTAACTACAATCTGATCTGGTACAGAAATAAGACTTGTCTATAACAGAAGCTAAAAAGTTACTTTAGCTGACTCTACCAAGTGTGCTAACTTTTTGAAGAGTTGGCAGAAATCTCATAATTAAGCAAGGGGAACTACTGCTTAAAGTGAGTTTCTGCGCCCTATACCATCTACCTTACCCCATGGATTTGGTTATGAGGTGATGGCATTGTTTCACGCTCCATCTCAATATGCAAACTAATGAGGTTGTCATCTGCCATGATGAGTCAATTCCCACTCAATTGGAACTTATCACCCAGAATCCTGCATCAGCTGAACTTGGAATATTATTGGGAGAGCCTCAATAATCATATTGCCAAAGAAATATCCCAAGTATAACCATGTATTTAGAACTCAGGATTCCTAACTAAATGCTTGTGGCTCATTATTCCTCAAATTTATGTTCATAGCAAACTTTGTCTTGGTTAAGGTGGACAAATTTATTTTGAACTTAAGATCAAAAAAAGCTTTAGTAAAGTACATTGATTCTATGTTGTAATCTGGATCTATTGGTCTCTAAGATCTTTGGTGTTCTCAAAAATCCTGATCGTGCCTAAAGCTAAGAGTGAGCTCCGTCCCTGTATGAATGTAAAAAGCTAGTTGTGTTAACAGAATCTGATCCTTATTCCATGAAAAAACTTTAAGAACATATTGATGATGATATCAAGAAGCACATGGATTGCCAATTTGGACTTGGTAGAGGCGTTTTATCAAGTTCCAGTACACCCTAATCACTAAAGTTTACAGCTTAAAATACCAACTGAGAGTTTTTGAAATATTATGATGCAATTCGGTATAAAAGCTGCCTCTTTAGTATCTTTTTGATTAAGAAAATTTGCTAAGAGAATTTGATGAGATGCAGCTGTATTGCATATATGGATTCTGTACTGGTGTTCCCTAAGTCTAAAGATCAACATGCTAAAAATGTAATATTTGTTTTTAAAAAGCCTTTCTATGAGCAAGGGCTAAAGGTAAAACCCTTATCAGCTTAACAGTTCTCTTGACTGCAGTTGATGTTTTGAATAGGCTTGAAGCTGTAAACCTGATGGAGAGGTAAATGAAGATGAAAAGATGGGATAATAAACCTCATATTAAGTTAAAAGGATTTTGATATTTTTTGATGTGAGTGGAGACATGATGCCAAGAGGAACCCCATAGCCCCATAGAAACAGGATATTTTAAGCCCTTCCATATTAACTGCCCAGTTGACGCCTTTATTGTTCATTACAGATGTCATACTTGTAACATCGCTGGGAGTCACGCCTTTTTAAGATTTTGGAGTGGGGGTACAAATTCAAAAAGAATCTTTATCAATTCAAGAGTGCTGATGTTTTTTATAATTCCCATCAATGCCTTTAAGGCAGATTTCTATTATAAGGTTCAAGTTTGACTTAATGGGGCTTGATTCAGAAAAAGGTTTTAATCTCACTTATTATCTCGAATCCTTACACCGTTCTCCTCAAGATCCTGTAAAAGGGGATATAGGACTATAGGAATTGTACATGGACTCAATTTAAACCAGTCCCTTAAGTAACGTCAGCACTAGAGTACTTGAATTCACCTTAATAATGACCATGTAGTAGAAGGAACAAGAGAAAGATTGAGCTTAACCTAATATTATCCAAGTTGATCGAAAAAAAACAGGACTAGGTCGTTTAAATGGAAAGTTAATAATGAAGGTTGGTTGACATTATCTTGGGATGTCTCCTTTCTGTGGTGGTGACTGTTCCCTGGGCGGTGAGGGCTTAAGCTGGATTATCTCAATGTTTAAGGCCTACATTGTCAAAGTGATGTTCTCAGGAATGGAAGAAAAGAGTAGGGGCATAATGCTACTTAGAAGCCAAGGGGTAAGCCCATAAATATAGCTTTATAAGGAGACATCTTATTTGTTTGATGGTAACTTATCTAGTAAGCGAGCAAAGCGCTGTTTAAATGTTTTCATCGCGTAGGGTCAGGACAGCCACATTCTGCAAGGTAGAAACAAGTGTCCCATTAATGCGTTACACCGCCAGTTGGCTGAGGGATTATAATGGGCGTTGAAACTTTTTGTAGCACTAGGTGGTCCCAATGGGCGTTAAAACTTTGGTTATTCCAAAAGAAAAGGTCGTTATTAGTCTACCTGTGAGATGAAATTTAGCCCGTTGTTTAAAAGTAGAGTTTTCAGACATCCATGCTAGGTGAAAAAAGATTAGATAAGGAATAGGGCTGTGTCTTTCATGTTAGCAGTTAGAATGAAAGTTCTTTGATTACTTTGATCAGATGGTCCACAGCTGATATAATGTATTTGTGCCCATGCAAACCGGTGAGAAAAGGGCTCATCACATCAATGCTAATAAAATTAAATGGACTTGACAGAGCCATGACTGAATGTTGATACTGAGGGCTAGCCTGATCTTAGCTCAGCAAATAATACATGCCTACAGAACTTTATAGATGGTTTTGACTATCTGATCTAAGAAGCATCGCTTCTTTATCCATTTGTAAGTTCTTTTCACTGCCTCATGTCCTACGGCCATGTGCCTTTCAAAAACAATGTCTTTGGATGAAGGGTGAATAAAGGGAAGCCATTTCTTGTCAATTCTTTATAAAACATTCCCTCTTTGATTTGGGTATCCTGGGTCATTTTACGTAGCTCATCTTAAATCTCAGGAATTTTTAGCTCTCATAGCTCAGGCTGGCCAAATAGAACATAATTCCAGACTTTAGGGATTAAGGCAGTTAGCACTAAAATTTTTAAAGCCATTAGCATTATGATAGATCGCTCCTGTGTGATGGACAAAAATTAAACTATATTTCTGTAGGCTTAGTGCACACCAGCTAACCGGCCATCAGGTTCTTTCATCAGATGCAATTATTAGAGTGAGTTATATTCAGTGATGATGGTGAAATGAGTGACATATAGGTAGGGCTGGAAATTATTTATCACTAATAAAACAGCCAGGAAGTCATACTAGGTAACACTATAGTATCATATGGCCTTGCTCAGGGTTTTACTAAATTAAGCCGCTGAATGGTCAGCTTGATCTTCATTGTGTTGAGATAGGAGATTCCCAAGTGCAACTCCAATAGCATCAATGAATAGCAAGAATGGCTGTTGAAACGTGGATGAACTAATATAGGCTTAGTACAAAGAGCAGTCCTCAGAACGTTAAAAGCTTGTGCCTTTTTGGGCCGCCAATCAAAAGGCACAATATTATGAAGAAGTAATACTAGGGATTCAGCTAAGTCAGAAAAATGAAGGATAAACTGAAATCAATATCCTATCATGCCAGGAACATTTGAATGTCCCTGAGGCTCCGGGCTTAATATCTTCTTAATGGAAGTACTTATGTCCAGGATGGGCTTAATTTTATGTTCTGAGACCTTGTGTCCAAGAAAAATATTTCAGATTAGATTTTTTTTGAAGGCTTAAGCTTTATATTGTCCTTTTTAAGATGAGTAAAGACTTCCAGATATGTTTCTGTGGCTGTTGAAGGTTTGCAAAAAGACATTGATATTATCAAGATACACAAGGACACAGGATACCTTTAAATCCACCAGGATCACAACTATGTTGCGTTGGAAGGTGAAGGATGCGTTGCAAAGGACCTGAGGGATCCTAGTTGGCTTAAATAGCCCCTTGATGTCTATGAGCGTGCATTTGGATCAATCTTTAGCTTCTTGCGCTACTTGCCAGTACCTTCTAGTGAGATCCATAGCGGAAAACATCGTGACCCAGCAAGCAAGCGGAGAGAGTCATCAATCCTGAGCAAGGGGTTATTGTCCTTATTATTAGAATTAAGCCTTTTATAGTCAATTAATAAATAATAACTACCATCCTTCTTCCACACTAACAAGAAAGGGGAAGTCCAAGGGCTACGGTAAGGCACCAGCAATCCAGCTTCAAGTAGCTGCTTAAGCTCAACACCCACCTGTTTTTCTTCAACCTTACTCTTTTGGTAGGGATAAGATTTAATGGATTGAGCATTCCCAGACTCAAAATGATGTAAAACGCTATTCATTTTTCAGAGATCATTCGTGGAGGTTGAGAAGATTCCAGAGTGTTCTTCTAGAGATTTCTCAACTCAGTTCCATTGTTTGCTGGTGATCTCTTTCCCAAAAGAGGTGTCAATTAGAGCTACTGATGGGGGTGATTCTAACCCAAAAGCTTTTAGACTTCCGAAGCTATGGACGTTATCATTGGCCTCTACAGGAAGAAGGCAAGCATAAGCATCTGGAGTAATAGGTCCCAATATCCTAGGTTTAACAGTGAGGTTAGCTAGCAGCACTAATATGGATCCAGAATATGTGGGATCTAAAAATCCTGGAAAGGTCAGGACCTCCTTGACAGACAGGTTTTACATGCATCATATTTTCAGCTTTTTCCAAAGGGAATACTGATATGTACACCAGTATTAATTACGACCTGGGACTTTGGCATTATAGTATTTGTCTTGGGCAAATAGGTGGGCATGTCCTATTGGTCATCTACCGCAGGAGGGGGTACCTGTACTTTAGAGCCTCTCATGTGATGTTTGAGCATGTCATCGGGATTTTGCTTTTAAACTAGTAAGCCCAAGCTTTGACCTTTATCTTGGCATCGTGAGAGGTCACAAAAACCAATGAACCCTGTGTTTTATAATTGACAAGAATCTTTCATTATAGTGAACAATGGCATGATAGTCATGAATAAGTTAGGTTCCTAGGAGGAGGTCATAACTGTGTTCTATAAAACAATGATTAAGGTGTTCAATGAAGGCTTGCTAAAGTGGATGGGCAGCGAGAATATGCCCTAAAGGAAGGAGTGCACTGTGGCCCAGCTGTGCCATATTCCATGTAATGAGGCAAGTCTGGACCTACTTTGATATATATCAATAATTTTTGATGAATTAACAGTCACAGGGGAAACATTGTTGATAATGGTGTTGACAGGGATCTTATGAACCCAAATGGTTTTGCATGTGATTAAACTCAAAAACTGAGGATGCAGAGTGAGAAACATGGGAATTTATCAGCTGAAGAGTAAGCAGTGTTGGGTTTTTATTATCAATAGTACCAATTTGTCTTATTCAAATATGACAAAATTAGACTCATTAGAGGTTGCAAAACTTATTAAGGTGGTACAGGGATATCATAATGAAGCGGCTTGTCCTTCATACTGAATGCCCTTTTACAGCCTCCTTGTCAAGTTTCTTTCAACAAGTTCTGGCGCTATGACAGAATCCATTGAAGTAGGTGCATTGAGGTCTGGGGTTCTTCTTATACTTGACAACATGGACTTAAGAACAGCCAGGAGATAAAGACGCAGAGGATTTGAGATTCAAAACAGATGCAAGAATATTATTATAAGATTCCTTAATTTACTGGATACAGGTAAAGTTGCTCTTCTAACCAATTATGTTCAATTGGACATCAGGTTAAGATCTAATGAAGAGATTAATGCAGCTATGGCATAGTACAATGTAATATGATTGGTGTTCATCAAGGGTTATGCTTGGGCATATAGTTGGCTGTCATACTCCATAGGAATCTCTCTTTTATTCAGATAAATACCCATAAAAGCCTTACTCTGATTGGCCAAAGTTTGTTTGCTTCTAAACTCCTGTATTTGGGCCATTGGGACTTGTTCCCAAGTGTGACATCCCTTTAAATGGTGAGACAATTTCCTGGGCTATGCTATTCAGGATAAAACTGTTGTGCTTCATCTTCTGATTTTCAGTGGAATCCTCCATCAAGCTTTTTAAGCATATAGGAAAGAGTCAATACTTTCCTGTCACAGTGTGAATTTCTCCTTGAAACTAGGCTTATGTTTGTCATAATAGGAGCGGAAAGGGTTTTTAAACAGGAAACAGAGCAGGATTAGAAAACTCAGTTTCCGCATAGTTGTGAAGGGCCTGCTAATCCAATTATCTTTGTAATCCTTCTAGAACCTCCTGGATTTCATACCAATTGCAGTTTTTGAGAGGTAACTGAGGCTTAAGGGTCAACTTGCTCCTTCAGAGCTTAAATTTAAGTACGTGAAGGAGCAGCTGACTTTTAAAGTTATCCAAAAAGTTTTGAAACTGTGATAGGGTTGTCTTAGCTGGGATGCAGATATTGGAGAGCTTGGTAAATGTGCTTAAATTCTCTAACTAATCCAACAATTGATCAATTGTGACTCTGGGATTGATAAAGAGCCCTTCTACTCATAGCTTGCATCCTTGAGCCACAATTTATATCTGATTTCATAAGATTATGAATGACATTAGGACGTCTTGTTTCCAAGAGGCATTAGGATCACCAGGAGTAGGTATTAAGGATCTGGAACTTCCTTGGGTCCACAGGGACCTAGGGATCTATGGCTCCCTAGATCCCTTAGGACCAGAGGTGATAATGAGGGGGCCTAAATACTTTTTGGTGCTGATGGAGTGTCCAAATAAGGTCCTCAATTTGACTATGGTGTTGGCTCCAGGTGATTTCGAGCAGTTGTACATTTTGACAAAGCTGGTCTTCAAGGTAACTTAAAATTTTTACTATTGAGTATAGAAAGTAGGTTAAAAACCTTATCAATCATCTGAAGGTAATTGACAATGACTTAAAAATTGTTGTGAACAATGCAGGAGGCAGAATTTTAGAAATTGACAATTTTTGAGTGTAGATTTTCAGTGAGCCCTTATTGTCTAGACAATATATGGTATTATAACCAACTATTTGTAGGATGTGGTGTATTTCTAAATTAGTGAAGTCTTTGTTATAGCGTTCAGATCCCAACGCCAGTTCTACTGAGGATAGTAGAGCTGAGATATTTAAATCTTTGGTAATGGAAGGTATCAAAGAGGCTTGGGAAAAACTCTAAAGGCCTCCCATGGAGTTGTTTTGTTCAATAGTTGTTATATAATCTCGTTGATGTTCTCATATTAAAATTTACAACAATTTTGATCAACAGAGGGTAAGGTGAGATTAAAAAGTGCCCTAAAATTCTAATCTTTCAGGTTGTTGGTTGCGTACTTCAAACTGAGAGGTATTGATCCATCAAGTTATGTTTCTCAACCAGTCAACGGGTGGGCCTTCTTGATTACTATTGTTCTCCATTTTTCGTGATAGATGTTTTCACTGAGTAACTTAGAGCCTCTTGTAGTGAACACTAAATATTTCAGTATAAAGGCTCTTGATTTTAGCTGAAGTTAAAATGGTCTTGGTTCTGTAAAACTAGCAGAGATTAAAATGAAGACAAAATATGGGGTGAATAAACCCATTTATTGAGCTAAAAGATCTGATATCTATAGGGCGAGTGGGGACATTATGCTGAGTGGACCTCCATGACCACATAAAGTCAGGATCTTTTAAACACTTCTGATTGAATGCCTAGTAGACGCCTTCATTATTCTTTGTAGATGTCATCTTTGTGAACATATTTTTGGAAGTTGCGCCTTTTTGAGATTCTTGAAGTGTGGGTGAAATTCCAGAAGGAGTCTCCTTCAATTAACAAGCGCGTAATAACTTTTATAATCCAAATTACCATAAATGTCAACAGGTGCAGGCTTCAATCATAAATATTTATGTGTCAGATTATAGGGTCTTATTTTAGGAGTATAGATAACAACTCCCTATTGTCTAAATCCTTGCAACCCTCAAAGTACAAATTCCCAAAGTCATAATGACATTAATAGGTAATGTGGTAATTGAGGAAGGGTTAGAAGTGCCCATATAAAGTCAAAGACATCAAGGATTATAAAAACCATCTTATCTGACATGCATTTGAATCTTTCTAGTAATGATTTCTTTTTGGCGCTTTTCTGAAGATTTTTCTGCGGTGGCTGTACCTTTTAATTTGGTTAAAAGGAAGGTGCGCTTCTGTTGGGGCTCAGAAGAGGAAAAGTTTTCCAAGAGAAATAGAAAATTTATTGAAGCCCTATTTTTATCCATGCTGACCCAGAGGAGCCATTGATTTTGGAAACCAATGATCCAGATGTGCAAATTGGCTGTCCTTCTACAACAGGGAGAGGATGACATAGAACACCTCATCTGCTATTTAAGTTTAATGATGTAGCCCATGGAGACCAACAACCCTTAATGTGACATGGAGCTGTTGGCAATAGTGGAGGAACAATAAGAATGGCAACACACCTGTAGTATGTGGGTTGGACTTCACAATATGTATCAATCATAAATACCTGGAGTTATGATAAAAGACTCAATGCTTGACCCAATTTTAAGCCCGCTGGCATCTGAAGTTAACCAAAATTTTGTTAATAGGGTTGAAAACCGCCAAACAAAAGAAGACTTGCTCTCAGTTTTTGAGTTGAGATCCTGATTGTCATACTTCAAAAAGGGTCTTTACTTTAGTACTGCCACCACGTTGCATCCCAACTTTTTTGTGTTATTTAAAGGTGGCGCTAAGAGAATCAATGAAAGAATAGAAAAATTACAAAAGAGAACCAAATATGAACGTAAGCTAAAATAATATATGGCCAACGGAACTTCAACTAAGTTCAAAGATTTATGCTTTGAGGATAATGGAATCATTACCATAGGATGTTGTGGGTCCCATCCAAGAGTTTACAAATAAAGATCTGGAGGTTTGTATAGCCATCCGCTGGCTGGGCATCCTGGAATCAAAATTTTAAACCTAAATACAAGGTACTACTTGTGGTCTGGGTTATTAATTAAGGGTAAAGAATATGTGATCTAATGTCTGACCTGCGCTCATGTCAAGCTTCAATGTATTCTTCCACTAGAGAAGTTAATGTCACTAAAAAGACCCAGTAAACCATAAATTTACATTAACTTTAATTTAATTTATTCATTGCTAAGTTCTAGAGGAACAGTATCACCCATGGTAGTCATTGATCAGTTAACCAATTATGCCAGGTTCATTCCCTGCACCACACAGATCAAATCTAAAAGTGACATCAGCATTGTTCATAAAAAATTTTTTCACATCATGGAGTGCATGGGGAAATAGTTTCTGATCATGGATCCCAGTTTGTGTCAAAGTTTTGGGTTAATCACATGTCCAACCTACAAATCAATCTTTGAAGATCCTTTGCAACCACCCGCAATTAGATGGACAAAATGAGAGAGGTTTAATTAGGTGCTTAAACAAAACCTCCGTGCTATATGTCAGGCTGTCAAAAAGACTCAGAGGGATTATATAGGTTTAGCACACTAAAAACAAGAATATAGTTCATAAATCACCTATTTCCCCTTTCTTTGTCAACCATGGGTATCATTTAGATCTCTGAGAACCATTAGAATGAGGGCAGAACCCATCTGAAGATAAAATTGCCAATAATGCAAGAAGATTTTACAACTCCTGAATCAACACTTGGGTTGCACAATAAGAGACCAGAAACAAAAGTATAAAAGAAGTGATAATAATATCAAGGTATAAAGTTAGAATTTATGTACTAATTTATTCACAAAACCATAATACTATAGTACCAAACAAAATTTTTGTTCCTGTACAGATTAGACCATACAAAGTATTAATCAAATTAACCTAGTTGCCTTTATGCTATTCTTACCAGAAGGATTGAGGGCATACCCCACCCCCACATTTCCCAACTTAAGTTGTTTAAAGGCCTTCTTCCAGATTAACCCTTCCCTCTTTTTCTTGAATTTTCTAAAGCACATGAGTATGAGGTCAGAGGAATTGAGGATGTAAGATGGTACATGGCCAATGCAAATATCTAGTTAAGTGGAAAGACTATCTTAATGATCCACATGGCAAAAATCTAAGTGTTGTCGCCATTGCCCAAATAAAATCAAGAAGTACTTTATTTCTAAGGGGAGCGATGTGATGGTACATGTTATTTCTGTCCAGTGCGCTTTCCTAATTAGGAAAACCAAAATCCTGGTGACCGCACATGTAACAGCATCCAGAATACTAAGAATCTCATCATATTTTATACCCTTGGGAGATCAGCAGATTTTAAAGGTAGATCTAAATTTTTAAATTTATAAAAACCCATTTAAAAAGGCCTTTTTAACAAGTTAAGTTTCTAAATTAAAGGAATGGAAGTGTAAATTTAGAAACTCAACCTCTTGGGTTATATTGGAAGAAGGTCCCTTTAGGAAGAAGAAGGGACCTAATGCCCCTGTGGAGCCCTTGGCTCATAAGGGATTTAGGTCATGTAGTTGATGAATGTTGGGTCACTGCATTGGCACCAAAAAACCCCACCTTAGTATCCCATTTGACTGCTTCTTCTCTGGTTGAAAGGATAAAAGAGATCTTTAAGGAGGTAATACAGAAAGGAAGCCCACAACATCATCTTCCCCTCCCACTGAGCCCCACTCCGCCATCTTTTACTTCCTTGGAAAAGAAAAAAAGGCCTCAAAATCTCAGGAAAGGGTACCAGAGTCAGGAAACCCAGTATGGGAGATGGAATCCGAAATTCTGGTTCTGGAGAAACCAAACTAAGGCAGAGATTCACTTCTGGGAAATTTTAAAAAAATCTTTTAAAATTTGTCAGAATTGACCTTGGAGGAACCCAATTCAGCCTTTTTAAACCATGTAAATACGCTTATGTTTGGATTATTGAGGTTCCCTTCCTGACAGATCCAACGATTACGTTGCCAGAGCTTTTGAGACCTTTGCATAGCCCGGATGATAAAGCACCAAACCCAGGATGAGTACCCATGAGTACATCAGCTACCACTTCCCAAGAAAAATGTACCCATGTCCCCTTTTCCCCATTTTGCATATATAAGGCAACTGCCTCTTTAAGGAGCAGTTATTGGTCCATTTTCACATTTAAATTTGATAAAACTATTTTCCACTAAGATCTACTTCACAAGCTCCGTCACTTTCTTCGCTATACTTTTACTTAACTCAGTGAAGTACGCAGCAATCTGCGTCCTAGGGCCAATGTTCATTGAGTGGGCTCTCCAAGCCATCAATCTGGTGGCTCACCAAACAGTGCTCATGATCCCAGAATTTGCCACAAGCCTATGACGCCAGTCCACCGCTCTGTAAGAGTTTTCAGATCTGCTAAACTATTCACAATGACCTTTTTACCATTTGGCACCCAGTTGACCAGCTTCAGGTCCACCTCTCAATCTGCAGAATAATTGGAGAATTTGACCTAATCTGCCTCACTAGTTTGCTGGTGGTTTGGCACAATGTGAGCGGAGTGAGGCCATCTCCTCTGATCATGATTCTCCATTCAGTTTGTGAGGACTCACCATCCACACAATCGTGAGATGGAAACCAGGTACTGGGCCATCTGGGCCATCCCGCCGAGAACCAATCCAGCCCAAATTATGTAAAAACTCAAACCACCACGTTGACGATGCACTTGACCTCTCTACCCAAACCAAATCTCTCATTGGATACAAGGTGAAGCATAAGGCTTCCAACGGTCAGAGCAATTTGATTCAATAAAATTTGTTAAGCTGATCATTTCAAAAATTTTGAAAAATGCTTATTATTTTCAGAATTTTTAATATGATGAACCAGTCCAAGATGGCTGGGAAAACGAAGCCAAAGGTCACCAACTGCAAAAATAGGAGGATTGGTCGCCCTCCTTGCCTCTCCCACCCTTGGGGGATGCCCCAGCAAGACCCACAGTTGATACCATTACAGCAATTTGGTTTGCTATGGAGGCCTTTGGTATGTTATTAACTTCTTTTTCCTTCACCAAGATAATAGGGGATCCCTCCTACAACTGTTCAGAAATGCTATGCCCTTGGCATTCTGGGTTTTCCACTGGGTTGTTACAAAACTAGATTAGAAGCCCAATCTTACTTTAATCAGCAGATTTCATGTCAGGAAGGATCACACTATAAATAGGGGTTCTAAATTGATAAGATAATATGATGAATTGAAAATAATGCCCAAATGCATGAAAGAACAGAGTATGTGATGTTTTGAATTATAAGAGAATTTTTGGGACTTAAACAAGCGCCACATTAATCAAAAAGAAGTCAGTCTTTAATTAAGCCCTTGAGCTTGGCGTATTTGCCAGATTTGATGTTTATATTCTTATTAAACTCTAAAATCACACAGTAAAAATTATGTAGGCTCAAAACACTTTTTCATAATTATTTCACTATGCCTTATAGTAAAAAAGTATTTGAGGTGGGTCACCTTAGGCAAAAACACCACAACGAGATTTTTTATATCCAGTACAGGTTATTTAACGTTTTTTGAACAAAACCTGCACTAAAGTGGAAGAAAAATTACCCTGCCAGGCTAACCACTCTTCTATGCCTTATAGTAGATATAGTTATTTTTTTCCCCAATTTCATGTTCTTATGCAGATCCTACTTAGTTTATTCAATTTCTCAGCTTTTAATAATGTTTATAACTATTAAAAAAATTAAAATATTGATGACTTACTTTCTAAACAAATACAGTCAACTTAATCATATGATGCCATCTGTCTTTGCCCTCTCATAAGTGTAAGAAGTCTTATTGAGTTTATGCATAGTGTTAATAATGGTATAAGGTTAAAAGAAACTCATAAAATGGTGGTATGCGGCAAACAGATACTATTTTCTGGCGTTAGATCATTTTTATGGACAGTTACTATGTTGGTTATACCCTAACTCTTTTTAAGTTTACTGTAAGGAACCTATCCATTATAGAAACTATATTTTGAATCCTATTGAATGAAGTAGGACATGAAAGAAGTTGAGTCTAATCCTTATAAAACTACTCCTCCTCAACTTTTTTACTTGTACTTATTTATTTTCTAAGTTTAATTATAAAAGGTGCTTCTAGTTATAAATTATTTGTTTTTATCAACTATGTCATATCTTGAAGCTGCCACGATTAGTGTGATATAGTAAATTATATCTGTAATTTGGGGATGTACTCCTCATTAAGGCTGAAAATTGTTGTCACGAGAAACTGGGTTGTAAATCTAACTTGAAAAGTCTAATCCATAATTTTGTTCCATCGTTATTAGTACCACATATATTAGAGTATATTTTCTTGGGGTATCCTGAATTTCTGGCATCTCATGACAGTTCTATGATTCTCATCATGATCATATAATATAGTACTATGTTATAGTACCTTTCACTACTCGATATTCTATTGGGAACTACTTCCTCTTTCAAGCTCCTTCTCATGTACAGAAATCCCATATAAGCCCAAATCTTCTCTTTAATAACCTGATTTTTTATAAATGAAATATGTTAAGCCTTTCCATTTTTTGTCTTATTCTATATGAGTAAACTAGATAAAGGTTGCCTCCTCGGTCCATTGTGGCGTTGCAAATTTTGCAGAAACTATCTCCTTTTGAAAAAAAGTGGTTTTTATCCCCACTTTGATGTCATCCAGACCTTGTACTTCCTTATACAGTTTTATAAAGATCCTTAAATCTTAACCAAAGTACCACATGCTTCCACATTCAAAGTAAATTATTTAGGTGTCAGGATGAAAGGCCTATAGACATCAATATTTACAAATACCTTGCCTGAGCAATTCCCATACTAACATCAGAATGGTCTAAGATAGCCTTTGTTACACCTTCTATGCTCTAAACTAAATGTTATATACATTTAAGACACCTTGTAGATTGGACCATTAAGTGTCCTCATTACTGTTGTCAGAGATCCACCATGCCAAAAAATGATTCAGCTTCCATTGGGGGTAATCTAATACCCACAACAGCATCCATAGTCTTCAGGACTTTGCCATTTTTGAGGATTTGGGAGTACAAGCTGCTAAAAGATAGGTAAAGTTTTGTCAACAGACATTGTCTTCACCTCGTATGTCAGGTTTTAGAACCAGTAGCAGCCTTGATCATGTTTTCAAGGTGAAGTATGCTATTTCTTGCGGGTGGGGACTGCTGCGTCAGAGCATATTGATCATGTTTGGATCTAATATGAGAGCTAGAATGGTTGTGCACTTGGTTGTGGGGCCCTTGTTGGTTTGACCATGTTCCCATATATCGCTGTCATCCTTTTATATCTCCCACTCCGTTGCAAGGCTCTCAACCTGTTCTTGATGAGGTAAATGTGAATTTGGGTCATAGATGTTCTGGTTGAAATGTAGGCCGGCAGGAGCATAGTCATGTCATGTTGATAATTAGTTCAACAAATGCATCCCTTGAGTCCCTTCATTGAAAACACCAGTACAGAAACTAACAGTGAGACAGCCAGCACCATAACCAAGATTAACAAGTAGGCTTCTTCAAAACTTGGCAGCTTCTATGAAGGAGGCAGTATGATTTAGGAAACTCAAGTGAATTATTAAAGTCTCGTTTAAGGAGATCTAGAATTTTTTAAGTAACCAACAAAATAACCCAGCAACCTAATACAAAAAAGTTCTAACTTTATACTAGTTTAGAAAGGGGTGGAAGATAGGTGCATTTATCTTATTCAAAAAGTGAAATGACAACCATGTGTTACCTAGGATGTCAGGAACTATCTAGTAATGTTCCTAGGGGTTTCAATGTTCACATTAGCCCTCAAACTGGAAATTATGACTTATTTATCTTGTCTCAAATTAGAGGCCCTTATATACTCTTGGGGTGAGTATTTTGTTATCTGACCTCCTTGAAGCCTCAGCGGCAAATATTTTATGGTCACTGCTTTCACTGGAAGCCATTCTGTTTTTTGACAGAGTTCATCTTTTCAATAATGACTATTTATCCATCTCAGGGACCAAAATTTGACTGTAATCTGTTAATTAAATTGTGAGAAGCACAAAATATGCTCTTTATTCTATATGTAAAATACATGTGGACTCAGTGATGTCAAAGGATTGAGACTTGTTAGTTTGAGATTGAAATAGACTTGATTTGGAAGCAGTGACGGACACACCGCGTTCATTGAGGGTTGCCTCAAGTCTGCAAGTTTCTAATAATAGGGCTCTCAAGATGGTAAACTTTTAACAAAAAGGAGTGTATGGCCTGTCAGCCTAATGGCCATAGTGAGGACCATAACAGATGTGTAATGTGGCTTTACAAGCTCTTAAATTTCCTTCCTTGACTGCAATAAAGTGTAATGACGTTGACCCTCAAAGTGAATATAAAATTTGTTCACTTTTTCATTTTTTCTCTATAACCCTTGAGGCTATAACATGTATGTGGGTCTTTTAACAATGATAATCTTCCTAGTTCAAACTTCAACATTTTTAGAAATAAGGATCCTGGAAAAATTAACGCCATAGACTAAAATCTATTATGTTCCATCCTTTTTTAAGGTGTCAACTTGTGCCAATCAACAAGTGAGTCTATGAAACGCGACTTCTCACCTACATCCATCAATCAAGGCTTAATGTTTAATTGTCCAATAATATATTTTGACTTATCCCAATATCCTAGCCCAAAGAAATTCGCTTCTAAACTAAATCTCTATATCTATAAAAACATACTAAAAAAGTTTGGATCGCCCTGTTTTTTAGTTTTTTAGTACATTTTTCATCTAAAAAACTAAACTCTACAAGGATAAGTCCGCAAAAAACAGGAATCAAGCGGGATCTTAAGCTTCACTATGAGGTATATAGGTATAATTTTGTGATTATATTGGTTTTATCCTAACAGTACTGAGAACCACTAAAAATTCATACATCAGACTATAGAAATACAATTTAGGAAAAATAGTACGTTTGTAGGATCATCCTACTTCACACTTTCTAAAATAATCTCATGGCATCAAATAATATTGTTCTTGATACTTCTTGCTTTTCATATATATTTCTTCCTCAGATAGAAGTTTTTGGTTACTTTTTAATGCTTATCAATAAGTAGTAAATACCCTTAATAAGTAAGAATTAGAAGGTGCTTAGTTGGGGTGGATGTCATAGTTGGTAGGGCATAAGACTCCTAACCTGAAGTTGCCAAGATTGAATATTGCCCTTTTCCCATAATTGGAGTGTTATCCAAAGGTCTATTAGTTGTTAGATGGGTATCTAATCCCAAACTCCTTTATCATGACAATTTGACTGTCAATTTGAATCCCAATCTGGAGGTTGTTGAATGGTTGACTAAATCTAAATTGTTGGTTACTATAAACCAAAAATATCCTAAGTATATCTGAACTTGAATTTGTGGCCTAGCAATTTCACTTAATTATATTCAACTATGATGACATGGGCTTGAGGGCTTTGTTGGTTAGGTCAAAAAATTAAAGTTTAAATTTACTGATTCAGGCACGTGGGCTTTGTTAATCTATGTCAAAATTAGTTTATAATGTTGGTCAAGTTTTTGATCAAATTAATAACTAATTAGTGATATAAATCGCCTTGGTATGTGCTGTTAATTGCATGTGAAAGAGAATTGGTTCAGCTATTTGCAGATGCATCAAAAAAGCCATCTTGATAATGATGACTATGTTTACACCAACCCTGAGGCTAAGCATGATGCCCTGAGTTGAAGTATTTGTAGATGCTCTTACAAATATTTTACATGTTCTTTTGGCCAAGTGCTATTGAAAATGAGACATCATGGGTAAGATGTGGTGATTATTGAACCCTATATTAATTGCCTTCAAGTTGATGCTAATAAAAACATTCAACTACTTCAATTTGTATATAATTTAATTTTTATACTTTTTGCGTTTGATACTTTACTTTGTATTAGTCAATAATTTACTTGGCATCAGTAAGATCAGGGTGGCATGTCATCATCCAAGTAACAACAGGGAATACAAATTTAGAGTACTACCAGGGAGTTATATCTTAACTTATAGTCACTGTCTGGTCCATTGTCCTCATACAATAGATGCTCAAAAACATACCATACTACCAGAGAAGAACCAGCCAACAGAATATAACTAAAATACAACAAGTGGCGCTCATGGCTGGGATCTCAGATGGTGACCGCGCTGAGCAGGGGAGCAATCCCAATCAATTATTCAGAACCATCACCGGGCCCAATGGGAATACTGAAATGACTGTGTCCTAGATTAATTGGGAGGATGTACCCATTACTACCTATCCCAACGAACCCATTTCACCTGAAGAGTTGGAAAGTCTTGAGCAGAAGTTGTTAATAGGGTACCAAATAGGACAAGGGCCTGCGGACAATAGTACAAATCCTTTAATACCACCAACAGCAAAATGCGTTGTGGATGAGATATCTTTCTCATCATCAATTAAGTGTAGCTCAGATCTAAAACAATTTAATTGGGATAGAGAATATCGACCAATACTTAATTGAATTTGTACATCCCACCTCTAGAAAATCTCAGATGACAATCGCCCACCATCATGCAGCCATTACTGAGTTGGTGAACATCTCTTGCAACTCCAGCCAGGTGGGCCAAATTTCAAATGAGCGATTGAAAGCCAACTTCACTGAGGTCTGTTCTAGTTTGAAGGAAAATTACAACTTAGCCACTTGGGCTAATGACCAGGTAGCAGAGTTAGCACAAGAGCTAAATGACAGTTTGCATCCCATCTTTGAAAATTTCTTAGAGGAAAGAGGAGTCACCAAATCTTTGGTCAGCAATATCACTCAGACTTCTATTAACGCTTCAGAGTTCATGAGGCTTAATCACGAAGCCCAAGAGGCGCAGTTAAACCATAACAATGAATTTTGTGACCAGTATCGACATATATGCGCCCAAATTTCATAGATGAAGGATGAATACGCCGGAAAAATCAATTACTGGCAAACACAATTTGAGGACCAATGGGCGAAAAATGAAAAAAAATCAATATTCTATTGATCGTCTTAATCTACAGATCAATAATCTCAATGATGATGTTAATGCTATTAACGAGTTGACCAATAATCTCCATGGAGAATTGAACCAGTGCAAGAAGGAAATAAAAGAAAAGGACCAAGTTATATCAACCTTACAACTACAAGCTACTAGCTTGAATGAGGAAATTGCAATAATAAAGTTAAAAAACTAAAATTGTGTCAAATGAGAAAATAAAATCAATGAACAAATTCAAGCTTAGGATGAAACGTTGTCAGTGTGCTACAAACCACTTGATTGGAAATTCTTCCAATTATTATGAGGATGAAGCTTCAGAAATAGCTACTAAAACGGACGCAGGGCCACGTCAACAAATGCCTAGCAAAATGATTACTTTGGTCAACCATAACACCTTAAACCGGGATACAATGCTTCAACGCCCTAGTACGCCTGGCTCTAGTCAACAAAAAAGTAATTGTAATAACCAGGAATGGGAAAACGATAATTATAAACCAGCAAACTTGCTGGCCTTTGAAAAGAATGGAAGTATTACAACATTTGTCAAACGCTATGAAATGGCCATGTATGGGGCCAGTGACCATAACAAAGCAGCCACTATGATTAACTGCTTGGATGAGTGGAGCATTGAGTTGATTATGCCCCACACTAACGAAAATACATCATATGCCAAAATCAAGGAGGCTGTGCTTCATGAAGTTGGAGGTCAGAATGGATGTCAACCAGAAAATATAAGTTTATGAACATTTGCTTTAAGGAAGATGAAGCAATTGACAAACTTGTGGATTAATTTTATTACAAAGTTCAAGTTCTCTTAGGTGCATGGGCTATGGTCAATTTTGACGCTAAGATTGCACTAGAGCATGTATTAGAACCTTACCCAAATCTATCAAACACTTTATTGCCTGCTTTTGTGCAAAATATTGCAACATCTGAATTGGTTGACTATTTGTGCAGATGCCCAAAAATTATGGCCCTCCTAATACTGGTACAGATCAGGACCTGCTGCCTATGCTGGAAAGCCCTTCGAAAACAATATTGACAGTAATCCAAATGTAAAAAATGAACAAAACTCAAATACAAGGGCCTCACACCCATTAAATGAGATTACTTGCTATAACTGTAATTGTAAAGGACACTATGCCTCCCAATGCCGTCAGCATGGTGTTAATGTAGTCCTTCCAAATAACGCACAGGTGGAGGGAAAAGAAGAAGCGCAATAGATGTGGGACAATCTATTGTGCCAAAAACAACAGTTCCACCTGACTAACATAAAACAACAGCCACAGGGCTTTGCATTTTAGCAATATGAATTCTATTTTAGCACCAAATGAAGAATATATAAATGTACATGTGGTAACTCGCTCTTAGAGTAAGGGTGTCATACCTGAAGCCTCTGAAGTAGTAGCTAAACCATATGTGCAAAAGTTATTTGAGAATACTCAAGTTGAGGGGACAAGCAATGCATCGGATACCCCAAGCTTGAAGGGGGTGAATATAGCTATGCCAAATGACACATTCATCAATGAATGTCCTAATAATGAAAATGCCCTGAAGCATACTCTTAACTCGTTGGATTCTTCCCATAATCCCTTAGTAAGCTCTGTTGATTCTTATTAAAAAATAAAAAATGAAAAAATGAAAAAAATGAAAAATAAAATAAATATAAACAAAAAAAAAAAAAATGATAAAACTTATATGAAAACAATTAATAAAATAAATTTAATTAATGAATTTTAAAGCCTTATCGCCACTAAAAGCCAATATACCTTTTTTGGGAGGGGGAGAAACTTGAAATCAAAGCTAAGGGGGACAATTTAAGTTCGCCGAGGATTGCTGGAGCTGCAGCAGGCATAGAACCCAAGAAACAAATGCAAAAAGCCTGAGCTAACTGTAGCATGCAGCACGATATTGTGAAGTTTAAGAAGAAAGGTTAATTCGGGCCAAAAGGCTAAAAATGTAACATCCTATTCTAAAGGTTGAAAAAAAGGTTTGTGATCAAGAGATAAAGATACCCTCCGCTATTATCCAGTCAAGGAGGGGTAAGTGCTGAATAGTTGACTGATTCTAAATTGTCTGTTGCTATAAGCCAAAAATATCCTAAGTATATCTGAGCTTGAATATGTGGCCTAGCAATTTCACTTAATTATATTTTCCTATAATGACACGGGCTCATGGGCTTTGTTAGTTAGGTCAGATAGTAATTAAGTTTTGATTTAATGATTTGGGCACGTGGGCTTTGTTAATTAATGTCAAAATTAGTTTTTAATGTTGGTCAAGTTTTTGATCAAATTAATTACTATTAGTGATGTAAATCACCTTGGTATGTGCTGCTAATTGCATGTGAAAGAGAATTGGTTCAGCTATTTGCAGATGCATCCAAAAAGATATCTTGAGAATGATGACTATGTTTACACCAACCCTGAGGCTGAGCATGATGCCCTGAGTCGAAGTATTTGTAGATGCTCTTACAAATAAATTTAAATTTATTGCGGGGAAGGCCGACCATGGGACGGACACTTCTGAATATGACTCAGACGAGACAAAACTTAGTACCAGGGGAGGCACCCCAAAGAAGCGATGCTATCTCTTGTTGCCAGCGGGAACGCCACTTATGGGAAGGGGAGAGAACGTGTGTAGGGGGCGTAGCCACTATTGAGCACGCGTGGAGAAAGGGGTCTGATTTGATGAACCAGACTGGGAACCAGGAGGAGACCAGCTGTCAGCGACGTGGTGGGAGATATCCAAACATCCACACTTGAAAGTGATCCACCAAATGAGACGTGAATCTGTGGACAGCTTCAGGGAGGGTGGGGATGGATCCGGCGATGGCATCCAAGACAATCGTGTGGATAGTCCACATGGCGATTGCAACCACCAGAGCACGAAGGGAGGGTGGGAGGGGGAGGCCATTGATGAAGCAAACATATCTCTTGACAGACTGAAGGGATGTGTTTGATCCTGGCCTAGCAGACGTTGAACTTCGCGCCATATTACTTTAGAGGTGGGGCACTTCTCCAGGCGGTGAAACAGAGTTCCATGCTGGCCACACACGACACAGGATGAGTGTAAAGCATTAGAGCGCTCAGCTGTACGATACACCCGCCTCAGACAGCGCCACACATGGGAGCGGACTTGAGGCTGCAACAGAGGATGGTGTGCGTATTTCCAGATAGTCTTTTGGGTCTCAGTGGAATAAGGGATGTCCATCATGTCCAGGTAGTCCACCCTGGATAGGACTTGGGGTCGAATGGGGATCACGCCATCATGGATGAGTAGCCCCTGTACCTCTTGTGTTAACTGAGGAGAGGGGCGGCCTCTTCAGGTTGTATGTCCACTAATATGAATTCTCCACTCTGCGCTTCGCATGGAGAGTAGGATTCATTTGTAGTGGGTTTTGGTCCCGTGAGGACCTGTGGCTGATGTGTGTGATGCGAGGTATACCATCAGGGAGTGGGGGTTTGATGGATTGTTGAGGCCCAAGGCTCGGGAGAAGTTTGAGCGGGCCGCGCGGGACCAGTGTTGGGATGGGAGTGTAGGAGCGGTGACGGCCGCAATCCAGGTGCCCAGGATCTTGGCGGCATGGGCTTTGAAGTCAAGTAGGCCCATGCCACCATGATGATGAGGGCCAAACATAACCTCTAGCCGTACTGGTGGAGGGCGGCCTGACCAAAGCCAACCTTGTAGCAAAGCATACAGGGATTTGAAGAAGCTTGGGGAGAAGGGTATGGCGTGGGCTCTGAACCAGACTTTGGATAGGAGCATAGAGTTGGCAAGAACAACCCTGCCAGTGAGGGTAGTAGGGTGGGCTCTGAGAGAGGCGATTCGCTTCGTCACGTTGTCCATTATATGGCACTCCATTACTGCTGACGCGTATCCTCCTGCCTCCAACCACACGCCCAGATGGCGTACCGGTCCTATGGTAGGTCGTGGCACAAAGGGGAGCACCAGTGGAGCGGTGTGTTTTGAGTTAGTAAGGCGTGGACTTGGGCGAGCAGATGGGCTGGGTTGGGAACTACTTGCTGGGGCCCAGCAGTTCTGAAACCGACCAAGGAGGATGATTTCAGTTTTGGAGGCGTTCAGTGCCGCGTTGCTTACCTGGTAATATTCCTGGATGAGGGCTTCAAGCGCGCGTGCATCTTTGTTATTAGACACCCCCACCACACAATCATCTGCAAATGCCATCATCTTGACAGGGGTTTGGCCTGGCACATGGACCCCAGTGAGTTGGGCATTCACATTTCGCAGTAGTGGGTCAAGGCTGAGATGTATAAGAGTGGGCTCAGGGGGTCCCCTTGTCGCAGGCCCCTTTGAGGATGGACTACTTCCGTTAGGAAACCTGGGCCACGCACTGCATGTGTTGCAGATTCCGTGAGCAGCATCACCCAGTTAATGAAGCGGGGAGGTAGGCGTAATTGTTGGAGGCAGGCCCTAAGGTATTCCTAGTTTACTCTATCATAGGCCTTTTGTTGGTCCAAGAATACAAGTGCCCCAGAGGCTGTGGACTGACACACAATAGCCACAGAGTGCACGTTATCCCAAATCGACCTTCTGGGGATGAAACTGAATTGTTCTGGAGAGATGGTGGTAGATGCTACAGTCCCTAAACGGTTAGCCATGATTTTTGTTAAAATTTTGGTGTCTGTGTTTGTTAGAGAAATGGGGCGCCAGTTGGCTAAGTCTAGCCTATCCCCTTTCTTGAAGAGTGTGACTGTAAAGGCCTCATGTCCTCCTGGTAGGAGGCGCATTTCCAACAGGCTTTGGTTGAGTGAGGCTAGCAGCAATGGGGATATATATTTAAAATATTTTTTGTAGAACTCATATGGAATGCCATCTGGGCCTGGGCATTTTTGGTTTGGCGCACCACAAATGGTAGTCCATAATTCGTTTGGAGTAATTAAATTCATGATTTCTGGGTATCAGAAAATGGTGCGGATATGAGCTCTGTCGAGAAATTCTGCCATTTTGGCCGGCTGAATTGGTTCAGCTCAGTATAACTCGGAGTAATATCTTTGCATTTTGATTGCCACTTCAGCTGGTGTGTCCACAATAGAATTATCCGATCTTCGCACCTGTGTGCAGGCCACGCTCTGGCGTGGTGCAAAAATTTTTTTGAAGAAGTATGTGGTGCACTTGTCACCTTTAGTGATGCGTGTGGCCCTGTATTGGACACAAACCTGATGTTTGTGTTGCCTTTCAAGTGCGTTGAGGTGGGCTGCTGCCTCCGCCCACTTCTGGCCCCATGCAGGGCTATATCCTGAGGCTGGAATGTTGGACTCCAAGTGGGCCAATTCCGCCAGCGCACGTAATATAACCGCCAATGTGGCTCGTGAGCGTCTGGATGAGAGATGGCAATAGTGGTGGATGGTGTCTTCTTTGAAAGTTGCCCATGTGGAAATGGGGTCCGTGCAAAACGGTGCAACAAATAATTTTGCCAAAGCTGCCTCTTCCACCCACGTGGAAAATCCTAGCAACAAAAGCTCTGGGGGGCGGATTTTGCACCAATGTGGGGCCTTTGCAACTGTGATGGGTAAGTGATATGTTATCGAGACCAGTCGGTGGTCGGAGAATTCCATTTTTGTTGTTTTGAAGTGGGAGATGTGGGGTTGGAATTTCGCCGGCGCTAGAATAAGGTCAATGCGGGTCATGGACCTTAATTGGCCGTTGTGGATGTGGGGACACGTCATGTTTTTGAGCAGTGGGGCATGTTGCAGCAGCGCATCCATTAACCCAAGGGTGGCTTTTAGAACGCGTAGTTCTATGTGACCCTGTGGGGCGTGGGGTGAGGGCAGCCACCAGTGCGTTGGTGAGGTTAGCCAACAGTTCATGTCGCCAATTAGGAATGAATCGGGGGGTAGCAGGAGGGATTTGACTGACGAGAAAAATTCCCATTGCTCTTGTGCACCGTTTGGGGTGTAAATGTTGACGATTGTGTGTGCAACATCGGCCCATGAGAAGGTGACAATGAGCACTCAGTCATTTAGGAATGTTTCTGAAGATGTAAATTTGAAAAAATTGTTTTTCTGAATTAGCACCCCACAGTGCTTCGACCAAAAGGATAGGGATGGTAGGAGCATTGTTTTCCAAGCTTCCTCAGAACCTCATGGACAGTGGGTTTCCTGGATGGCCAGGATATCCACAGGTAAATTATTTTGTAAAAAACTCAGTTTCCTAGCCTGGGATGGGGAGGCCTTGAGTCTGGCGATATTCAGCATCCCTAGAGTGAAGGTTTCCCCCATCGCACCTTAGGTGTAAGGGGGTGGGCCCCCTGGCCCACCAGCCTCTTCCAGGTCCCCACGGGCTTTCACAGCAGCATGGGTATTAGCAGCAACACTATTGGGGTTTTTGTTAATTTTTTCAGAAAGAGTCACGTTGGCTTTGGCTTTCACTTTTTGTTTTCCCGACATAAGATGAATTTTTTGCGGTGCGGATAAGTTCGGTGCACCGTCGAGTGGGGCAAAAAAATTTTTTTTGGTTGGGATAGGTCCCAAGTCAGTTTTGACCGGGGCTTGGGTACAGCAATTGGGTGAGATCAAATCTCCCATCAGATCCTCGGATTGAGTGGCCCGTTTGGCATGGGCCTCCCAATCTGATTGGGTGATGGATTCCCAAGTTGCTTCCGCTGCGAAGGTCTCCATATCCTCCTGGAGTTGTGAGTGTGGGATGGTGGTGGTGACCTTGGTTACTTCCTTGGCCACGGTCCTATGGGCCTGCTTGGCCTTCTTCTGCTCCTGTGGGGAGATGGGCTTTACCAATAGGTAGCAGCCTTGTGCTCCCCATGGGAAAGCCTCTTTGGTGCTTGCAGTTGGTTCGTAGTGCGCCTCTCTGCTGGCCATGGCTGCCGAGGGGTGCTCTTGGAATGTAACGCCCTCTTTGATGGGGCACGTGTGTGCCTTATGGCTGAACGCGTCACAGTGGGTGCAAATGGGGGGCGCGCTGTCCACGGTTACCCGGAATGGGTGGGTGGTGTGCCCTGCAATGTCAATAAAGGTGGAGTGCAGGATCTGGGTTAGGTCCTTCATGATCTCCTCAGTTGGGGTCAGAACAGCGATGGCTTTGCCGGTGCACAGGTGTGGCATCAGCGTGAAACGTTGCATTTTGAAAGATTGTATTTCGCCATATATGGCGAGACCAATTTTCAGGTGTTGCTCCAAAATGTCACGTTTTACCATAGTAGGCAAAAAGTCAAACGTGAGGAAAATTTGGTTTGATTTTGTCCATCTGGTGCGTTTAGTTTCGATGACCCATTGCCCTTCGGGGAGGTTGACCACTACACGCACCACTGCAGCCTCGTCTGCTGCTATTTTGCTTTTGAAATCTAGGTCCAGCCAACCACGCAACATGGAGTGAGGTGCAATGTACACCGCGGTTGGGAAAATTTTGTGTACATCTTCACAAAATTTTTCCCATAGGGCCATTTTTTGGATGTCCAGATACACACGGACTCTGAATTCCACCAACAAAAGTGGCTGGGAATTTGGCGTGTTGATATACTGGTTGCATCGTGCTTGCCACACGAGTATCTCCGGGGAAATTGTGACCGCCAGTTTTTTTAGATTTTTTTCTATTCCGCCAGATTCTCTGGGGCGTTTTCAAACGTTAGAGGCCGCGGGCCTTCCGCCTGCTCCTCTTGCCTTGCTTGCCCAACTGCTCCCAGACATGGGCGCAGACTAATCCCCTCTATGAGATTATCAAACTAGATTTAGTCTTGAATTGAATGGGTTGCAAAAGTGTTTGCAACGAGAAAGAAAAGTAGTTGCTCTTACAAATATTTTACATGTTTTTTTGGCCAAGTGCTATTGAAAATGAGACATCATGGGTAAGATGTGGTGATTATTTAACCCTATACTAATTGCCTTCAAGTTGATGCTAATAAAAAACATTCAACTACTTCAACTTGTATATAATTTAATTTTATACTTTTTGCATTTGATACTTTACTTTGCATTAGTCAATAATTTAATTGGGATCAGTAAGACCAGAGTGGCATGCCATCATCCAAGTAACAACAGGGAATACAAATTTAGAGTACTAATAAGGAGTTATATCTTAACTTATAGTCACTGTCTGGTCTATTATCCTCATACAATAGATGCTCAAAACCTTACCATATACCAGAGAAAAAACCAGCCATCAGAATAAACCCAAAATTTGACAGAGGTGAAAAGCTTCTTTTAATGGAGCTGACCCTGTTCAGATTTCTTATTGATATTTAGTTCATGGATTTTTTATTGTTCATCCCTCTGATCGCCTTGACTGATTAAAAAGAGAAGAGATCTTGTTACAATCAACTTTATGACAATGGAAAGATAAGTAGTTCATAGGATTTCATTAGGGGAGTGGCTCACAAACCACCCAGGCCATCGCCTAAAACCATCCTCATCCCCCTACTGGAACCAGGCTCTCCTTGCCCTGAAACGAGTAGGCGCGCGGATCCACCATGCCTTCCCATACAGAAGGGAAGGCCCTGGCCTCAGCCCACGTCGCCATGCAATTGTGCACAATGGACAAGTTGTCACAACTCGCCTCAACCCCCAAGATCGTCCTCCCATCCGCCCAAGACTCCTTGAGCTCCTCCCTCCCTCCGTGAGATTTGACCTTAAGGTATTGTGGAAGGACGTCTATCACCCCATCCTGTCAGCAAAGGTGTCCAACACCTTATGGAGAGTGCTCCACTGTTCATACAGGACAGGGGACCGGACTGGCCCTACCTTCCAGCACCGAAGCTGCCCCCGCTGTGTGGAGCCTATTGACTCCCACCTCCATCGTTTTTTCACCTGTCCAGGTGTCGCCGCATTTTGGCCAAAGGCCCGCGCGCTCCTCCATGCTCAGCCCTGGTCTGGACACCCTGTGCAAGACCTCATGTTTGAGCAGACATTGCCTGGTTGCCACCGACCCCTCCGTGTCCTCGCCTATGCCACAGCCATCTGGACCATCCATAACTCCTTCCTTCGTGCTGCCTTTGACCAGCAGGTGTGGACCCTTCCACACATGATCACCCACTTTCAGGTACACTTTGAGATGGCCCTGAAGGTCTGCACTATGTCGCCAACCCTCCCCCGCTCAGTTGTCACTGCAGCACGGCTCTGGCGCGCAAACCCCCTCCCTTTCTCGATGCCTCCTCCCTCCCCTTCCCTCGCCTCAGGCTCTTAGGAGCCCAGGCGTAATTCAATAAACATCGATGAATCCCCCCCCTTGGGTTGGGACCATCTAGTACTAAAAAAAAAAAAAAGTAGTTCATAGGATTTCACTCACTACTCTACACTATTTTTTATGAAGACAGGATATCATTTATAAGAAAACTGAGAATATAATATTTTGAGTTTTTAGGGTTTTTATCATAAAGAAAATCCAAGTTAGGTTCTCAGTGTCAATGTGACTAGTAAAGTTGTAAAAATAAGAATTTCTTCCAGATTTCCAGTTATTAGTTTTTATATTCTATGAGGGTTTGAGGCCAATGGTGCAATGATAACAGCGCTCCTAAACTATTAATTTGTTGGCATAAACCACAAAAAATTAGGAAAGCTTAGTGCTAATTCATTTAGCATTATAATTAGTTGTAACAATTAAGGCGATGCTAATTTTCTATTTCTATGCCCTTCATTCATTGGTAAAAAGGAAATATTTTGGCTATTACAAGGTTCACATAGATATAATTAACTTTATTTATCAAATTGAAGCTCAGAAATCAGCTGAAAAGTGTTAGTAAGCATTTCAAGGCCCTTTTGTCCACCAATGATTTCAAAAAAGCATAATTTATATTTCCAAATTTGGTAAATTCTTTCCATGGCTCTAATGATTAAAGCTTAAACTTACTCATCATAATAGCTTAAAATATGTTTAATACAGAGTCAGATTAATTTTATATCTATATTCTTAGATTGTATTTTGTTGTTAAAGAGAAATTCCTTTAAATTTAATTGAACCTAAAAATACAAGCTTAAAGAAAGATACCAATATAATAAACCTATTTATATCTACTATTTAGCCTGATAGTTCAAAAGATGTATGTTTAACTTCACTCCGGGATTATAAAGAAGTAATGTATTTTAAATTTTAAATTTATTGCGGGGAAGGCCAACCCTGGGATGGACACTTCCAAATATGATAGAGACGAGACAAAACTTAGTACCAGGGGAGGCACCCCAGAGAAGCGATGCTATCTCTTGTTGCCAGCGGGAACGCCACTTATGGGAAGGGGAGGGAACGTGTGTAGGGGGCGTAGCCACTATTGAGCACGTGTGGAGGAAGGGGTCTGATTTGATGAACCAGACTGGGAACCAGGAGGAGACCAGCTGCCGGCGACGTGGTGGGAGATATCCAAACATCCACGCTTGAAAGTGATCCACCAAATGAGACCAGAATCTGTGGACAGCTTCAGGGAGGGTGGGGATGGATCCGGCGATGGCATCCAAGACAATCGTGTGGATAGTCCACATGGCGATTGCAACCACCAGAGCACGAAGGGAGGGTGGGAGGGGGAGGCCATTGATGAAGCAAACATATCTCTTGACAGACTGAAGGGATGTGTTTGATCCTGGCCTAGCAGACGTTGGACTTTGCGCCATATTACTTTAGAGGTGGGGCACTTCTCCAGGCGGTGAAACAGCGTTCCATACTGGCCACACATGACACAGGATGAGTGTAAAGCATTAGAGCGCTCAGCTGTACGATACACCCGCCTCAGGCAGCGCCACACATGGGAGCGGACTTGAGGCTGCAACAGAGGATGGTGTGCGTATTTCCAGATAGTCTTTTGGGTCTCAGTGGAATAAGGGATGTCCATTATGTCCAGGTAGTCCACCCTGGATAGGACTTGGGGTCGAATGGGGATCACGCCATCATGGATGGGTAGCCCCTGTACCTATTGTGTGAACTGAGGAGAGGGGCGCCTCTTCAGGTTGTATGTCCACTAATACGAATTCTCCACTCTGCGCTTCGCATGGAGAGTAGGATTCGTTTGTAGTGGGTTTTATTCCCGTGAGGACCTGTGTCTGATGTGTGTGATGCGAGATATTTCATCAGGGAGTGGGGTTTGCTGAATTGTTGAGGCCCAAGGCTTGGGAGAAGTTGGAGCGGGCCATGCAGGACCAGTGTTGGGATGGGAGTGTAGGAGCGGTGACGGCCGCAATCCAGGTGCCCAGGATCTTGGCGGCATGGGTTTTGAAGTCAAGTAGGCCCATGCCACCTTGATGATGAGGGCCAAACATGACCTCTAGCCGTACTGGTGGAGGGCGACCTGACCAAAGCCAACCTTGTAGCAAAGCATACAGGGATTTGAAGAAGCTTGGGGAAAAGGGGATGGCGTGGGCTCCGAACCAGACTTTGGATAGGAGCATAGAGTTGGCAAGAACAACCCTGCCAGTGAGGGTAGTAGGGTGGGCTCTGAGAGAGGCGATTCGCTTCGTCACGTTGTCCAGTATGTGGCACTCCATTACTGCTGACGCATATCCTCCTGCCTCCAACCACACGCCCAGATGGCGTACCGGTCCTATGGTAGGTCGTGACACAAGGGGAGCACCAGTGGAGCGGTGTGTTTTGAGTTAGTAAGGCGTGGACTTGGGCGAGCAGATGGGCTGGGTTGGGAACTACTTGCTGGGGCCCAGCAGTTCTGAAACCGACCAAGGAGGATGATTTCAGTTTTGGAGGCGTTCAGTGCCGCGTTGCTTACCTGGTAATATTCCTGGATGAGGGCTTCAAGCGCGCGTGCATCTTTGTTATTAGACACCCCCACCACACAATCATCTGCAAATGCCATCATCTTGACAGGGGTTTGGCCTGGCACATGGACCCCAGTGAGTTGGGCATTCACATTTCGCAGTAGTGGGTCAAGGCTGAGATGTATAAGAGTGGGCTCAGGGGGTCCCCTTGTCGCAGGCCCCTTTGAGGATGGACTACTTCCTTTAGGAAACCTGGGCCACGCACTGCCATTGTTGCAGATTCCGTGAGCAGCATCACCCAGTTAATGAAGCGGGGAGGTAGGCGGAGATGTTGGAGGCAGGCCCTAAGGTATTCCTAGTTTACTCTATCATAGGCCTTTTGTTGGTCCAAGAATACAAGTGCCCCAGAGGCTGTGGACTGACACACATTAGCCACAGAGTGCACGTTATCCCAAATCGACCTTCTGGGGATGAAACTGAATTGTTCTGGAGAGATGGTGGTAGATGCTACAGTCCCTAAACGGTTAGCCATGATTTTTGTTAAAATTTTGGTGTCTGTGTTTGTTAGAGAAATGGGGCGCCAGTTGGCTAAGTCTAGCCTATCCCCTTTCTTGAAGAGTGTGACTGTAAAGGCCTCATGTCCTCCTGGTAGGAGGCGCATTTCCAACAGGCTTTGGTTGAGTGAGGCTAGCAGCAATGGGGATATATATTTAAAATATTTTTTGTAGAACTCATATGGAATGCCATCTGGGCCTGGGCATTTTTGGTTTGGCGCACCGAAAATGGTAGTCCATAATTCGTTTGGAGTAATTAAATTCATTATTTCTGGGTATCAGAAAATGGTGCGGATATGAGCTCTGTCGAGAAATTCCGCCATTTTGGCCGGCTGAATTGGTTCAGCTTGGTATAACTCGGAGTAATATCTTTGCATTTTGATTGCCACTTCGGCTGGTGTGTCCACAATAGAATTATCCGATCTTCACACCTGTGTGCAGGCCACGCTCTGGCGTGGTGCAAAATTTTTTTGAAGAAGTATGTGGTGCACTTGTCACCTTTAGTGATGCGTGTGGCCCTGTATTGGACACAAACCTGATGTTTGTGTTGCCTTTCAAGTGCGTTGAGGTGGGCTGCTGCCTCCGCCCACTTCTGGCCCCATGCAGGGCTATATCCTGAGGCTGGAATGTTGGACTCCAAGTGGGCCAATTCCGCCAGCGCACGTGATATAACCGCCAATGTGGCTCGTGAGCGTCTGGATGAGAGATGGTGATAGTGGTGGATGGTGTCTTCTTTCAAAGTTGCCCATGTGGAAATGGGGTCCGTGCAAAACGGTGCAACAAATAATTTTGCCAAAGCTGCCTCTTCCACCCACGTGGAAAATCCTAGTGACAAAAGCTCTGGGGGGCGGATTTTGCACCAATGTGGGGCCTTTGCAACTGTGATGGGTAAGTGATATGTTATCGAGACCAGTCGGTGGTCGGAGAATTCCATTTTTGTTGTTTTGAAGTGGGAGATGTGGGGTTGGAATTTCGCCGGCGCTAGAATAAGATCAATGCGGGTCATGGACCTTAGTTAGCCGTTGTGGACGTGGGGATGCATCATATTTTTGAGCAGTGGGGCATGTCATGGCAGTGCATCCATTAACCCAAGGGTGGCTTTTAGAACGCGTAGTTCTATGTGACCCTGTGGGGTGTGGGGTGAGGGCGGCCACCGGTCTGTTGGTGAGGTTAGCCAACAGTTCATGTCACCAATTAGGAAAGAATCGGGGGGTAGCGGGAGGGATTTGACCAATAAAGAAAATTCCTGACGCTCTTGTGCACTGTTTGGGGCGTAAATATTGACAATTGTGTGTGCAACATCAGCCCATGAGAAGGTGACAACGAGCACTTGGACATTTAGGAATGTTTCTGAAGATGTAAATTTGAAAAAATTGTTCTTCCGAATTAGCACCCCACAGTGCTTTGACCAAAAGGATAGGGATGGTAGGAGCATTGTTTTCCAAGCTTCCTTGGAACCTCGTGGACAGTGGGTTTCCTGGATGGCCAGGACATCCATGGGTAAATTGTTTTGTAAAAAACTCAGTTTCCTAGCCCAGGATGGGGAGGCCTTGAGTCTGGCGATATTCAGCATCCCTAGAGTGAAGGTTTCCCCCATCGCACCTTAGGTGCAAGGGGTGGGCCCCCTGGCCCACCAGCCTCTTCCAGGTCCCCACAGGCTTTCACAGCAGCGCGGGTATTAGCAGCAACACTATTGGGGTTTTGTTAATTTTTGTGGAAAGAGTCGCATTGGCTTTGGCCTTCGCTTTTTGTTTTCCCGACGTCGGACGAATTTTTTGCGGTGCGGATAAGTTTGGTGCACCATCGAGTGGGGCAAAAAAATTTTTTTGGTTGGGATAGGTCCCAAGTCAGTTTCGACTGGGGCTTGGGTGCAGCGATTGGGTGAGATTGAATCTCCCATTGGATCCTCGGATTGAGTGGCCCATTTGGCTTGGGCCTCCCAATCTGATTGGGTGATGGATTCCTGAGTTGCTTCCGCCGCGAAGGTCTCCATGTCCTCCTGGCGTTGTGAGTGTGGGATAGTGGTGGTGGCCTTGGCCGCTTCCTTGGCCGCGGTCCTATGGGCCTGCTTGGCCTTCTTCTGCTCCTGCGGGGAGATGGGCTTTACCAATAGGTAGCAGCCTTGTGCTCCCCATGGGAAAGCCTCTTTGGTGCTTGCGGTTGGTTCATAGTGCGCCTCTCCGCTCGCCATGGCCACCAAGGGGTGCTCTTGGAATGTAACGCCCTCTTTGATGGGGCACACGTGTGCCTTATGGCCGAACGCATCACAGTGGGTGCAAATGGGGGGCGCGCTGTCCACGGTTACCCGGAATGGGTGGGTGGTGTGCCCTGCGATATTAATAAAGGTGGAGTGCGGGATCTGGGTTAGGTCCTTCATGATCTCCTCAGTTGGGGTCAGAACTTCAATGGCTTTGCTGGTGCACAGGTGTGGCATCAGCGTGAAATGTTGCATTTCGAAAGATAGTATTTTGCCATATATGGCGAGACCATCTTTCAGGTGTTGCTCCAAAATGTCACATTTTACCGTAGTAGGCAAAAAGTCAAACGTGAGGAAAATTTGGTTTGATTTTGTCCATCTGGTGCGTTTAGTTTCAACGACCCATTGCCCTTTGGGGAGGTCAACCAAAACGCACAGCTGCAGCCTCATCTGCTGCTATTTTGCTTTTGAAACCTAGGTCCAGCCAACCGCGCGACATGGAGTGAGGTACAATATACACCGCGGTTGAGAAAATTTTGTGTACATCTTCACAAAATTTTTCCCATAGGGCCATTTTTTGGATGTCCAGATACACACGGACTCCGAATTCCACCAACGAAAGTGGCTGGGAATGTGGCGTGTTGATGTACTGGTTGCATCATGCTTGCCACACGAGTATCTCCGGGGAAATTGTGACTGCCAGTTTTTTTAGATTTTTTTCTATTCTGCCAGGTTCCGAGGCGTTTTTGAACGTTAGAGGCCGCGGGCCTTCCGCCTGCTCCTCTTGCCTTGCTTGCCCAACTGCTCCTAGACATGGGCGCAGACTAATCCCTTCTATGAGATTATCAAACTAGATTTAGTCTTGAATTGAATGGGTTGCAAAAGTGTTTGCAACGAGAAAGAAAAGTATAAAGAAGTAATGTAAAATTAAAAAAATAAACTCTCTCCACCACATTTAACGTTTATGTTCTTGGATCCCCTTCCAGCTTTTTCAGTGCAAGGCAGCAGAAAAACTCCCTCTAGTATTTTCTGCACTATGGGAAAATGTGTTTAACTTGGTCATCCAGTCTTCTGAAACATCAGATCAATTTTTTCCTAAAATGGATTTTAATCTCCACCTTGCGCATTCTCATCCAGTGCCTCATGGATCCCTGGTGCTCCCCCAGAGCAAAATAATATCTGGCCTTTGGGTCAGATCTGGGAAAATTTCCCAAACAGACAAATCAATCATCAAAATGGCTCAGATGATATCGCAACCAGCCAGGCTTATTGAATTCCGCCCCTACAAGGATGTTACAACTTGGAATTTACATGATAAGAAATGCGCACTTCAGCAACTGTGCCCCTAGTACACAAGGGCACCCCTCTCACCACTACTCACACCCAACTTGCAGCAGATACAACTATGGTGGTTTGGTTTTCTGGTTTGCCCACTTACCTTCCCCCCAAAATGCTCAACAAGGAGCTGAGGAATGTTTGGCAGCCTCCAGTCTCAAACTAAATCTACAGTTTTTGGTACCAAGTTGTGCCACCCACCTTCTTGGTCCTTATGCATTTGCTACATTCTGTCCTTTTACTAAAAAGGTTTCTTATTGACACCCCATCACACTATTACCCCCTCTGTCACTGATCATTAATTATGGGCCCACGTATAGGCGTGCAGAATATCTGTCATCCTGTTTTAAGTTGGATCAATAAGAACAAATGTCCATCCCTTTGGAGAATCCATGGGCTACAAGATCAACTCCTATGACCAGCCAGTTGTCAGAGCTGTGTCTTTTCTGTCTGAGGAACAGTAATATATCTCATCCCAAAACTTATTGCTGCAATGGTTCCCACTTCAGCCAATCAGTCTCCTCCACAATATACAAATACCAATCCTTCAGCCATTCAAAAATTAGTTTGGACTAAGTTTCATTCCCAAACTGCTACAATGCACCAGCTAAACCTCAATCTTATGCCAATGCCTCATTAAGTTTGACATGACTCCTTTGGTCTTATTGGCTGAGATTTATTTTAGATAATTATAGTGAACTATCTTCTCTCCACCTCAAACAATTTGCTTGCAAACTACTGATGCACAAATCCCCCTTGATTTATGCCCCAAAAAAACACTTAATTCCAAAGTGATTATCAGATCTCTGGTGAAGAGCTGCCTTGCCCGGTTGCTGTCCCCTCTAAAAAACTTTAACCAAAGCAATGGTGATGCTTGCTGCTATTATTCCTCCTCTAAATATCCCATCTAGCTTATTTTCTCTGGGTAAGCGCATTAGGCTAAATATGTATATACAAGCCTACATAACAATCCAAAATGTTGCAGTAGTAGTGTGAAACCCAAAGTCCTAGATACAAGCACCAATATTGCATATTATGCCAAGCTCCCTGACGCCTGCACCATGCCATAAAAGCCCTTATCACACATATTGGTGGCCTTATCCATGCGCGTCTCTTTGTAAGTATTGGACAGGAGCCTTTCCTTTTAAATTAGGAGCTACTTCCGTTCCACTCAAAAAAGGAGCTGAGGCCAGCACCTATACATCTCACCACCCAGGGCGATATGGCACATGTGGTGGATTAGAGGTGGGTCACGGCGTACCCCCTGAGGGTTTCATTGCCTCACCCAGCGATATTCTCCTCCAAGCTGGTGGAAAACATTTGAGGGTTTTCTGGGAGTGGTAAACTTTTGCAAAGCACCTCAAACCTGCCAAGTTCCCGCCATTGTGTCAATCTTACACCCACCCCAACAGGTATGGAGGGGATTAACCCCTTCCCCATCAACTTCTTCCAGCTCTATCTGGCTTGGCCCAGGCCCAACCTGCCGTCCACTCAAAACGTCGCTGCCATAGCAAATGCATGCGCACACAAATAAATTAATTTGAGGAACAAGCCACAACAAATTTGTTTAAGCAGTCCAGACCCATGTCAGTTGCAAATTAGGTTTGGGAACTTAATCTAACAGCTTGATATAAGTATTATTCCTTATGAAAGTTTTGAAAATGATTCATTTTTACCCAGAGAGCTTATAAGCAGTGGTCCACAACAGGTACCGCTGTCACTCCATTTTCTTTAACTCCCCCTTTTTAAAACAAGGTTTTGTAAAACCCCTATAATTCAGTATTAAGTGCCCTTTTTTAGTAATCAAAAAGTGCGATGATCTCTGGTCTAAGAACCCCCTGACTACCCTTCATGGTTGTTCACTCAATCTTAACATGTCAATTTTGCCAGCTGTGCCTGTGGCATTCTGGCTTGGGTTCTAGGTGATAACTCACCCAGAGTTCCAGGTTGATCTTATTAAGATTATCAGCACGCTCCATGAAAATCTTCTTTAATATTCCACCCTTAGGTAAATGTCATGTCCCAAAAAATTTCTGGAGTGAATCGCCAGCACATGTTGAAATGAACAAAGCTAAAGGGGTCAAGTTGGCCTCCCTCCCTGACAATAGATACACCGTGGATAAACGCTGGGTTGAGACCAAACAGGAAGGTTAATCTTTAGTAATCACGTGATGATGTACCAGATGTTACATCAACTGGTCTGAAAATTCTCGTTATAGTGTAAATGAGGACAGTCCAATATATAATTTAGAAAGCGCAAACTTAAAAAAAATGAAATAGACTATTTCTAGTAATAGCAATGTGCAGTTTGTATTAAAGTTTTAACTTCATGCATACTCAAGCTATAGAACAACCATAAGTGGGGGATCTCTCTTTTACTTTAATCCCTTATTTAATCAAATCTAAAATAATTTAAAAAAGTTTTTACTCTCAAACGCCTTTTCATCCATGATGCTACTAGCCTACGTTGGCTCAATTTATGCCTGTAGCCCCCACATAGGGCAGCGGTGTGCTGCCTCCTGGCGTTTATTGGCCATCACCAAGATTCCCCTGAGCTGGCTTAGCTAGCCTTAAAAACAAAACAGGTCACTATGTCCCACCTTGGGACATAGCCAACCACATTGTACACTCCCAGGCGGTGCTCAGAACCCTCTTGGTGCTAACCTGGAGCAATCTGTGTTTCAGACTTTAGGTTGAGTAAAACCTATTCCCCTATGCAAGCGCGGCCAGTATCAAGATGGCCACAGTGGGTTACAAACCCGCCAGATTTTTAGATTTGCGCCCTTTATGGGTACTTTGATCTTGGTTTCTCTTGTGAAGCTCACGCCTTGGCGGCACCACAGCTGCCTCTAATCTATGAAAAATACCTTCATTCCAACAATCTGAACTTTGTATCCAGATGAAGCCGCGCTGGTGGTCCAGTTCTCCAGCATGCCCTCCCACTACTCCCCTTTACGCATCTGCCAAGATCTCATGGAGGGCTTGACTGCCTACGGCAATAATCCCATGCTGCAGTTCATAGTTTCAAATGGCGCAATTGTTTTGCCAGGCCTCGCACATTTGTTGAAATTTACCCCTTTTGTTGTGACGCCCTTCTTGTAATATCCCCCATGCCATGATCAGATCATCCCCTGATTATCACTTATGAGCATGCATCAAAAACAGCTGCGTTATTTGTCCCTTGTGCTTTGCTCTAGATCACTCAAGCACAAGTGTCCAGCATTTTGCTGACGCTGCTTCTGCCACTCCTCCCTCTGTGATCATCCTCACTACCGATTTTAATAAATTTTCATTGCTTGGTGATTATTTCTCCCCCACCCTCATATGCTAAGGGTTACCTCACTGCTCTTTCCAACAAAGTTTTAACTGCCAAGCCATTCCTGAGCAGATGGCAGCTCATTCGCTGACAGATTAACGTGTGGTCTACAGTGTAAGACCAATCAGCATCTGCAACCTAGATAAATCCCATCACAAGCCCAGTGCTGGAAGTATCAAATCTCTTCAATGCCTTCAAATGGATCAACAATGCTGACCGTGCTTATGAAATTAAACCTGACTTCAATTGTTCAGAATTCTTCACACAACCCCCTGATTCAACTCCCCACTGCCATTTTCATCCTTGCAACGAATTCACATTTACGAAATATTGAACAAAGGGCTGTTGCTGCAGCTTGTGTTCCCACCTACACCCTCCCCCACTTCTGGATTCCACAAGTATTTTATATAAGTTTTAATAAAAAAAGTGCTAATAAAAAGGGGTTTTTATGGTTTTTATTAAGCACACAATAAGGGAAAAAAACAATGATCCTCGACCTCCAATTATCTAGTATTTAAGTAATTATAAAGGTCAAGAGTAAATTAAGAATTTGTTTGGAATAGCCTGCATGAGTCCAAATTAGGAAATATGCAGGAATAATTTATCATAATTTGGGAATTCGCATCAGGGCAGAAGAGCAAAGAAAGAGGAATTCTGATTGGCCTAATGTACCCATGAGGTAACATTTTTATAAGCTTGAGCCAATCACAACCTGAGAAATTTCTTGGACCTCCAGGGACCCCCACCAAGACTATAAAATGGGGGTCCCTGCACAGGTGCATAGAAGGACTTTGTTGGGGTCAGGGGAGTGCCTTCCATTGATTCCCCTGAGGTCTGTGGTAAGGTCAGAGAAATCCAACCTGATAATTTTACTAGTGCCTATATGGGTTTCAAAATGATGATTCCCTGATTAAAGGGGTTCCACTGAGAATCAGCCAGGGTCTTTTGGTTTATTTTCTCAACTCCTTTATTTTATTATTAATAAACAAATTCTTAATTACATCAGAAAATTGCAAATGGCTGAGATTTTTCTCTTTTGCTGAATTCGACCTTCAACATTCTTATTTCTCAGCTGGGAGGGAAAATGTCTGAAATCACCCCCTTGAAGAATGTTGGGGGGAGAATAAGGTCAGAGGAAGTGATTATGTACACGATTAATGTTTATACCAGTAGCTAAATTTTTGATAGAGTACTTGTTTCCTCTCTTGTAGATGATGATAAAAGGACCTTCCCAGATTGTTCCAAGTCTACCGCTTCTAGGGGTGATGAGGTTATGGTACTACAACACCATGTAAAAAACTTTGAAATTGGGTAAAGGGGTTTGGGTTTCATTTGCAGCATGCCCTTCTTTTGTTACTGTTGTGGCTAAATTGGTCATAGCTTTGGATTGGAGTTGAATTATACGTTGAGCCAATTTTCTCATAACTTTATCTGGTTCCTCAACTCTATATCAGAATACATCCTTAGCTAAGAGTGCGAGTATTCTTGGTTCCCGCCCTTACAAGACTCTCTATGGTGACATTTTCAAAATCTGGTGAGAGCTAATCCGGTATGCCATAAGGGCACTATGAAAATATTGATCATAATAAAGAGGATTAAATGAGGCCAACTTTCGCAGAATGGAGACGAAGGTTCCATTTGCTCTTTACACTATTCCATTAGTGGAGGAGTTATTTAGAGCTGAGAAGAGTTGTTGTGCTCCCATAGAAGTGGCCAGAAGTTTGACTACTCTGGAGGTGAAGTCCTTGCCATTATCACAGAGTAGTACTTGGGGCAACCGTGACTGGTGAAGATGCGTTGATCCAAAAAGGTGGCGCTGGCCTTAGCTGTTTAAGCAGGAAGAGCCACGGCTTCCACCCACTTAGTGAGGTGGTCAATAGCTACTAGAATAAATCTGTTCCCACTATTAGACCGAGGAAAGGGACCTATTTCATCTAAGCTGATGGTATGGAACGGTTTTTGTGGGCTAGTTGGTTGATATTGGTATTTAGACTTGAAGCCATATTGCTTCTTACAAGTAAGGCAGGCTTCCAAAACATCAATAGATTTAAATCATTCCATCCCAATAAAATCGATCCTTAATCTGAAATGGGTTTTCCTTGCCCCTCCATGACCTAGGCTAGAATGTGCTTCTAAGATAGCAGGTACACATTAAAAAGGTCGAAGGTAAGGTAGCCATTTAGTCCCCATCTGCTTATACAACTTTTTATTTTCTAACTTTAGTGTTATGGGAGTGCCAAGCTAACATCTTCTGAACGGGCTCATCCTCATCCTCCCATTCATTGGGGGTCATTAAGAGGTCATGTAACCTCTCCGCTTAACTATTATCCATGTGAAGGACTGGTAGCCGTGTCAACCCATCAACATTCAAGTGACGGGTTCCAGCATGGCTTCAATATTCATGTCATAAGGCTGGAGCTTTAGAGCCCAGCAAGCTAGCAAACCAGTAGGATCCTTCATGTTCTGTAACCACTTTAGAAATGCGTGGTCAGTGACTACAGTGAAGGTGGTTCCATAGAGGAATGGGCGATAGTGCTTTACATCTATCAGAACAGCAATGCGCTCCTGCTCTGTGACGCTGTAGTTACATTCAGCCTTTGTAACAGGCGAGTTCATCTCATTCATTACATTCTTGACTAGGATTAGGATTTTCCAAATATGAGTCAGATTGTTTAAAAACATTTTTAGGTTTGGTCACTTCAGACATTGGGTTGTGCCCCACTTGAGCTGTTAATTAAGCTTGTGCGAGCCTAATTGATATCTTGGGTGAGGGCCACAAAGCGCTGCCTTTATAAGGCGTGCCCGCCCATTCCAAACCTCAGTTTGGAATCCTTACTCTAGCATGTCCCTTCTGGGGAGCATTATCAGTTGCTCCCCAGCTGAGCTCTGGGTGACGGGTCCCTTTTAAAACCTAAATAAAAATAAAGAACGTTTTGGGGTTTGCATACCTCGCATATCTGTGGTCTTTTTGGAATGCTCATTTCTGAAAGAGCTTTCATGAAATTTGGTCAGACCAATCACAAATTCATGTGTAACCAATAAGCGGGTGAAATGTTTAGTGCTTGTCGGTGCTCTGAACCTCTTTCCTGCTTTGGTTAGGCCGCTTTGGTTGCTTGTTGGTGCGCCAAAGGAACTTTTATTGGCGGCCAGAACTGGGGTTTTCCGGTTTGTGACAGCCTTTGACAGCATCTTACTAAAGTAGCAGACAGGATGATCTACTTCGTTTTCATCTAGCTGGGCTAAGATGGCCCCAACGGCATAGTCCGAAGCATCAGTGAATAAGATGAAAGGTTTATTATAATATGGATGCAGTATGATAAGGCGTTAATGCAGTAGTTGCTTCAGCGAATCATAAGCAGCCTTCTGTTCTTCACCCCACTGGAACGGGGTGTTCTTGGTTAATAGGCGGACAAGAGGTTCATTGAGCTGGGCAAACTTAGGGATAAACTGATGGTAATATACATCATCCTTAGAAATACCTGAATGTCCCGTAGGTTCTTAGGGGGAAGCATCTTTGAGTTTGCTTCAACCTTATCTACTATGGGTTGAATTCCTTTTTGGGAAATAAAGTGCCCAAGGAAATCCAAGTTCTTTTGGAAGAATGTACATTTTGAAGGCTCAACTTGATATTAGACTTGCGTAACCTTTCAAACACCTCCTTCAGATGATCAATATGTTCATGGAAGGTTCGTGTGAATACTGTGATATCATCAAGGTATATGATGACAAAAGTTAACTTTAGGTCCCGTAAAATGTGATCCATTGCCCGCTGGAAAGAGGCAGGCGCGTTGCACAACCCTTGAGGTAATTGTGTGGGTTGGGTAGACCTTTACTACAGATAAGGGCGCATTTCTTCTGATCTTGAGGAGAAAGATCCATTTGCCAATAGCCGCTAGCTAAGTCCATGGCAGAAAAGAAAGTAGAGTCCAAGAGCTGGGCCAAGACATCATCAATACGAGGGAGAGGATACCTGTCCTTTTTGTGAGGTTATTTAATCTGCGATAATCCATGATTATCTCAAGTCCTCCATTATTCTTTTTTATTTACAAGAGAAGGGAATACCAGGGGCTTTGTGAAGGAATTAACAACCCCGCATTGAGTAACTGCTGAAGTACTGTCCTCATTTGATGTTCTTCCACCTTGGACTTGTGGTAGGGTTTTGACTGAATGGGATGGGCATCACCCATTTAATGGAGTGGCACCAACCCTTCATGTGGCCATAGTCAGTATCAGATTTAGAAAATGTCACTATAATAATCAAGGAGAGTATGAACTTTTTCCAGCTCATTTGGTGTCAGCTCGTCCAAGATATGGACGTTGGGTAAGGTACATACCAGGTTATCCGTTGGCAGGCCCATATCCATCATAGTACCAATGGAGTGAATTAGTTCAATGTCCTCCATAGGGACTAACAAGCCTTTGCCAATCTCCTGGTGTTTTTTTACAACTATTTCCTTGGAGGTGAGGTTCCCCAAAAGCAGATTAATGGGCCTTTGATAAGCAGGATCAAGAATGCTAGGTAATACCCAAGGCTCCAAAGGACTGATGCACTCAATACTAACGAGATGCAACAAACAGTGACATGGGATATGAAGTGTGACTTTTGTGTCAACCACTCATTGTTCACCAGGCTTGATCACTACCTCATCTGTATTATAAAAAGGTATACCTTCCATAGCATCCAATGACTCAGGAAATTTCTTTGTGTGACGCCCAGAAGTGGTATAAGAGAAAGGTATTGCTGCGCAGGGGTATTAACCAAGCAAGAGTATTCGTGCTTATTGGACTCTTTATTGGATAAGACTAGCGGGACTTCATAGTTGAGCAATGAGAGGTAACCTTGCTTCAGGTTGATTATTATCTCATACTGAATCATAAGCTGAGTGCCAATGAGCATATCATATGCGTTGCTATCTAAAGTCTTAGCAGGGGCTGATACAATAAGCTTCCCAACTCGAATGGTAAGAGAGGAATATGCCCCAATAGCACGGGTGTTGTTGGGGCCAGAGGTTCCAAATTCTTGTGTATACTCCAAGTCAGGCGCTAGATTTATTTTCTTGATAAGCTAGTGGAGATAACGTTGACTGGGGAGCCAGTGTCCAAGATGGCCAATATTCGGACCTTTTGAATGACCACTTCAACCTTAGTGAGGGTCCACCAAAGTTAGGTGACAAAGCTAAGACCTTCTTGAGCCGTAAGGTGGAGGTAAGTTTTCTAGCCGTCTCAGGGCAGCTATTCATGATAGATTTTAAGGGATGAACACGCTGAAGAAATTGAATCAAGCCAGCTAGAAATTAGTCACCATCACTGGCAATGTCAATCACTTGTGGATACCCTAAGATTTAACTGAGGTATCTTTCCTCAGGGATGGTGGTCTCATCTACTCCTACAGCATTCAAATAATCAGGAACCTCTACTTCTGCGGGGGCTCCCATTAGATAGTAACCAATGTCATCATAAACCCCCTCATATTCGTCACTAAGGGCATTCTCAACAACTGTCAAGGACACAATGGAGGTAGGAGAGAAGGCCACAGGAGATTGGATAGCCTGAGGCACGCTTTTACCAGCTTAGATGGAGGGGTGGGCACAGAAATTTTAGTGAGCTGGTGTGGACGGATGGTTGTTACTACCTTACAGGGTTTTGATTCATAAGTGGGAGTGGTAACCCTTTTAGGTTGCCCAGAGGGAGCAGGTCTCAACTGATCAACTAGTGGTAACTCCTCAATAGTAAGATCTGGAGGGATCACCTCATCTTCCTTGTTTGTGGCATATGAATGGAAATCAGCAATTTTTTATTAACGCCTCCTTTAGATCACGTATATCTTTAAGGCGTTTTACTGAGATAATATGCCTAGCTAGAGAGGGCTGAGACGCTAACCCAGCTAACAGGGCAGCGATAGCATCATCCAGGGTTAGCATATTAGAGGTTGTTAACCTTTGTGCAGTGAGGTAAAACCAATCAGAAAAGGCAAAAAGTGGTTCATCCTCATACATTTGAGGGCGCATAGAAGCCTGTTTTTCCTTTAGTAGAATCTGCTTAGATCCAAATTTAGCCAAAAGATCTTTCTTCACCTCTACCCAAGTGGATGAAGGGTTCATGTAAGGAACTATATATTCTTGCGGTAGGCGGCTTAAACAGGGAAATATATACTGAACTTTTTGTGTATCAGTTGAGTCACACATGGCAGTTTCATAAATATACAGAAAAGTATGGATGTTTCCTTTGCCAGGAGTGAATTTTTCCTTAAGGGGGAAATTGTAAGGACGCTGCTTAATCTCCTTAAGATGGGGTAAGGAGTTGCCATGTTGCTCCTCCAGAGCAATGATTCTGTTGTTACAGGGAACCCTGTAGTGAGCACCATTTTTGGGAATCCAGCTGATTTGTGCTCGCTTGGTGCTTGACGCCTGCTGGATTCCACAAAGATTTTATAAAAATTTAAATAAATAAAGTGAAAATAAAAATGAGTCTTTATGGTTTTTATTAAGCACACAATAAGGGAAAAGGACAATGATACTCGACCTCCAATTATCTAGTGCTTAAGTAATTTCAAAGGTCAAGAGTAAATTAAGAATATGTTTGGAATAGCCTGCATGAGTCCAAATTAGAAAATATGCAGGAATAACATATCATAATTCAGGAACTCACATCAGGGCAATGGAGCGAAGGAAGAGGAATTCTGATTGGCCCAAACATACCAAGGAGGTAACATTTTTATATACTTGAGCCAATCACCACCTGAGAAATTTCTTGCACCTTGAGGGGACCCCCAACAAGCCTATAAAATGGGGGTCCCTGCACAGGTGCATAGAAGGACTTTGGTGGGGTCAGGGGAGTGCCTTCCATTGATTCCCCTGAGGTCTGTGGTAAGGTCATAGGAATCTTACCTGCTGATTTTATTAGTGCCCATATGGGTTTCAAACTGGTGATTCCCTGATTAAAGGGGTTCCACTGAGAATCAGCCAAGGGCTTTTGACTGATTTTCTCAACTTCCTATTTTTATTACTAATAGATAATTCTTAATTACATCAGAAAATCACAAATGGCCAACATTACCCTCTTTGGCTAAATTTGACCTTCAACTTTCTTATTTCTCAGCTGTGAGGGCAAATGTTCAACACCCATCAAGCCCTCCAAATGGCAATTGAGCACTTTTTAAGGGACTTCCTATACCTAACATCCCTATAAATTTCCCAGGGATATAAAAATAATATTGAAGAATTAGCATATGCAGCTGGTTGCACATGCGTTGACGCAGAGAGATCTTCACTTTATGACCCCCAACTACCCCAAACCCACCAGCGCATTAAATTAATCACTTGTGTGCCCAAACTTACTTCCTTTGCCATATGCCAACTCTAATACATCAAGGAGATGCACACTTCTAGCCCTATTGACGAGGAGAATTCACACCTCTTTATCCTTCTAACCCACGCCGCTGACAATCCAACCACCCCTTTTGTCAGCCTTTGCACACCGCCTGAAGGAATTGGTGTCAGACAAAAATCCCCCTGACCCCTTTTCCCTTTCTAATTTGGATGTCTAGCCTAACGCCGCGGCACTATGTCAGGATTTTTTATCCTATAAGTCCCCTAATTGGCATACAGCAAATATAGATGCATGGAGGATCCCCCTCTTGGGTTGAGAACCACTAAACTGAAAATAAACTACCATCAGTGGTATTCTTGTTCTATTTACCAGAGCTGTTTTAAGCCATAAAAAAACTGATTGATGCACTGATTATAAAGTTTTATAAAATTTAGTTTTTCCTTGCCAAGCTCTCTGGTGGTCATCTCTTTCTTAAAATAAGGCTGTTTTTATATTTCCTTATACCATGTCATTTTTTTCTGCCCCTGAGGATTACCTCCTCATGGGGATTTTCTAGGGTTTAATAATATATTATGTAGGGGTTGACACCATACTAGGTGTTTTTACATGATCTTTTTAAGAAATAAAGCCTATTTATGGAGAGTAAGAGAACTCTACTTACACTAGATGACTAACCCTTCTAATTTACATGGGGGTTTTTTTGTATGGGACTTCCTTGTAATGGTAATATAGTGCATTAGCTGCTTCCCAAGGTTACAAAGCTTCTCACCATGGCGTTATTATTTGTTACATGTTAAGCCAGCTCAGCTTTACTCTTTACACTCCTGTGGTAGGACTACTGACCTTCCTATGAGTACTTGATGGTTTTAGACTAGACAAGGCTCTGCTGCATGGGCTTTAATTTGCTCCAAATTTTTCTTTCTATTTTAATAAAAACAGCCCTCATTAATTCTCCCTGGGTGTTAAGTGGCTGCGGCAGGGTTCACCAGTGCCTTCAACTAGGCAATAAAAAGTTTGGAACACTTTTTAAAAGTTGGGCAACCCGCGTTTTCTTATTTCCAAACCTTCAACAGTTTTTTTACACCCAGTCAATGAGGAAATTTTTATTTAAGTTATTTATATTAATACTTTGGTTGAATTTATTATTCTATTTGGCTTAATGTCTTCATAACGTGATTTCTATAAAAAAAGAAACTACCAATCAGTGGATCGGGATTTTTGCCAAAAAATTGCATGATTCAGATGGTGGGAATTGAACCCAGTCTATTAAAATAGCTGAAACCATTAATGAGGATAATTCCTGATGAATTTCAAGCCCTCTTGATATTAAGGACAATACCAGGATAATTTCAAGCCCTTTTCAATATTAGAACAATCCTCAAATAATGTGTTTAAATAATACTCGCCCAATTCCCCTAATATCAGAGTTTAAACCTAATCTATGTGGCGATCAAATCATTTGACAGAGATGAATAACCTTCCGCGGAATCCCCAATTGGTAATTAGAATAGATCTTAGCTTGGTACACATGAAGATTGATCATGAAAAACTCCCATATAAAGTTGTTTCTAAGCAATAACTTTTTCTATTTCTTTTGCCATTTTTAAGTTAAATTGGCCTACCTCTCAACATTTAGGGGAAAAATAATAGTTAGGATTTACCACTCAAGGAACTTATCTTGAGTGAAGATTTTCTGGACAATGCAAGTAAACCTTAACCAGCGCTCAGGAACTTTGGGTTCCTAGCCAAAAAAGTAACAGGACAAGTGGTCTAAACCTCTTAGTCCCAACACAGTATCACTCTGTGAGGGCGGGCTCCACATGCCGCCTCAAATCCTATAATTGTTGTCGTTCTGAATAAAATCCCATACCCCAACCAAAATTTGGTTCCATTGATTGGGCCACAAATGTTTCACTGGTGGTGACCCCTAAGAATAAAACCTTAAGAAACACTCATCTTTGTCTTGAAATAGAGGAGTTTTTGAAGTTTGACTTTGTTTTATTAAAAGGTGAGGGCCAACAGGGATAGGCCCAAACTTCAACCAATTGTTTCAGAAATTTGGAAAGACTTGTCTCACCTGCGGCCATCCCTATAGTAACTGCTCCTAAAAGACCCAACTCTCTTTCTAAAAAGTAGCCAAGAGAGTATCTATAATTCTCCAGTTCCCAGATTGGCGGTGCATGAAGCATAGAACCAATCCAGGGATTCTAGTTATCAAAATGACCATAAAAATAGTCCAGCCGAGGGTGCTGGAGCTAAGAAGACATAGGGAGAGGGTGTTGCGCACTGTGAAAGTTTAATAACTCGAGAGAACCTCAGAACTTGGATGCGGTCCAAAGGGCTGTCAATAACTGAGTTTTGTACAGGGGTAGGGTGCACTGGTGACCAGGATTGGAGGAAACCTGGTAGGCCCAGCGGTGTACCTGAGGCTGAGATAGCTTTAAATAAAAATAAATTGACTCCCGTGTTGCAATACCTCCTCAAAGCTGTCTGAGCACAGGTGCGCCCAAGTCAACATATAAAAAACGTAAAATGACAATGGTGTTTATTGGGAAAGATAAAAAAGAGAAACGTTGGTCTTGAGCAAAGATAATTAAGCCTACTTGGACAAATTTTGGATTGGCGGAAGTGGTACTAAGCCTTGGTGCACCCAAAGGCGCATGCTTCTATCTTAAAGGATCACAAACCTTGAAATTGACTTTACTCAAGTAGTTAAGAAATCAAACCTGACCTGAGCTCACAATTTCCTAAACGGATCAGGTTTTAAATCCCCATAACCCAATTTACTTTATGAACCCATTTTTGTTTAGTCCAAAACTCGTTTGTTTTAGCCCTAGAGTTAAAACAGAGGGCTGAGCTTTAGGTTCCTCACTTGTACCAAGCTAGGTGTACCTAGCTTGTACCCAGCGCTGATCCAAGGTGCGCTTGAGATCAGGAAGGGCCTGAAGTTTCACCTTCTGGACCTCCTGCTGACCAGCTTTGTCCCTGCTGTTGGTGCCCTCTATAAAGTCATGTAAACATGACATTACCCTCTCCTCTTTTTAGGGATCCACTCTCTGTAAAAATTTATTGTTTTTGGTTGTTATTGGCAAACAACCCCAATAAACTTATCATTGCACAGGTTTGGTTCTTGTGCACTTCATCCACATTGTATAGTATTTAATATTATTGGTTGATAATAGTATGATGACTATTATCCATAGTTGAATGGAATTCTTAAATTTTGGCCCAACGCTCGGCCAGTATTCCCACTTGAAATACTTGAGATGGCTTGATATAGAGATGCATTCCCTTGTTCTGTTCAACCTAATCTTCTCTGAGATTCCCTGATGACAACCTTTTCGGTCTAACACACAGTTGAAGCAATCTCAATTGTTTCTCCATCTTCACTAGACCCCCTCAGATCTTTACTCTTTTCCCAAAAGAGTCTCCTAATTATAGCACACAGCAATAATATCCTTGAGAAGAATAAAACAATTGAAATCTGATAGTAGTTTACTCTTAGACTATATACTGGATGAAAACTATAGAACTATATATCTGTAGTACATCTAACTGTGTTTTTTATTATTGGTAATTTCTTTGGAATTTATAGTGGGGATTCGGCCATCTAAATCTCAGTTGACACCTCTAAAATGAAACGGCAGCCGTTGCTGTTGAATCACCTATCCTCATCTTGGCAGCGATGGTCTTCCCATCCTGGTAGGATTCTGTCATTGGACATCCTTGAGACCTAAATGGAAAGAGTCAGAAAACATGTCCCTAACTTATTCCTCTCAATCCATGTGAACCAACCATATTTGGTTAGCGACCTGCTTAGGTAATGGGACTTATTACTCATTAAGTCAGGTCATGAAATTAACTGAAAAATTTGCTGGTTGCAGCCAGCATCACTCGCCTTGCAACTTACTACTCATTCCCAATCAGTTAGGGACAAAACATGATCAATCACAAATTGGTACACCTGATAGTTAATCACTATCAGATGCCCCTATTTTGTTGGTAACTCCGCCTGATGAGATCTTAAGCATTTTTATGGATTGATCCTCGCTGGATATGACCAGGCGAATATCCCAAAATCCCCTGAACATAGTTACTCTGAAATTAGAGTCAACCGATTTCCAATTTACCTCGCCTTAAGGAATTATCCCCTAGCGACACCTGGTAGTCTAGTAGGGTGGGAATATGGACAAAAATCCCAACACATCCCCCCACTTGCCTAGATTTTCAGCGAGAAAAGGACCAGGGCATAAGAACATCACTTTGGACACTCAGTAGTATACTTCATTGATACAAGCAGAGTATGATCATCAATACTCAACGCTGCTTGGGATGACCTTCAGCATGCAGCTCTTTTCCTCCTCACTACCGCCTACTAAGAATGTGGTCCCCAAAATCTACTGTCATGCCAGGCTGATCAATTTACTCATGATGATATTAATACCAGGATCTAGTTTTCCCCCATCAGGGCATATGCCCTATGTCATGTTCAGGATTCTTAGTCTGGCATCCTCAATTTCCTGATTTTCTCTTCATCTTAGATAGGAGACTCTTGCCATCATTGTTCATTTCATGTCTCAATTAAGAATACTTATTTATTTTCGCCCTTGTTATTTTTCTCACATAATCTTTTGGCTCAAGTCATTCTTTATTCTTCTCTTGGAGAGCTTATTCCATTACTTTTAAGATTAATTTCTCCAAAATTGGAGCTTATGGATTGTAGAGTGCATAATGTTGACTTCCAAATAAGTCCAACACCCCCTCTCGTACAGCTCATATGTCAAATTCCAAGTTGATACCATCAGCTTCTAATTAGTTTTTCTGATCAAGACCTCCATCTTTTCCAGCAGATGAGTAAGGATGCGTGATGGAACCCCTTCTATTGTCCTTCCAGGACTCTTATGCCTAGTCTGGCATCAGCGGCTAGTCCTTCCATCGAATTATTGGAAACAGTAACTAATCCCTCTGAAACCAGGCTTGCTATCATTTCAGAGCAACTCAGAGCCAATTCTCCCTCTGTTGTCAAGTCCAGATTGGATTTCAAAACTCTTCTGGATTCAGCTCCTTTTGCAGATGCACTGAACATCCTCGTGGATGCTCCTGAAATCATGCCTTTTGCTCTTGATTGCTTTTTTCTTGCTGGGTTGGACTTACTTCCTGATTTCCTCTTTTGACTTAGACAATACTACAAACCCACTGACCTGACTACTGAGCTCACCATCAGTAACAGTATTCATTTTGAGCTCCACTATGCCAAACTATGGGCCCAAGTCATTGAGGCTTTGTCTTTAGAGCTGAATCCCTTCAATCTTGAGAGCATCCTAGATCAGGATACCTCTGCTTATCTCTATGCTTTTCCATCCATATTCTTCAAAGCTGGTCCACAAAGCTTCCAACCTCTTCCAGGTTTCACCGTTCCTTCAACTTTAGCTTCTGAGAAGCCCATAGTCGTTACTTACAGGATGCCATTTGCTCCCTGTATGACTATCTTGTCTCCGGCACTTCCCATTGGTATCTTCCTCTGATGGCTTTAGTAGGGGGCATGATTTGGCAATCCCCCTCAAGCATCCCTTGTTCGCTTCTGGCCCGTATGTATAGTGTTCTTGATGAAGCCCATCGTCTGCGCTTAAGACTAATCTTTCAGCTCCAGTACTATATCAGAATTACTCAGGGTTATTCGTCAACTGCCTCTTTCTATACTGTTGCCCCCTCCCCACTCTGGGGTTTTATGATTGGCCTCTTCTGACATTTCAGTTTCCCATCCCCTCATTGCTTTCTCACAGAGATCTGCATCCACTAAAGAACTTGGTTTTATGTAGGTCTAGCCCTCACTAGCATCTGATCTCCGTTGATTTTGATGGGCTATTTATTCCTAATGTGATCCATCCTCCCTCCCCTCAAGAGGCGATATAGGCGGAATCATCACCATATTGAGGATAAATAAATAAAAAATAAAAATTATAAAACTATATTGGTTTTTTCTATGCGGTTTATACTTTTTTTCCAATATTTTATCATCTTATATTTTTATTCTTCTTTTTCCATGGGACTTGACCTTGTTTCGGTTCAGAAGTCCATCTTTTCTTATTCACTCCCCAAACTGGGTCCTAGGTACTTAAACCTGCCAGTTTTCTATGGTTCAGAGGTCCTTTTTTGGACTTGACCTAATCATCAGGACATGACCAGCCTAATGGTACATTAGTCCTTTGAGAACTCTTTTGTTTTTTATTGATCCATCCTTTCAAATACTTAGCATGGACTCGATTTACAACTCTTCCATTCAAGAGATTATTGATGGAGTAGGCGTCAGTCGCCGTATTGGCAATAATTTCAAATGGACCTGGCCATAGCGCATCTAGTTTTTTTCTTCTTCTGAAACCATGAATATTGCAATAGGCAACTCTTTTGCTTATTTGATATTTTACTAAGACCGGTAAGTTATTATCATCCATCAATTTCACTCATATCCTTTTCTTCAATTAGTATTGAATGCTTGCGATTACGTTTTTGATCAGGATATCCGTCAGTTCGTTCAAGTAGTGTTTGGCACTCATCCTCAATGTTGGTTCCACCACAAAATATAAAATCGGTGGCAAAAAACCTTCCTCTTATATAGCAACTCAAATGACATTTTTCCTGTTGCTATATGATGAATAATTTTTAGGCAAATGTCACCAAACTCAGGTACGTTCCACACATGGAAGTTCTTCCTGTGACCAGCTTTCTCAGCGTCATGGCCAGCGTTCCATTCACTCATTCTACCAGTCCATTCATCTCCAGCTGGTAGGGTACATAGATGACTCCTCTGATCCTCATTATCTCATTCAGTCAAGGGATCACATGAGATGTAAAGTTTGTCCCAATATCGCTATTCAGGACCTGTGGGCATCCATGTCAGTAAATACTTGATCCAGGATGTACTTCTCAGTGCTGGTAGTGCCCACTTTCACCAGGGCCTTTGTCTCGACCTATCTTGTCAGATGGACAATTGCAACTATTATGCACTTAACTATCCCTTGCTCATTGTCATTGGTCCCATCACATCAATGGACACCATATGCCAGGCAAATCCAGTGCGGACCAGTTGGTGTCCAGTTGTATTCTTATGTTGCTTGTGCAGCAAGCACTCCATGCAACAAGCTAGATAGTCGGTGACATCATAGTCAATTGAAACCCAAAAGTAGTACTGGCAAATATGATCAGTTGTTTTTCTCATGCCTTCATTCCTGAAAACCTTATGAGCGACTAGAATGATAGCTGCTTTTTTGATAGCTTTGGGAGTAATAGCTGCTTCCTATTATTCGTCTTAAACACTTGTCCATTCATTGTCTCAGTGTTTTCCATCGCTTTTCAAAGTGCACCTTGGATTTCTCAGGGCTTGTTCCCAATTTCTCTGTCAACCATTTTCTGAAATATTTTATCCGCCTGCAGGTATACCATCTGGACCATTGTAATAACTATAAAGCCATCTGCATTCTGGTGAGAATCCCCCGCTCAGTGGAATATTTCATAATTGTAAGCCTGTAGCTTAAGTGCCCTTCAGGCCAGTCATCCTTTTGGTTCTCTCAAATTATGAAGCCAATGCAACGAATAGTTGTCTGTTACCAATTTAAATTTGCATTCTGTGGTTGTACGCTAAAACTTCTTACAGGTATAAATGACTGCAAGTCATTCACGCTCAGTCACAGTGTAGTTCCTTTCAGCGGCTGAGAGTGTCTAGCTCACATACGCCACTGGAACTCTGTCCCCAAGTTCATCTACTTGACTTAGTATGGCGCTGATCACCGTCAACAAAGCATCATTTTGTATAATAAACTTGATCAAAAAACGGATATTTTCAAAACTTTGAGAAAATATCAGGTACCAGTGTAGCTCATTGAAGGATTTATGTGCTTCTTAGTTTTATAAAAAATCTGTTTTTCGGATCCTTCAACAAATGGAATAAGGGCTCAGCTATTTGGGCATATCCTGAATAAATCTTCTAATAGATTGGTTCTCATGGCAACTCATGCCAGCAATCTCATCTCATTGTAATAAGCAAATTTACCCCAGTATCAATTTTGTGGATCACTTCTCTTGTGCATCCCAAATCGTGGACATCCTGAGAAAATACTTTCCAATACTTTTTGAACAATTGGAGCACCTCCTCTTGCTGGCCTTCCATCAGATCAGCGAGTTGATCTTGATAAACTGATAGGTTGATACTTTTGGCTACCCCAGCTGATAATTCCATCTCATAGAGGGTGTAATTTACTCAGTTTGGCCATCAGGATTTCTCATTGCTTCCTAGGTCCAAAACTTATAGACCATAAAAATTGATATTTTATATTTTTTATGTTTTATAAATTTTTTGTACTTTTCTTTTGCAATGGGAATTTTAACCTACAAAAAAGTTCAGAGGTCCTTCTTTTCCCCTTTATCCAAAAGGGTCCTAGGTAACTATGACCTAACAGTTATCATGGTTTAAAATCTTATCCTCTTATGATTTAACCAACAATTTGGTTCAATGGTCCTCTTCTAGGACATGACCAAAATCTCAGTACATAACTTATTAATGGTTCAGAGATCCGCTGGGAACATTGCAACTATTTTCTCTTAGGCTCAATACTTCTGATTAATATTGACCTTCAATATATAACCAGTAATGCTGTCTCTTCACATATAGGCTACACTAAACTTTTGACAATACTCTTCCATATAAGGCCTTTAATCCTGACTGGTTATTCTTCCAACAGGCCCTAATTTCATCTTATATTTTGGCAACTGATGCTTGGATCTTCATATCTCATTAGACAACAGTTTTTTCGATTTGTTCAAATTGTTTTCTCCTGAAAACGATTTTTGACCTTTGTGGCCATCCTTAATTACACAGGTCGTTCTAACCTCGTTAGCTTCATCCAATTTCTCTTGAATTGATGAACTCGTCACCAGCAACTTCTGATCATGGTTTGAGTGTTATTGAGTCAAATGATTTTCTCTATCTTAGATCAATTGTTTTCTGCTTTAACTTCAAATTTTCAAAGCAATTAATTCTCATGATTGATTGCTTACTATTTAATCCAATGCCTCATCTAAACACTCACTCCCCAGGTCTATTCAAAGCGGCACCAATTTCAACCTGTTTTAATCCTGCTGTTCCTTTGGACTATCTCCAGCAGACCCAATTTCAACCCAAGTTGGCTCTGCTGATACTATTCATCTCAGTTAGCTGTCAGGTGGAACAGGTTTTCTTGCAGCTCAAGACAGTTCCATATCTAGGCTGCAAGTCTTTTTCCCTGAACTTGAGCATCCTCAAGTTGTGACACTCGGAGCTCCACTTCTGAGCTGGGTGATTGCCAATGAACGTGATCCACTTCACATTATATCTTCATTAATGTTACTTTCCCTAGTAACATATTAATTAAATTAGTAACTTTCTTCATATGACTTCATATTCTAAGTTTTTCTAATCAAACTACACCCTGTAGTGAGAAATAATTTGTAGAATTTATTTTTTCTGGTTATTTTCAGCAAACAACTCCAATAAACTTATTACTTAACGGGTTTGGTTCTTGTGCACTTCGTCCACATTGTATAGTATTTAATACTATTGGTTAATAATAGTATGACAACTAATATCCATAGTTGAATGGAATTCTTAAATCTTGTCTCAACGCTCAGCCAGTATTCCCGCTCAAAATACTTGAGATGTTTTGATATAGGGATTTGTTCCCTCATTCTGTCTAACTCAATCTTCTCTGAGATTCCCTGGTGAAAGACTCTTTGGTCCAACACACAGTCGGCAGCAATCCCCAACTATTTCTCCTTCTTCTCTAGATCCCAGTTCAGATCTTTACTCTTTACCCAAAAGAGTCTCCTAATTATAGCACACAGCAATAAGATCCAAGAAAAAAATAGAACACTTTAAAGCTGATAATAGTTTACTCTTAGACTATATACTGGATGAAAACTATAGAACTATATATCTGTAGTACATCTAACTGTGTTTTTTATTATGAGTGAATTCTAGGGAATTTATAGTGGGGATTCGGCCATCTAACTCTCATTTGACACCTCTAAAATGAAACGGCAGCCGTTGCTGTTGAATCACCTATCCTCATCTTGGCAGCGATGGTCTTCCCATCCTGGTAGGATTCTATCATTGGACATCCTTGAGACCTAAATGGAAAGAGTCAGAAAACATGTCCCTAACTTTTTCCTCTCAGTCCAAGCAAACCCTCAATATTTGGCTAGCGACCTTCTTAGGTAATGGGACTCATTACTCATTAAATTAGGTCATGAATCAACTGAAAAATTTGCTGGTTGCAGCCAGCATCACTCGCCTTGCAACTTACTACTCATTTCCAATCAGTTGGGGACAAAACATGATCAATCCCAAATTGGTACACCTGATAGTTAATCATTAAAAGATGCCCCTATTTTGCCAGCAACTCCGCCTGAAAAGATTTAAGCTTTTGTCCATATCAATCCCTGATGGATACAAACAGGTGAATATCCAAAAATCCCCCAAACATAGTTACTTTGAAATCAGAATCAACCTCTTCCAATTCACCTCGCCTTAGGGAATTATCTTATAGCAATTCCTGGTAATCTACCAGACTGGGTATATGGTAAGAAAATCCCAACACCCCCTCCAAGGACATTCGCCTTTAAAAAGTTTTTGTGGGCTGGGGCCAACTTCATAACAGCAATGGATTGGTTAAAATTTGATCCTTTAGCCTTAGGGAAACGCTTGTGGAATGCTACAAATATATCTCGGGCATGGGCGCAAATGTTCGCTGGGACCCAACTGTTCTCTGCTGCATCAAAAACCTTCCAAGATAAAAACACTTGATTCTATTTCTTAACTAATGATAGGCAACAATCTCCTCCACTTCCCACTCTGGCGCCCCCTCCACAAGATAAGCCTCAAGAGTCTTTAGAGGGGGCCTCAAACAACATGAGCTTACCTTCATGGAATACTAAAAAGATTCGAAATGAGGGGGGGATCCAACTGGTATGAGGCGTGGCCCACCTTTTTGGCAGTGTGGTATGGCCCAATCCTCTTTGGTCCTAGTATTTTTCATGTTTGCTTGATGGGATGTTTTTGGCATCCAGCATCACGAGATCTCCTTCCTTGTACGCAGGTCCAACTCGTCTCTTACCATCAGCATTCTCTTTGCAAGCCTGCATGGCTGCATTTAAATTTGTGATCACCCCTTGATGTACTTCCTTGATCATTTTTGCAATGTACCACCACCGCTTCTACCTTGGATCAACAACTTGGCACCATGTTGAAGGCGTGGTTGAAGTCATAGTTGCCGAAGAAGGGGGAACAAACTGATTGATACATGCTGTGCATTGTTATAACTGAACTGGGCCATGAGGAGATGGATAGCCCAATCTGAGTGATCTGCGTTGGTGTAAAACTGAAAGAACTGTTTAAGCACTGGTTCAATTGTTCCATCTGCCCATCTGATTGGGCTGATAGGCAGTTGAACAGCAAGGACAAAATTTGCAGAGCCTTACATAATTCTTCCCAAAAAGATAGAGGTAAAATGGTGTCCTTGATCGCCAATAATTTCTTGAGACCCCTTGAAGAGCGAACACATTAGTGACAAAAAGCCTAGCCATATCAGCCGCAGTGACTGTAATTCTGCAAGGGATAAATTGGGCGAACTTCTTAAAATGGTCCACCACCACCATGATAGCATCATAGCTATCATATACAGGCAATTTGATAATAATTTCAACTGATAGGGAAGTCCAAGGCCCATCAGCTTTTTTAGTCCGGTACCAACAACCCTGCTAAAAGCTGCAATTCAGTTTCATCTGGTTGCAGACTAGTCGCTCTTTATAATACCTGCATACTGAGCGGCTAATCCCTTCCAATTGTAAGTGCGGCTGATAAGCTCAAGGGTCTTCGCCTTCCCAGATAACCAACGTTAATTCCGTCATAATGGTACCATATGTTTTACTGGCGAAGTGGTCCAGCAGGAACCCATAGGCGCCCCTGAACCACACCATCTAGTTCATTACATGATAACTTCTGGTAATACCTCTTGATTTAATGCGCTCTTTGCAAGGACCATAGTATTTTTGGCCAACAAAGGATGATAAAGGACTAGCTTTCTGAGCATTCCATCTTCCTCTGCATTTTCTAGAGGAGTGAGCGCTGGCCCATTGGCTAAGGAAGAAGAAAGATGAGACACAATCTACCCAGGGGAATCATTAAATGGGTATTATGCACCTCTCCCTCCTTAGGATCAGGAGTTAGTGCAGGGTTGAAGCTCAAAGCATCCGATAAACCATTCTCCTTGCCCTTTGTAAACTCATAAGAAAACGCAATTTGAAATAGGGTCTCATGCAAGAAGGTTTGCCGTGGTGTTAAGACATGAGGCTCGCAGTAGTACAGTAAGGCAAAGTGATCTGTACGTACAAGGAAGGGTTGGAATGAGCCATACAAGTGATTAAGCCAATAAGTCTGCTCCTCAACCTCTTCTTATAACTCTTTATCATATATGGCGTAGTTTAACACTGGTAGAGACATATTCATTGAAAAATATCCCACCAGATGCTCTATTCCATCTTTGACTACTTGTAATAGGGCTGTCTCTAAGGTGAAGTTGGAGGCATCTGAAGCAACGATAAACTCTTTATTGGGGCAACATGCCATAGAACGGAATTGGACAGAAACGTAAACTTTACTGCTTGGAAGGTATCATCCAAAATGAGGGACTACTGAATTATTTTTGCCCCTCTTTCCTTATACAATGGCGCAGCAACTTCAGAAAGGTTTGTTGTGAACTTCTTAAGGAACGCACACGTCCCCAGAAAGCTCCTCAATTCCTTATCTAAAGTTGGAGTGGCCACTCACGAATCGCATTCTCCTTGTCTGGAGTTATCATGTGCCCTTGGTTAAACATGACGTTGCCCCAAAAGGTGACCTGTGACTTAAAAAACTCACACTTACTGATTTTCAGCGTAAGGTTGACAGCCCATAAACGCTCCACCACCTGGCAAAGGTGTACAGCTTGGGATTCATTGTCATGAGAAAATACCAAAATGTCATTCATGTAAGCTAATGAGCATACCCCCAGCAGGTCCCTCAAGGCCGCATCATATGATGTTGAAAGATAGTAGTGGCATTTTCAAGCCTAAAGGGCATAAACCGAAATTAAAAGATTCCTTTTCTGGTATGAAATTCAGTCAACCAATCCTATCCCTTCTTGATACAGATCTGATTAAACGCATATAAATAATCCGATTAGAGAAGAAACTTGCCTTCTCCACATAGAGTGCAATCTGTGAGTTCAGGGGGAAGGGATGTAAGTCTGGTATAGTGAATTTATTGAGATTTCCATAATCTATGCATGGTCATAAGGTATCATCGTCCTTCTCTACAAAAAGAAGTAGGGAACATGCAATGAATTTCGCCATTGATAGCACATTTAGCTATCTCTCCTTAACCCACATATCTAAGGACGCTTTCTCCTGTATCATCAATGGATAATTTGGGGAAGATTTATGCACCAAATCAATGGTAAGCTTGAACTCGCAATCAACTCTGAATGAATTGTTAGTATATTGGCTGAAGCCGAATTAAATGAAAAATTTAACCCCTCCAAACAGGAAGGTAGGGGGCCTCAACTGAGGGCCTTAGCAATGGGGCAAGACTGAGTGTGTAAGTTGGGCCAGTGGGGCAAATCCCTGAAAGTTGGCTTCAGCATAAGTAACAACCAACTTGTGACCATTCTTTAAAGTTTGAGATAGGGTAATTTCTTTCAATTTGGTCCTGACTTTAAACTTTCTCCACCACTCTACACCCAATATGATGGGGTACAAGAGGTTTTTGATAGCTTGGAAGTGGTCAAACAAATGATATGTCCCAACTTGAAATTGCACTAACCCCATGATTTTCAGCGTGGGAATATCTTAATAATCCCCTCCTCTAACCATACTGCCTGGCAAGTAACTCAGCTCAAGGTAGTCGGCTTGGTCTTGGTCCATAAAATTCTTAAAGGCTCCAGTATCCACAAAAATAGTAGTGTTGATTTTCCTAAAGGGGATGAAAGGGTATAAGTCAGTAAAAAATACCATGAATGATCTTTATATATCAGAAATCGCCAATTCTTCCCCACCAAACGCTTCTTCAGGGTCTAACATTCCCCCAGGTATGTATTTGCAATAAAGAATGGAGAGGGATATTTGGCCACTCTTTCTACTGAGGCCATATATCCCACCATATCTTCAGCAACTGCATAAACGTTTTTATATTTAACTGTAATACCTTCTCCTCCTCCTGTGTGCTGCAGATCATGGCTGTAGTCAAGCTTGGGTTTTCTGGAAGATCTTTTACAATGAAATGGGTTCATATCTGAGCCATATGGAAAGAGACATGGCTCAATAGTGTATATGAAAACATCATTATAAAACACTTTTTGAGTCAAGAATGACATTATGCCCATTTTGACAATGGGTTGCACTACGTTATCCAAGGCCAAAACCACCAGGCCCTTCGTCAATTATCTCACCTGCACTATCCAAACTTGGTGCCAAGAAAAAAGATTCGTTGATGTAAATTTTATTAAATTTGGTGGAAAGTCAGGGATTTATAACTTGCAGATCATTAGCAGCCATATCCACCAGGTACAAGCAAGAAGGGTGAGTACTTTCCGGTCAGAGTTAGCAAGAATAACGCCAGAATGCTTTAATCCTCAGCAAAATGCAAAAACATGGTTTAGCCCCAACATGGCCATGGCCACCAGCTGGTACACAGCATGTGCACTTCAATAAAGTCCCACATGAAAAATTTTGTGCGTGTAAATTTAAGTGGTTGGTAATCTAATTTCAAAAGAGTATCTATAACTCTACAGTTCCCAGCTTGGCGGTGCACAAAGCATGGTACAAACCCAAGGGACTCGTCATTAAAGTGACCATAAAAATAGTCCAGCAGAGGGTTCTGAAGATAAGAAGACATAGGGCGAGGGTGTTGAGCTCTGTGAAAGTAATAATAACTCAAGAAAACTTTAAAACTTGGCTTTGGTCCATAGGGGTGTTAGTAACTGAGTTTTGTACAGGGGTAGAGCGCACTGGTGACCGGGTTTGGAGGGAACCTGTTAGGCCCAGCAGTGTACTTGAGGCTGTGATAGTTTTAAATAAAAGAAATTGGCTCACACTTCACAAGACCTCCTCAAAGAAATCTGTGCACAGATGCGCCCAAGTTGACATATAAAATGTGATAAGACAATGGGTTTTATTGAGAAAGATGAACAATGAAAAATTTTGGCCTTGAGCAAAGATACTTAAGCTAACTTGGACGAATTTTGGATTTGTGGAAGTGGTACCAAGCCTTGGTGCACCAATAGGCGCATGCTTCCCTCTGAAAGGGTTACAAAACTTGAAATTGACTTTACTCAAGTATTTGAGAAAAGTTAAACCTGACCTGAGCTCAAAATTTCCAAAACGTAACAGATTTTGAACCCCCATTCCCCAATTAACTGGATGAACGCATCCTTGTTTAGTTCAAAACTCGTTTGTTTTAGCCCTAGAGTTAAAACAGGGGGCTGGCTTTAGGTTCCTTACTTGTACTAACCTAGGTGTACCTAGCTTGTACCCAGCGTTAAACCAAGGTGTGCTTGAGATCAGGAAGGGCCTGTAGTTTCATCTTCTGGACCTCCTGCCGCCCACCTTGTCCCTGATGTTGGTGCCTTCTATAAAGTCATGTAAACATGACACCAGTAGCTTCCAGTGTCTCGCCCTCGATCCTGAGGGAATTCAAGAGTCAGAAGAGGTATAGATCTGGCGTTTTACATAAAGATTCATCTGATTACTTCTCTGTTTTGGAACTTCATACCCAAGAAAAATGCAAGCCCTCAGTAGAATGGAGTTTCGCCATCTTTTTAAATGGATTAGGAGGCAAAAATGGCTTTTGAATTGGGTTGATCCTGTGCAGCCCAAAAACGCTGCAATTAATGGAAAATCCATATATACAAATAAGCCATTTATAAGCACTTGTGGGGCACATCCTGAGTCAATTGCTGTATACCATATCACCCCTGAGAATCCTCAGTTGGTCCTTGAAAAGATTCGCTGCACTAAGGAGGTGAAAACAATTCTAAAAGATTATGGCAAAAGGTGTGCTTTTAAAAGAAGATGCTGTTGGGTATGTCCCACTAGTTAAGATAGTAGCAAATATCTCACACCCTTCTTTGATATGAAGACACATTCTGGGCACGTTAGGATACTGAAGTTGATCCCACATTGGGTCTTGAAACATTATCTGCATTAGATATTGAATACTATTGATATTTTTTGCTTTCTGCTATCTCTTTCATCTCCTTCAGGGAAGTTTAGTAAAACTAATTTAGTTGTTACAAGTGCCTCTGGTAACTTTATTAACCTTGACCTAGCTGACACCTTGAATTACACTACTTATCTGATGGTATGGTTAGAGTAGGTGCTTCCCAAAGTAAATCACCTTGATGGTTCAGGTTCTTGTTGATTATCAAGTTAGTACTTATAGCTTGGCTGACCACTTCGCAGTCAAAAGCCTGCTATACCCATTTATCTTGGGAGTGGGCTGGTACAGAAAATTTCTAACAAAAGTAATTTGAAGGCCAGTATCTTGACTCTATAATCGAAGAGTGGACTGAAATAAACAATCCCCATGTCTAACGTCAACGTCATGAGCAAGTTTCCGCAGTGGCCCAATTTATATGAGCTTAACTTTTCACCTCTGCTGAAGCACACTCCAGAAGCACTTCTACCCTCATGCTTATAGGCGTTGAAGTCTTCATTTTATACAGCTTTAGCTAATACCTTACTTGATCATTCAGATTCTAAGTGTAATTCTAACTTACAGTTGACTTGGTTTGCACTTCCTCTATATACCTTTTGACTCTTCAGGAAGAGGCAGAATTGGATTTTTTGGCTATAGAGAAACTTTTAAGAGGAGCCATCTTTCAGCCTATCTCTCAAGTATCCTATCCCCTACTCTTTGTTGAAAAAGCGGATGGTATTCTACATCCTTGCATAGATTAGGGTAAATTGAACAATGTCACTATCCACAATCTGCATCCTATTCCTATGAAGGCATAAAATGCCCGCTGTAGGAGAAGGCTAGAGTATCTTCTAAACTAGATTTCTTGAACGCATTTAACCAGATCTGTAAAAAAGGGGCAGGAATGGCTCACTTCATTCCATATAAGAAAGAGGATTTTCCAATTCTGGGTCATGCCTTTTGGCATTTAAAAATGAACTTATATTTTAATGTCATATTGGTGTGGCATTGGGAGAGTAGTTATGGTATGAGATGTGGCTTATATGGATGACATTCTGGTCTTCTTTCTAGACCAAGAAACTCATGAAATTCACCTGTGTCAAGTGGTTGGGCATATGAAAGCAGAAAACTTGACACAAAAGTAAGTAAAAGTGAATTTTTATGTCTCACATCACATTCTTGTGCAACATCATTTTTGACAAAGGGCCATATTCTCACTTTGGACAAGAAGAAGAAAAATTTTTCATTGGCCCACGCTACCTCGGCTAAAAAGGTGAGAAGCTTTTTTGGTGACTTGCATCTTCCTTTAGAAGTTTATGCCAAATCTTTCAGAGGTAGCGGCGCCTTTATAAAAGACCAGTGGGGCCAAAATTCTTCAGTGGTCTTCTTTACTGAAGGATGCTTTCCAGGCTGTGAAGTGCACTTTTCTAGGGGAGGATACCCCAGTGGTAGAATGGGGACCTCTATCACTGCCTCCACGAGTTTGATTCTGGTACAGGAACTTTGGGTAGGGGACAATTATGACTGTGTTGGCATTGCGCACCAATGCCCCAAGCTGAGATACAAATAGTAAAGGCGGTCCATGGAGTTCCTGGCCTATCATACGCCATGCATGGAGGTTTTCCAGATTTTATCCTCCTTTCCCATTCATGCAATTTCCCAATTTTCGTTGCGGTATCATCCTCAGGTCTTCCCACCTTAAATAAAATAGAAGTGCGCTTTTCTCTATGTCATTACTTCATCACACGGATTATGATAAGGAGTATATAGAAACTAGTGACACTTCCCAATTTGCTATTGCTGCTGCTCTGCTATAACTGGGCAATGATGGAGGTGAGCATTCAATAGAAAATTTACCACAAAAGATGTCCATGTCTGAGTTAAATTACGCTGTTTGCAACAAAGAACTTTTTTTGGTGGTGGAAACAATAATTTACTCGCTTTTACCTGCATGGCTCTTCCCAGCAAACAACCAGGTGCATACTGACCATTAAGAGCTGTTTTTCTACTGCACCCCATATGTAATAACCCTGCGACAAAATATATTAGGCATAAAACTGGAAACAGTTTGTGTTCTCATATGAGTTCACAAAATCAATGAGATTTGGCATAGCTGATGTCTTAAGTCTCAGTCCTTCATTATCTCTAGACCTCAAGGAGGTAGATTATCATAACACACATTGATGAATTCCCTGAATAAGATGATGTATAGAAAGCCATTGGAAGTCATTGGTGCTCTAGGTCTCGCTTTTTAAAGAGAACATGGATGAGTATAGAACGTTCAGAAGGGTTGACTTGGCACAATTTGTGTCTTTAAAGTGTAGCATAATATTTACAGGAGCAACTTATATCAGATTTGTTTGATGAAGGGTGCCATGTAAAGGAAGTTATAGTATGGTTCCAGTGAAGCTTATGGGTTCCCGCCAGACCTCTACTCCTGAGAGATAATCAAGTAGCATCATGATGTGATAGCCGTGGGCCATCCTTGGAAGGCGAAAATCCTGAAGCTTATCTGCCACGTGTATAACTGGAAGGGAATTACAGCACAGGTTGCACGCTAATACAAGTAGTGCCTTGTTTGCAACAAGTTGAAACCAAATCACCATCCTCTTGCTGGCTTGTTGGTACGTTTCCAGAAAGTATAAGAGCTTGGTCTTCCCTCCCGGTAGATTTTTATTGTGGAGTTACCCATATCTGAGGGGTACAAAGCCATCAGGGTGTTGGTGGACCATTTCACCAAGTTAACCCACTTTATCTCATGCTACTCCACAGTGATGGCGGCCCAAATGGCTAAGCTGTTTGTCATCCACGTTTCCTATCCCATGGTGTCCCTAAAGAAATAATCAATGATCGTGGACATCATTTCACATCATTATTTTGGGAAGAGTTATACAAGAACTTAAATTTACCTGTGGTGATCTAATGCCTACCACCCACAAACAGATGGGCAGACAGAGCGAGTGAACCAATGCTTGGAGAAAATTGCATGTTACATGGCGACTGGCCATTTCAGGTTGGTCCACACACCTTAATTTAGCGCAATTCAGCTACAAAAACATCCAGAATTCTTCCATTGGGTGTTTAAGTTTCTTTGCTAATTATGGCCTTAACCTCACGTTAACATGGAACCCCGTTATGGGTCCAAGATGGAAACAGTGGTGGATTTTGATTAGTTATCAAGAAAGTACGCCGGGGGTAATTATAAACTTGTAAAGGGCCATGAATGTCTATAAGGAGAACGCAGATGGTAAGAGAAGGGCTAGGCATGTTATAAAGAGGGGGCCTAGTGATGCTTAATGCCAAGAATATCCCTATTATGCTGTAATGTAAGAAGCTGGGTCCAAAGAGGATAGGACCTTACCAACTGATTAAAAAAGTGAATCATGTATCAAACCAACTAATTCTGATGCTAAAGTTTCGTAGGTTTGCCTCTTTCTTCTGAGTAAACTGATTCTCTTTGATGTCTCCCTCCTGAGAACCCAGATTCATATCTTGTAGAAGGCACCAGAGTGGGAAGTGGTTGAGATTAGGGCCTCCCTTCTAGCTAGAAGAAGGCCTGAGTACCTCATAATATGAAAAAGTATTGATGCAGCAGAAAACAGCTGGGTGCCATCTTAGGATTATTCACATGTGCAGGATTCGATTGATAGATTTCATATCCGCTTCCCCAATGCTGCAGGTCCTAAAACCACCTCTGAGATTTCAGCTATGAATTTACCCCAGTACATATGAACTTCTCTCTGGATAAGGCCCATGAGGGTGGGGTGTAGCCATTGAAACCGGAGGGAAATGTCATTTCTATGACATTTTTTCTGGAATGAATCGACAGGACAAGGAGGAAATGAGCAAGGCCAAAGGGGTCAAGTTGGCCGCCCTCACTGACCTCAGATACAATGTGTATAAAGACTCAGTAAGGGAAAGCAGGCCTAGGCTAGTTGCCAGTAATTGCGTGATGGCGTCCCATATATTGAATCAACTGGGATATTGATTTCCTGATTTAGTGTAAATAAGGAAAAATCATTATGGTTAAATTTAAATGAAATTTATTTATTAAATACACTATTAAAATAAAGGCATTATGCAGTTGGTAACAAAGTCTTGATTTTATGCATACTAAAGCTATAAAACTTCCATCAGTAGTAGTTTTTTTCTATTGACCAGATTTAATTCTAATTCCCAACAAATTAAATCTAGGCTAGATTTCTAAAGTTTACTAAAATTAGTTTTTTCAGACCAATCTCTCTGTTAATTATAACTTCCTTTAAAATAATGGCTGTTTTGTAATTTCTTATACCAAGCAACTTTTTGCTGCCCTTGTGGGTTACCTCCTCATGAGAATTTTCTGGGGATTAAATATATTCACTGTAGGGGTTAGCGCCATACTAGATTTTTTATTTGATTTTAAAATGGCTTATTTATAGTGAGTTAGAGACACTCTACTTACAGTAACATCAATCTGCACACAGCCGATGCTCCACGCCCTTGCTATTAGCCTTGGCCTATAGTTTACTATGGGATAGGTGAGATGCAGCCAAGAATGAGCACCCAATCCCTCCTCTCCTTCCACCATTCACAGATAAGTAATTTGCCACTTTCCCAACTGGTTGGTTTAATTTTAGTTTTATTTTCAAAGCACTCTTTTTAAGCGGTTTGGTATATTTTTGTTAGGTTTTTCTTTGGCTCTTTGAGAAATTAGTAATGTATGTTTCCAGGTTGGCTTACCTCAAATAAACAGAAGCTTCAAAATTTATAGAAAATGACCAACGGGATATGATGGATACAGAAAGTAATCTCAGTAGAGCCATCGCACCACTATATACTCTTACCACAGGTCCAAACCTATTGTGAGGTATTAACACTTTAAAAACCATACTTCAAGGTATGGTTTCTAAGTATAGATGAAATTTGCAAAACACAGAGTTGAATCTCAGATGTTTTTTTCCATTGCTCAGCACCATGGTCACTATTTCCTATTTCATTTTTTGACGTGTTGGTAAAAACATATGCGTTACATTAGTATGTAATATTGCAAATCTACAATTGAGAAAAATTTAATTTGACATTGATACTATTGAAACAATATGAACAATGAATTTACATTGTCATAGAGCGAGTAAATGGTAATGTAATTAGAGGATTAAGAATATGCCAGTTCAGGGGATAGGGTAAAATGGTAATAAAATTATAAGTTGACACTATCGCAGTGACAATGTAAAAAATATTTGAGGTGGGTAAACCTTGGGATAAGTATACCACACCAAGAATTTCATATAGCCAGTACAGGTTTTAACCTCAAAACCTGCGCTATGGTGAAAGTAGTTTTACCTGCCAGGTTAACCATTCTACGCAGTGACAATGTATATATTTTAAAGATCTATATAGACTATTTTGTTATATATATACTATGTAATAGATGATAATATTTTGTATCTTATGATTGGTCAATATAAGTCTCATCATTCTAACTTATTTGACCAAACACAAGAATTGAAAACTGAGAAGTAACATAAACTGAGTTACTGAAAGTTGGTGGCTATCAGGTCAATGTTATGTTTAGACAATATACAAAACTTGGTATTTGCTCATCTTATGATCTTTTCCATTCATAGGGTCCTTTAAAGCGTATGTGTTATTTGCCATCTTCTCTATTATATTAAGGTCCATTTCCGTGATACTAAATTCTGTTCCAATAAGATATATAATTTTCATTGTAAAACACCAAATCTCTCACAGAAAAAACTAGGTAGCTATTGCTACTCCTTGTATCCCACGCTTATTATTCTGTTTTCTTTGCTATCATGGCGCTAAGTGTGGATCAAGTTCAGAGATTTTTGTTTGTTTTTATCTAATCAGATGGTAACATGTCTACAAAAGTAATTAGTTGGTGTCACCTTACATAGATAGGTTAGTATAGAGTTCTTTAGCAGCACCTTGATTTCTCTAAGGTTATGATAAATATAACAAAGCATGGTGATGAAGTCCATCTAGGACTGGAGAATGGCGCAAGAGTTTGCTATTAATCCTTTAGTTTTTTTCATACTATGGTAAATAATTGAGGCGGGTTGACCTTGGTACAAATATACCAACCAGAATTTTTTATAGCTATTACAGGTTTTGAGCATGTGTTGAACAAATTATGAACTAGAGTAGAAGCAGGATTTACCCTGCCATGCTTACCATCCTTTTTAAATATATGTTACTATGATGAATTGTTAAGTGGGCCCAATAGTTAGGCTTTGACCAAGTACTGGAAGAATTCCTTTGGATCTAGTATATGTGTTAAAAATTCTATGGCGCAATTGCATCATTTCTGATATCTAATTAATACTATGCCATCATTATAAAAAATTTAACAAATTATGGGGGTCAAGGCTTGAGTATGGTATCCTTCTTATTGTAAATAAGTTAAATGCTTCTTCCTAAATTTTCAAAGTATCTTCCTCAAAATTTCAACAAACAAATATTATACAATATGCAACAAATTAATTTGGCAATAGAAACCAGGTCACAGTCCACTTAGCTGAAACTATACAGGAGATGATTTACTGCTTAATGCACTAAGGCTGTAATCAGTTATAAATTAATGTAAGATGGTGTCCAGAAAGCTTGTTGAAAAAAGTTCCATTTGTCCTGGTGACAAGAAATAGAGATAATTTAAAGCTCGTGATAACAAACTTTCCTTATACATGTTGTTGAATTTTTTCATATAAAATGGAAATTTTAGAAAAAAGATTTAAAGCTATAGTTTATCTAATTGCAAAATGAGAAAACAAATTTATAGATTCTACCATTTTTCTTGTATTTTAATTGCTGGAGAATGCTTAGCAATCTCATGTTTCAAAATCAATAGATTTAATCAATGCCAATGTTTAATCAGAGCTTAAAAAGTATCAGCGTGTCATAACATAATTTATTTTGACCCTTTTTCAAGGATGTCAGATCTAAACTTTGTGTTTTGATTGTCATCCTGAGTGGCTTTACCTAGATTATTAATTACATTATAACACGCAACAAAACAATCTTTATTTTTAATGTCTTGTAGAGGAACTTGGGAACTACTTTTCCCGTACTCTTTTTGAAATTCTTAAAGGTAAGGACCATATGACGGTCAGGTAGGACCTTAGCCGTTATGAAAAGTTAGCTTTACACCTAAATGCCCTTATAAAAGAGGCCACAATAAGTATTGCGTAATTTTTAAGGAGTTAAACAATGCTGTGGTGGACACTAGTTTGTGGCCAAACTGCAGTGGAAAAAACTAAAAACTTATTCCCATTTTTGTTGCTATTGGCAACAAGCAAATGATAAATTATTGGGTTCTATGAGGTGCCACAGTTGGTGTTAGCCTTTGAGCTCTCGTTACTCTTAACAATATGTACCACTAATAAACTTCTGGAGAACACTTTCAGCTCTCCATGAAACTACACAGGTTGTCAACTTGTGCGTTGATTGCTTTATTGATATTAAGTGAATAATGATGGGTTCATAATAATATGAAGTCTATTACTATAGTTAGCTCTCTCAAAGTCAGGTTTAGTATTAATTACAACATTAAACATGAGCTTGGCCTTCCAACTAATGAGGAATCTCTGGAATTATAGGCAACTTCTCTCTATGTTCTCTCTCTTATCGCAGAGTCTGCAGATATCTTGATAGCCAAATACTTCAGACAAAGAATATCCAATCCCTAAAATCTTATCCTGAGACCAACTATACAACCAATGTATATAAGTCTTGGACTATAAAGGTAATTTTGCCTTTTTTATCTTCATTTTGATCTGTTTTTTTACTTGAAAAATCAGGGAATTTATAGAGGATCTTGAGACCAACTCTTCTGTTGGCACCTCAATAGTAATAGTAAGCAGTTGTAAGTTGATTAGCCCTCTGAGGTTGAGCCCAAGAGGACCTTTTATTTTTGCCTAGTCATATTTCACCACTGACCAGAGTCATAACCTGTTCATGGTCAAATTAGGAAAGTATCCTCACAATAACCAATCTACCTCAGTGTAGTACCCTCTTTGGTCTAGCAGACTTCTTAAGTAATGGGACATTTACCCATCAACAGCAGACCACAAAAGCTAAAAGGTTAAACTGTAAGTTACTCTCAGAAGCATTGTCAATGCTCTAATAACTACTCATATATTCCCAAGTCAATCAGTGACAAACCACAATCAACTAATGATTATATTCTCAATTTATTTAATCATCAATCAAACCATAGAGTAAATACTTTTTTCAGGGATTGTCCCAACGAAATACTATCAATCTGGCAGATCAACCGCCAGCGGATCTGAATTTAATCATTAGGGTTGTTACCATGAACAAAGTGCCATGATTCTAATATGACTGGATGATAAGCCCCAAATAGTTATGGCATAATGGGTGAGATTGTTTGAACCAAGCAGCTTATAATATGGATGAAGATCGCATCAACATAAGGCAATAGGTCAATACTAAACTTCAAATGAATGTTTAAGTGGATCGATTATAAATCAGGCAATAAGGTGATGTCAACATATGATAGATAATTAGTAGATCGCCTCAAACCAAGGCGTTTGTGAATTTAAATAAATTAGTAGGCTCACCAGAACCAATGAGAATACGGCAGAACTGAATAGTCTAAGCAAAAAAGGTTGATATCAACCAAAGTCGCTGATATATAAGTGAGATACAAATATTGAAACAAGGAGGATTATTAGTAAGAAGTGGGAAGCGGAACTTAGGGTATCCGCTGACATATATTAAAATTAATAAACAAGCATCATTGAGGCAATTGCTCAGTATTTTATCTATATTCGTTAATTGTGTCTTTATGACCATCAATCTTCATATAATCCATCCTATTGCTCAGTGGGCTTAACCCTGCGCTAACCCCTTTGGCATATCTCTGGTATATCACCAAAATTATAACAGTGGTGCTAACTACAGGGGGCCCTTTGAACAACCACAAACTTAAATTATTATCCATTTGCTAGCCATGGCATTTTAGGCCTGCACTCAAGGGGAATCATCTCAAGCTGCTGGACTTGCTGAAGCTGCAGAAATCAAACTTGTTATGGACTCTGTGCTCAAAAACTATAAGAGCTCCTTCAGGAGCATGATAATGTTAAAAATCAACTTGAAAGTGTGGCTAGTTAGTTACGGCTACTTGGAAAACTGAACAGGCAAATTGCCAACCACTTAGATGATGCTACTGAGTGGCTAAATTGTCTAGAGCAGAAGTTGAAACTTACCTTTTACCCGCCTCTCCTTCATTGGGAAATGGAAAGACAAAGGTTCGCTTAGAGAGGATTATTTATGATTAGATACCAGAATTAATATCCAGCTAAAGAGCTTTCCTCTGAGCACGCAGGCAGCATGAGCTGCTCAACTTATGATGACAGTTCAGGGGATGACTATGTTTCAACCCAACAAACCCTCTATGCGATGACAGTACTGCCCACCAAGGCTTGCAGTTATGAGTGGAATGAGTTGCTCTTCATCAACAAGCTATCTCCATTTAACTGCAATGGAAACATCCTCAGATTCTTAAAATTATTAAAATTTGTGATGGAAGGAGCATCTGACTGGAGGAAGGCTAAATTAATGATAGCCGCCCTGGATGTTAGAAGTGCTGACTAAGTTACTTGTTATCTTTCAAACAGCTTTGTTTCATATCATGAGGTAAAGGAAGTTGTGCTGTGGTTGTTTGGAGGAATTACCAAGATGTCACGGATGAAAGCCGAATTTTGACTATAGGGTTTCATTGTAATGAGACTCTAGCAGAGTTTGCAGACCGCTTTACAACGGAAGCTTATGTGCTAATAAGAGAAGGAACTTTAGCGAAGCCAATGTGGGAATTGCTATAACCTCTGTGGTAAAGCCATACCGCGAGCTTTACAATGTCATAGCTCCGTTTTTGGAGGATGACGTACCCCTACTCAAGAATTTCCAAATTTTGCGCTATCTATTGCTAACTTTACACCACCCAATACAGAGTGTAAGCTTACAGCATCCGCTGCTAGACCTTCTTATTTGGGGAAATTATTCTGTTCTGTTCAGAATCTGTTCATCAACTCCCAGCCTTATTAACTATGCATCTCGCCCTTAACTGAGTTACCATTACCAATACAACTTTTAGTGAGTCCCATTTTACAATAAACAAGGATGCTGGCCCTACAGGGTAGATTGTTTTTAATGTGGCCGCCCTGGGCACCTGGCATGAGATTGTCTCAATTTTCAGGTTCATTACTTACAGCAGGACCAATACTATCAGGGAAAAGTCAGAGCGGGGCTGAGATAAGACTCTCTACCTCTACTATCCAACCCCAAACGTTCCACCTAAAAATATCCCCTTAAATTCAGCAGAAGTCCCTCCATATGATGACGCCTTCTTATTCTAGCAGATGGTTGGAGTGGTGAATATATTGAAATAAGCGCAAGCTAAGACTGTGGCGGAAGAAGGATACCAGATGCAGCCAAAGCCGTAAGCTTGTCAATTAAATGACCAAGTTTCCCCTGACAAGCTGTACCCATCTGCAGATGCACCTTCCTTGCAAGGAGTAAACGTTGCCCTTCTAGTCAAAACTATTAGAAAAGAATACCCCAAAGTCGGTGAAAAAATTGTGAGTTTCCTCAGGAACACAGACTCTTTAAATGTCCATATATCAAACATTCAGAACTCTTATTTAGAATGTATTTAATGTGACATTGTTGTACTCAAAACCTGAGTTCGTGCAATAATATATACTGGTGCCCCAATCAACATAGTTTCCACTAATTTGGTGGTAAAGTCGACATCAAAACATGAAAAAAATCATCACTTGTTGTACGGGAATGCTTGACCAGAAAACATGAAACCAAAGAGGGAGCTTAAAGTGCACTTCCCTTGCGGTTTAGATAAATTGTTGCTGTATCTCTGGCGGTAGTGTTAATGAACAGCAATTATGACCTATTAGTTAAAACCGCTCTTTACATGACACTTTGGTGCTGTCATTGGCATGATGGAAGAGACGTTCAAAATTCTGGGGCAGTGGATCCCAATTTATTTTTCTTCTAGTAGAGTGCCTAAAGATCTGGTACATATGGTCCATATTAACTTAGCTTATATTGATAAAATAAGCCCAGTGTGTTAACATTGACTAAAGATCATGACCTGGTCCCTTCCCCAACAAGTATATGAATATCAAGGGCTGCCCCTCAAATCTGCCAGGCCTATATCCAATCATCTGGCCACCAAGTAATAGTGAACACTGAATTGGAGGTAGAAGTGCCAGACGAACTTTATGGGGAGGTCATTGGGTCTTATCAACAATTGAGGCTTGAGTTCCACACGGCTCCAGGTATTATACTTCCTGCACATGGGGAGATCAAGGTCTTGTCAACAAATCTACAGCACAAACCAATGCAAATACGCTGACACCTAATAGTGGTTTATTTTTCACTTGACACCAGTGGAGGAGGTCCTTCAGGTTCACAAGTTCAGGTTCCTGGATGAATTTTGTCTGTTATTGAACCACAGTTCAGTGTGATGACAGTGGTACTTTAGGAGAATTTAATAGGATTATTGGAAGAACAAAAGGATCAAGTAATAGCTTTATTTCAAAAGTTATGAATATTTTTGCCAATGATTAACACAGCTAGTGAAATATTTCCTGGAATTAACCATCTCTCTAAAGCCAAGTCCAACAAGCCCTTGGGGAAAAGACCAGAACTCCTAAGGGCCACTGATGACCTCTCTAAGGTCATTGACAGAAAATGGGTTTTGTATTTGCCAGCCAAGACTGAGGAAAATGGACTATTTGAGGCGAAAGCCCCAGGCGGGAATCGAACCTAAAACCTAGAAAATTACACTAAATGAGGTTACAGAATTTGGCTAAATTGATAGATATTGATATTGTTGATATACAAAAAACTTGTGGCTCAGAACAGATTTCAATAACCATTTGGATTTTCGTGAATCATTCCCCTTTAGAACTAATTACCAAGCTGAGATTGGATTTGCTTTTCTCATATATTATGATCAAGTTAGTAAAGTTTTTGATTTTTGGGCAAGTTTCCTGCATTATTTTCAACAAAAAATACACCTCTCCAAAGTTCTGTGAGGGCAGGAGTCCGTTTTCAGCTCTGGTTGAACTGCTGTGGTACGTGAGCCATCCACCCACTCTGCCACCTATTCCACCAGCTCTGCCGCTTCCTATTTTGCTGCCCTCTGTCCCAAATTTTATGCCACCTTTTCTCAGCTCGAGGGCCTCTTGTCTCTGATGGTTGTGGCAAGTTTGGTGTGCGTTTTACTCCACAGATTCATATGGAAACATAATACTGACCGTTTAGGACGTCTCTTTATTTTTTGGGTCACTTGGCCTTGTTGTCACATCTTTGGCTTGGGTCTTTCCCCTCAGCGACCTCTTGCGCTCCAATTTACATGACATTGATGACCACAATTTATGATTCGTTTGTGGTGTGGATCATTGATTGGACACTGGGTTCATCCCCCCATCAGGTCTCAGCTGATCCACCAATCTAGTGCATCTGAGGAAGTAGTAACAGAGGAGATCAAACAGCTACTGGAGAAAGGGATGCTTAAACCGTCATAGATTCCATGGGCTTCACCTTTCCTAATTGTAAAAAAGAAGGATGGCATCAATCAGATAGTAATAGACTACTGGAAGCTCAACTGCATCACTAAGAAAGACTCATATCCCTTGCCGAAGATTGACGATGCTTTGGATCAATTAAGGGGAGCCAATTACCTTCCATCAATGTATATGATATCAGGATACTATCAGGTTGAGTTGCCCATGGAAAATAGGAGAAATGCGCCTTTATAACATCAAGGGGCTTTTCCAACTGACCTATATGCCTTAAGGGCTGTACAATGCTCCAGCTATGTTTCAACAGGCCATGGACACCATTTTCAGAGACCTGAAGCTGTTGCGCAATATTTTGTACCTTGACAATATCAATGTCTTTTCCCAAACATTCTCCAAGCATCTTACCTATAAGAAGGAGGTCTTTCCGCCAGCTTGCTGAGGCCAACATCAAGATCAAAACCCATAAATGCATCTTTTTAAGGACCAACTGGAGTACCTTGGGTTTGTGGTGGATGCAACCAGGATGAATCCCTAACCAGCCAAGGTGGAGGCTATCCAAAAGATGACTACGCTCAAATAGTAAGTGTGATATGCAAGTATTTTGGGGATGGTCAGCTATTACTGACGCTTTATACCCATCTTTATCTGTATTAGAGTCCTCTGTTTGAAAAGCTAAAGAAGGATGCCACGTTTAAGAGGACTGAATGCTGACAAAGCTCTTTTGATACATTTTGGATTGCACTAAACAGTGCGCCAGTGCTGCGCTACCCAAATTTCAATAATGAATTTATCATTCAGATGGATGTGTCCCTTTCTGCAGTAGGGTCAGTCCTATCCCAAAAAGGCAATAAGGGGGAGGAGCGCCCAGTGTTGTATTGCAGTCAGAGTTTGAATTGCCATGAATGAAATTATACCTTTACTGAGCGGGAGTGCATAGTGGTGTTATACGTGAATAAGAATTTTCAGGTATATTTGCATGGAGTGAAGATCAAAGTTTTAAAGAATCATGTTTTGTTACGCTGGCTGCAGAACCCCTAGGAGCCTGAAGTGCGCCTAGTTTGATGGGCCCTCAAACTTCAGGTTTACGACTTTGAGATACTCCACTGACCTGGTGCAAAACATCAGTAAGTTAATTGCTTGTTGAGACTTACAACGGTGGCCATCACAATGGATCTGAGTGACGTTATGTATGATAAAATGCTCAGTGGAAAGTACGATGATGAACCACCCCAAGTCATAAAAGTGTTAAATGAGATGCGAGAAAATACCTTCCAACAGAATGGTAATTTGTACAAGCGGATGGGCGATTCTGTGGTGAACTTCCCACGAACCTCAACATGGCCTAGTATTATCATGGTTGCACAAAAAGCAGTCAGACATGGTGGCATTCAGAAGATGAATGAATTGTTGCACTCTCAGTATTATTAGAAAGCATTAACTTTGACGTTCTATAAACCATTTCCTACTGCCACAAGAGCTAAGTAGAAAAGCCATTACACCAGAAGACTTCATAAGGGTTAATATAACTTCATTTTGCTTTGCATACGGTCTCCCAGATGTCGTTGGCCCTTTGTCAATGGAAGCTAACTGGTCCAAGTACTTTCTTGTGGCAATCGACCACTTGACCAGGTGTTTTGAAGCAAGGGTGATATGGGATTTGTGGGTGGTCACTGTGTCCAAGTTTGTGATGTAATGTATAATTCAGCTACATAGCTGTCTGCAGTTCATCTTTACTGTTAATGGGACCAACTTCACCTCTCACATTTTACTCAAGCTCAACGAATTGATGGCCATCCAGCGGAGTTCTAACATTCCATATCACCCCAAGTCTAATGGTTTTGTCAAGTTTGTTTGTAAAACTGGTGAAAAAACTCAGAAAGTTGGTAATGGATCAACCTTCTAATTGGAACTCTCTCCTTTCCACCACTGTTTTTGCTTAAAACATCAGCTATCATTCTGCCACGGGTAAGAGCCCCTTTCAGCTAATATATGGATTAAACCCTGATCCTCTAGCGCTGCTCTATGCCTATATAAAAGATACTGGCGGAATGGATCCCAACGTTATTTGACTAACCTGGCTGACACATTAATCAAGCTAAAAACTGAATCATACTCTTTCAGCTTAGCTAAGAAGATTAAGAATCAGGCTGTCAATCAAGTAAAGTGCAGTGGAATAGCTCAGTTCAAAAATGGGGATATGGTTTTTTTTTCATGACCAGCACGGGTTTGGGCAGAAACAAAAGTTGGCCATAATCTGGATTGGTCCACTCAGGATATTTGAGAGGATGGTCATTAAAGCCTAAACTTTTAAGAACCTTACGAGTGGTCAAAATCACTAACAGAGTGCACACAAAGTTCCTTTGGGCGTATAAACAATAGGAGACTTAAAGTTCAGTCAAGGGGGTAATGTCATGATTCTGATATCACTGGACGATAAGCCCCAAATAGTTATGGTGAAATGGGTGAGATTCGCTGAACTGAGCAATTTATAATATGGATGAAGATTGCCTTGACATAAGGCGATAGGGCGATACCAAGCTATAAACAAATGTTTAGTGGATAACCTCCAAATTAGGCTATAAGGCAATGTTGGTGTATGAGAATAATTAGTAGATTGTCTAGAACTAAGACAATAATGACTTTAACGAATTAGACTTTTATAGAACCAATGAGAATGTGGCAGAACAAAAAAGTCTAAGAAACAAGTTTGGTATCAATATACTGTTGCTGATATATAAGTAAGATACAATTATTGAAATAAGGGGTTTTATTAGTAGGAAGTGAGAAGTGGAACCAAGGGTATCCACTGTCTTAGTAAAATCTATTAAAGAAGCGTCAATGGGACAATTGCTCCATATTTTATTTATTTGACTTAAGTGTGTCTGGAGGACTGGCAAACATCATATTGTCTGTCCTATTGCTCAGTGGGTTGAAACCTGCGCAGACCACTTCAGCGTGTCTCTGGTATATTGCCAAAATTGTAACAATAGTTACTATTAAAACCAATAATTCCCACAACCATTAGAGGACCAAATCCCCCTAGTGGGCAAACAGCTATATGTAATATATATGGCTGGGTAAAATGGTCATATCAAAATCCAAACAATTTAACAACTTAGATTAAGATGCTATTAAATCGGATATTCTACATTATTTCAGGATGGCTTTTATAGCAGATTGACTTCTATAGGCGATGTCTAGGCATTTTCATGTCAGAAGGGTCTGCTATAACAATTATTTATGGTGCAACATTATACACAACTATCATAAAACTTCAAAAGAATGTAAAATGTTTCTAATAAAGATGGATTTTATTTGGAATGTTTATTAGGTATAAAGATAAAACTAATATTAGTAGAGGTAGTATAATAAGCTACCCCTGCTCCGCTCTTGGTCAGGTTTTAATTGAAACATAATTAAAACCAGCACAGGTTAAAAACTTGACATGGTATATCTTTCCCAAGGTCAACCTGCCTAATTTACTTTTATGATGGTACTAAGATATCTGAGAGAATCAAGATTATGAAGAGGGTAGGCGAATATCATGTGTTAGGGTGGAAGAAGCTATTATAATGTAGAAGATGAGGAAATAGTTTCAGATAAATGCAATTCTGATATTGTGTGATGAGAGTTTTGGACAAACATGACAAAAAAATGGCCAAAAGACCCTGGTCAATTCTTGGTGGAACTCTTTGAATTGAGTAATAAAATTGTTCATAATAATACTCAGCCAAATAGCTCAGGTTTGGGTAGTTACGATATTCAGAATCATTGGCAGAATTAAGGGAGCCCTTCAGAGGCCTCTCCCCATCATATAACTAATCTGGTTCAAGCCACACTGCGGAGACTAACTTTTTTATAGGGTTGGAGGGGGTCCTAAAAGGTGCAAATATTTTCTCACATGGTGATTAGCTCAAATACATCAAACATTTACCTCACAGACTAGTCACACCTACTCTCAATCCTCCATCAGCCCTTCCATTAAAGCAAGGTGAGATTCAGGAGCTCCAATAGGTCAAATCCCCATATTCCCTAATTCAGAGTTTACTAAGCAATATGAACTTTGAGCCTCGACATTTTAAATACTAAATAATGACCTATCAAGGGGGTTTGTTTCTTATCCCCTCATATCAACTAATAAAAGCTTAAAAATTAATCTTTTTTCTAAATTGCAGATTCATCACTATTATTACAAGTGGTTTAAAACTCCCTATATAATTATCCTGCAGTAGAGAACAACCTATCCTGCAATTAATTGTTGGAATTTGGGCGAAAAATGCACCTGCAAGTATAACACTAGCCTAAAATCCAACAAGTGGTGCTCACTACAAGGGTCTCTGTACACCAAAAATCTTCTGCTTAAACATGACAACTGCATCTGAATCCAAGTTATCTGATTTATAATGACAGTTAGCTAGTTCTCTATCTTGCCATAAAAGGCTTGAGCAGCACTCTTCGCAAGGCTTTTATGTGGCCTCCCCTACCATCCATAAACCCCTCTTCAAGATAAGTTTACACTTAGTAAGGACAGTATTGCATCCTTCTTGTATGGTTATGAATCAGTTATGGTAAGAGCGACTGATTAGCAAAAAACTCAGGTACATCCTCTCATGCTTGAGTTGTATGGCTCAGGAAATAATGATTCCTCAAATGGTCAATCTCAGAACCTGGGCTGTAGTTACGCAAGTGCTTAATAAGGAATTTGGCTCCACACAAAGCTTATAACGGCAAAAATAGGCCTTTATGTGCCTTAGTCTGCAAAAGTGAGAATTGATCCCCTCTTTTTGTTGCGCGATTTTATATTGAAGCTTAGCCTTTGTTTCTGGCAAAAATGCTACATCTAGATGAAGCCATTGCTGCTATTTTGGCTGGTTTAACGCCTCATCCTCTTTGGCGCTGCAAATTTCTTCAGTCAAGCGCACCTTCAAAATGTACGCAATATAAAAGAGGCCTTGTTAGCAGTAACTGAAATTATGAAAGTGATACTATGCCAGAAGCTATGAAGCGAGAATCCACCATAACCCCTCCAGCTCTTCTATGGCTATCTCCCTTTAGAAACCTGTGCCAGAGGAGTTGCCATAACAAGATGCTCCTCCCCCAGGTGAAGATAAACAAAGGATACTAGCAGTGATGATGCAGTGCTCCCCTCCATCTTCAGCTCCCAAAGTGCAGTTAGTGAATTTGGCTATCACTTTTCCCTGTTCTTCTCCTTCGTTAGAGCGTCCTTCTAAAGTGCCTCAATTGTCACGTCCTGCCAAAGCAATATTTCTATCCCTTTTGACATCTCCTCCGGCCATCTCTAGTTTAAAACCTGTAGCCATGGGGCGACCCAAACCCCCTACGCCAAAGGCTAAATGTAGAGCCGTAACAATTACAGCATCTCCCCAAAAAAGCCCCAAATAATTGAGCGGCCCCAGGACCCCACTTTCAACAAGGGAAGCTTTGAGCTTAAATCTCAACTGATGGAATCCTTAACATGCATTGAAAATCCCTCTGACGATGAATCTGAAGGAGGTTGTGAAGATGTTGGTCACTATGTCTTAGGAGCCCCATATGAAGTGGAGATACCCGACAAGTTGGCCCTGATAGAGTGGATTGAGTTAGGATCCCCCGCCAAACTTATCATCACCAAATGTTGACTGTTTTGAGGTCATTGACACTGCCAGTGACGCTGACCAGTTTGTTGCCACCTTGATCCACATGAACCAGTGTGTTCATACCCTGTAGTCTATCCAGGAAAAATACCCTGAGGCAGTCAAATGACTTGCCTCTACTCTCCAATAAAGAAGTTCTCCCTCTTTCCCCCAACTTGGGTGGAACCTTAACCAAAGTGTAAGTCATCTTCAATGGAGTGTGGGTTAGGGATATCATTGACACTTAGTCACCAGTAAACATTGTGTTGTCAAAACTTATCAAAAAGATTAAACTGGCCCCCAACCTCAACTACACTCAAGAAATGGGACTGCATGCCCAAACAACACCTGAACCATTGGGGCGTACTCTTCTCTGCTCAAATATTTTGGGAAGCTCATCTTGTCAGCTCCAGCGATGGCCCTAACTAACAATACCTATGATCTACTCATTGGTATCCAGTTCATGTTCAAGTATGAAGGGGAAATAAATGTGAAGCAGGGTTAACTCTCCCTGCTTAACTATGAGGTTCCCCTGATTTTGACAAATCAAGAGATTAATAAAAAGTATTATGTTTGCACAGTTGAGTATCCCTCTTCCGATTTATCCCTACATTTTATCACAGCAGGATGACATACTAAAGTGTTACCTCAATCAGTGGACGCCCTAGAGGGTATCCCTTTCTATGATTCTGAAGAGGTGGTCATCAAGTCTGGTGAACAAAGTGTAGTTGACACAATGCTTACCGTGAAAATCCCACAAAACTGCCTACTGCACCTGAAAATCATTGACAGAGTTGGTCCTTTGGACCCCAGAGTTTTGCCAGGCGTACTTGACCCTGCCTATCAACGACCTATCGCCCTTCTGTTAGGGAATCTCACCAAGAAGGGTATGGTTGTGAAAAAGCATCAGTAGATTGGTGGAGGCATGCTGATTCCCCTTGCAAAAATAAAGCATGTTCACTATATTGGGTCTTTGGAAGATATGGGCTTACCTGCCAACTAGTCTTTATGTACCCTACCTTCCGTTCATATCTTCAATGAACTAACCCCAGCTGAGCTGGATTAAGTCCACATTCTGCTCGAGGCTTACAGCAACATTTTCTTTAAGTCTGATTCTGAATATGGGCATATGAAGGTTTGGACTCATACCTTTGACATTGGTGGTGCTCGGCCTATATGCTTCAAACCCTACCACAAAATTCAAAATTGAGGTCTACAGATGCGGACGGAGCTCAAACAGCTGCCAGAAGCTGGGTTGTTGGTGCCTTCTCAAATCCCTTGGCCATCCCCGCTCCTATTGATAAAGAAGAAAAATGGAGAGCATTGGGTAGTGATAGACTACCGTAAGCTGAACAGCCTCACCAAGAAGTATAGCTACCCTATCCCCCACATTGATGACGCTCTGGCCTAACTCTCTGGGTCTAGATTCTTCTCCGTCATGGACTTGGCTAGCAGGTAATAGCATATGGACCTTTCTCCACAGTATCAGGAGAAGTGCGCCTTTAACTGCAGTGAGGGTTTGTTTTAACCCACTCGTCTACCTCAAGTATTGTGTAATGCGCCTGATACTTTTCAGTAAGCTATGGATCATATTATTCAGGACCTTAAGCTGAGCTGTGTGATAGTCTACCTCGATGACATCACAGTATTCTCAAAGATGTTCAACAAGCATCTCATGCACCTAAAGGAGGTGTTTCAACGCTTGTGGGCATCTAACATCAAACTAAAGCCTTAAAGTGTAATTTTTTCCAGAAGAAGCTAGATTTCCTTGGGAATGCCATCTCACAAGATGGAGTACAACCTCTACAAGATAAGGTTGAAGCAATATTAAAGATGCTGGTGCCCAAAACCTTTGTGACATCCAGGTATTCTTGGGCATAATGTGTTATTACCATCAATTTATCCCCAAGATTGCCCAGCTTATTGAGCCCCTCATACGTCCTGGCTAAGAACACTCCATTCCATTGGGGTGCTGAACAAAAGGCCGCGTTTGAGACCCTTATTGCACTAATGCAAAAAATCCAATACTCCGCCACCCTGACTATGGCAAGCCCTTCATGTTGTTCACAGATGCCTCCAATTAAGCCATTGGGCTTTCTTGGCTCAGTTGGATGAGAATGGAGTCAATCATCCTGTGTCTTATTTCAGTAAGACGCTCTCAAAAGTTGAGCGCAACTACAGCATCACTGAAAAGGAGTACCAAGCCATCTTACTTGCTGTTAAATACTATCACCCTTATTTTATATATGGGACTTCTTTTAAAGTGATTACTGACCATACATCCTTAAAGTGGTTACAAAATATGAAGGACCCCACTGGGCGGTTGGATCGAAGGCTTTTAAGCTCAGCACTACAATATCTTCATTTTGAATTGAGCTGGGATGATCCATATGATCGGTGATGGGTTGACGCAGCTTCAAGTCCTACACCTTAACAGTAGCGAAGCAGAGAGGTTGCATAACCTCCTCATGACTTCTTAGGTGTGGGCTGATGAAGATGAACAGTACACAAAATGTTAGTGTGAAATCTTTGAGGATTGTTCATTTAATTGAATAAATTCCTGCATGCCTAATCTGGCTGAAGTTTGGCCAAATGATTCTCAATTTTCCAGTGGCTTACTGTATTTTGATCGTTCAGAAACTCACTAACTCTCTTAAAATAGTTCCGCCTTTTATGGCCGATTTTGAGCTTGATTTTCCCTCTATAATCAGGAACTTCAACTGAGGCAGGCAAAGTTGTAAGCTGTGGATCCTGAGATCCCAGCTTGCCGACACTCTCCAAAGTGACTTAAAATAAAAAGTGGAAAAAAATTAAATAAAATTAATCTTTTTAGACTAGATTATTTTTTAATTACTCATTAGGCCAGGCGCTAGTATATATAACTCTAGGACATCTCCTGGCCACATTCAATCATGTATCTCACAGACTATTTTCCACCTCAGTTTGGCCTTAAACTAATATGACTGAAACTTATTGCTAGGTTTATTGTGGAAAAATACTCTCATGTTTGGGAGGATTGAAGGGACAAAAATTGCAACAATGAGCATGCAAAATGGTCCTAGGATTACCTCAAAACTGAGTTTCGTGATAATGCTGACAAAATAAAAATTCTGGGAAGTTTTGTGGTCAATTTAAGAAAACGATGTACCCTTAATTGGGTTATCAGCAGGCCTCTCTCAATAGCATTAGGTATTCCAATTGGGTGGTCCATGTGCAAGTGTTATCATGCTGGTTACGCATATTGACATAATAAATTATTTTTGATGAACAATCATGTTTTTGTCACACAGATGACGAAAATGACTCTCTAGTCAGGATGTTAACTTTCCTCTCAATAGCACTAGGTACTCCCATTTGGGTGTTCCATGTGAAAGTGCTATTGTGCCAATTAACCATACTGACATATAAAATTTGCCCTAAGGCAGAATTCAATCCAGTTCAAATCATGCTTTTGTCATAATCTGACAAAAACAACTTCATAATCAAGATGTTAGCTTTTCTTCTTGATAGCACTAGGTACTACCATTCAGGTGGTCCATGTGCAAGTGCTATCATGCTTTTAAAATTTAAATTTAATGCGGGGAAGGCCGACCATGGGATGGACGCTTCCAAAATTGACCCGACTGAGACAACACTTAGTAACAGGGAAGGCACCCCAGAGAAGCAATGCTATCTCTTGTTGTCAGCGGGAACGCCACTTATGGGGAAGGGGAGGGAACGTGTGAAGGGGCCGTATCCACTATTGAACACATGTGGAGGAAGGGGTCTAATTTGATGAACCAAACTGGGAACCAGGAGGATACCAGCTGTTGGCGGCGCGGTGGGAGGTATCCAAACATCTATGCTTGAAAGTGTTCCACCAAATGAGACCGGAATCTGTGGACAGCTTCAGGGAGGGTGGGGATGGAGCCTGCGATGGCATCCAAGACAATCATGTGGATGGTCCACATGGCGATTGCAACCACCAGAGCATGGAGGGAGGGTGGAAGGGGGAGGCCATTGATAAAGCAAACATATCTCATGAAAGACTGAAGGGCTGTGTTTGATTCTGGCCCAGTAGACGTTGAGCTTCGCGCCATATCACTTTAGAGGTAGGACACTTCTCCAGGCGGTGGGACAGCATTCCATACTTGCCACACGCGACGCAGGATGAGTGTTAAGCGTTAGAGCGCACACTGTATGGTACACCCTCCTCAGGCAGCGCCACACATGAGAACGGATTTGAGGCTGCAACTGGGGATGGTGTGCGTATTTCCAGATAGTTTTTTGGGTCTCAATGGAGTAAGGGATGTCCATCATGTCCAGGTAGTCCACCCTAAATAGAACATGTGACCGTGTGGGGATCACGCCATCTTGAATGGGTAACCCCTAGACCTCTTGTGTGAACTGAGGAGAGGGGCGGCCTCTCTGGGCTGTGTGTCCACTAATACGAATTCTCCACTCAGCGCTCCACATGGAGAGGAGGATTCGTTTGTAGTGGTTTTTAGTATCGTGAGGACCTGTGGCCGATGGGTGTGAAGCCAGGTATTTCATCAGGGAATGGGGGTTTGATAGATTGTTGAGGCCCAAGGCGCGGGAGAAGTTGGAGCGGGCCGCGAGGGACCAGTGTTGGGAGGGGAGTGTAGGAGCAGTGACGCCCGTGATCCAGGTACCCAAGATCTTGGCCTCATGGGCTCTGAAGTCAAGCAGGCCCATGCCACCATGCTGATGAGGGCTAAACATGACTTCTAACCATACTGGTGGAGGGCGGCCTGATCATAGCCATCCTTGCATCAGGGCATGCAATGATTTGAAGAAGCTTGGGGAGAAGGGGATGGCGTGGGCTCCAAACCAGACTTTGGAGAGGAGCATAGAGTTGGCCAAAACGACCCTGCCAGTAAGGGAAGTAGGGTGGGCTCTGAAGGAGGTGATTCGCTTCAAACGTTGTCTAGAATATGACTCTCCATTACTGCTGATGCATATCCGCCTGCCTCCACCCACACGCCCAGATGGCGGACTGGCCCTAGGGTAGGGCGTGGCACAAAGGGGAGCACCAGTGGGGCGGTGTGGGGTGAGCTGGTAGGGCGAGCGCGTGTGTGAGCAGATGAGCCAGGCTGGGCTCTGGTTGCAGGGGCCAAGCAGTTTTGATACCGACCAAGAAGAATGATTTCAGTTTTGGAGGCGTTCAGTGCAGCGTTACTTACCCAGGAATACTCCTGGATGAGAGCTTCAAGTGCGCGTACATCTTTATTATTAGACACCCCAACCACACAGTCGTCTGCAAATGCCATCATCTTGACTGGGGCTTGGCCTGGCACCTGGGCCCTAGTGAGTTAAGCATTTGCGTTTCAAAGTAGTGGGTCAAGGCTGAAGTTGTATAAGAGTGGGCTGAGGGGGTCCCCTTGTCGCAAGCCCCTTTGAGGGCAGACTACTTCCGTTAGGAAGCCAGGGCCATGTACTGACATTGTTGCAGATTCCGTGAGCAGCATTACCCAGTTAATGAAGCGAGGGGGTAAGCGGAAATGTTGGAGGCAGGCCCTGAGGTTTTCCCAGTTTACTCTATCATAGGCCTTCTGTTGGTTCAAGAATGCAAGTGCCCCAGAGGCTGTAGACTGGCACGCTTTGCCACAGATTGTACGTTGTCCCAAATCAACCTTCTGGGTATGAAACTGAATTGTTCTGGGGAGATGGTGGCAGATGCTACAATCCCTAAACGGTTAGCCATGATTTTTGTTAAAATTTTTGTATTTGAGTTAGTTAAAGGAATGGGGCGTCAGTTGGCTAAGTCAAGCTTATCCCCTTTCTTGAAGAGTGTGACAGTAAAGGCCTCATGTCCTCCTGGTAGGAGGCGCATTTTAAAAAGGCTCTGGTTAAGTGAGGCCAACAGTAGTGGGGATATATATTTGAAGTACTTTTTGTAAAATTCATATGGAATGCCTTCCAGGACTGGGCATTTTCAGTTTGGTGCACCGCAAATGGCTGTCCATAATTTGTTTGGAGTAATCAAATTCATTATTTCCAGATATCAGAAATGGTGCAGATGTGGGCTTGGTCAAGAAATTCCACCACTTTGGCTGGCTGAATTGGATTGGATTGTTACAACTTGAAGTAATACTTTTGTGTTTTGATTGCCACTTCAGCTGAAGTATCCGCAATAGAATCATACAATTTTTTGCACCTGTGTGCAGGCCACGCTCTGGCGTGGTGCGAAATTTTTTAAAAAAATATGCAGTGCACTTGTCACCTTTTGTAATGCGTTTGGCCCTGTACTGAACACAAACCTGATGTTTGTGTTACCCTTTGAGCGCGTTGAGGTGGGTGGCTGCCTCCGCCCACTTCCAGCCCCATGCAGAGCTGTATCCTGTAGCTGGGATGTTGGACTCCAGGTGTGCCAACTCTGCCAGAGCATGCAAAATGACAGCCGATGTGGCTCATGAGCATCTGGAGGAAAGGTGGCAAGAGTTGTGGATGGTATCTTCTTTGAAAGTTGCCCATGTGGAAATGGGGTCCATGCAAAACAGTGCAACAAACTCTTTTGCCAAAGTTGCTGATTCCACCCACATGGAAAATCCTGGCGACGCAAGCTCGGGGGGCAGATTTTGCACCAATGTGGGGCCTTTGCAACTGTGACGGGTAAGTGGAATGTTATTGAGACCAGTCAATGGTCGGAGAATTCCATTTTTATTGTTTTAAAGTGGGATATGTGGGGTTGGAATTTTGCCGGCGTAAAAATAAGGTTAATGCAGGACATGGACCTTAATTGGCGTTGTGGACGTGATGGCGCACCATGTTCTTGAGCAGTGGGGCTTGCCACGGCAGCACATCTATTAACCCAAGGGTGGCCTTTAGAACGCAAAGTTCACTGTGGCCCTGGGGGCATGGGAGGAGGAAGGCCACCAGTCCGTTGGAGTGTTTAGCTAACAGTTCATGCCACTGACTACAAAAGGGTCTGGGGGTAGCAGGAGGGATTTGACCAACAAGAAAAATTCCTGACACTCTCATGTACCGTTTGGGGCATAGATGTTGATGATAGCGTGTACCACTTCAGCCCACAAGAAAGTGACAACAAGGACTCGGCCATTGAGGAAGGTTTCCAACATTAAAATTTTAAAATATTATTTTACTGAATTAGCACCCCACAGTGCTTTGACCAAAAGGATAGGGATGGGAGGAGCATTGTTTTCCAAGCCTCCTTGGAACCTCGTGGACAGTGGGACTCTTGAATAGCCAGATTATCCACGGGTAAATTTTGTTGTAAAAAACTCAGTTTCCTAGCCTGGGACGGCGAGGCCTTGAGTCTGGCGATATTCAATATCCCTAAAGTGAAGGTTCCCCCATCACACCTTAGGTGCAAGGGGGTGGGCACCTGGGCCCACTAGCCTCCTTTAAATCCCCATGGGCCTTCACAGAAGTGCAGGTGTTTGCAGCAACGCTATCAGTAGTTTTGTTGGTTTTAGCAGAAAGGTTTGCATTGGCTTTTGCCTTCGCTTTTTGTTTCCCTGACGTCAGACAAATTTTTTGTGGTGCGGATGAATTCGGTGCACTGTTGAGTGGGTCAAAAAAAAATTTTCAGGTAGGATGGTCCCCAAGTTGGTTTCAACTGGAGCTTGGTTGCAATGATTGGGTGAGATCGAGTCCCCCATTGGATCCTCAGATTGGGTGGCCCAATCGGCATAGGCTTCCCAATCTGATTGGTTGATGGATTCCCAATTTGCTTCCGCTGCAAAGGTTTTGATGTCCTCCTGGCATTGGGAGTGTGGGATAGCGGTGGTGACTTTGGCTGCTTCCTTGGCTGTGGCCCTGCAGGCCTGCTTGGCCTTCTTCCACTCTTGCGGGGAAATAGGCTTTACCATTAGGTAGCAACCTTGTGCTCCCCACGGGAAAGCCTCTTTGGTGCTTACAGTTGGTTTGTAGTGCGCCTCTCCACTGGCCATGGCCACTGAGGGGTGCTCTTGGAATGTGATGCCCTCCTTGATGGGGCATGCATGTGCCTTATGGCTGAACGCGTCACAGTGGGTGCAGATGGGGGGCGCGCTGTCCACGGTTACCCAGAAAGGGTGGGTGGTATGCCCTTTGATATTAATAAAAGTGGAGTGCAGGATCTGGGTTAGGTCCTTCATGATCTCCTCAGTTGGGGTCAGAACTGCGATGGCTTTGCCGGTGCACAGGTGTGGCATCAGTATAAAGCATTGCAATTTGAAAGATTGTATTTCACCATAGATGGCGAGACCATCTTTCTGGTGTTGCTCCAAAATGTCACGTTTTACCGTAGTAGGCAAAAAGTTGAACGTGAGGAAAATTTGATTGGATTTTGTCCATCTAGTGCATTTTGTTTTGATGACTCGTTGCCCTTCAGCGAGGTTGATCACTACGCACACTGCATCAGCCTCATCTGCTGCCTCTTTGTTTTTTGAAACCTAGGTCCAGCCAACTGCATGACATGGAGTGAGGTGCAACATACACCGCGGTTGGGAAAAAAGTGTGCACATCCCCACAAAATCTTTTCCCATAAAGCCGTTTGTTGAATGTCCAGAAACACACGGACTCCATATTCCACCAATGAAAGTGGCTGGGAGTGCGGCATATTGATGTACTGGTTGCATCGTGCTTTCCAAGTGAGGATCTCGGGGGAAATAGTGACTGCCAGTTTTTTAAAAAAAATTTCTATTCTGCTGGTTTCTTCGGGGCGTTTTCAACATTTGAGGCCGCGGGCCTCCCACCTGCTCCTCTTACCTTACTTGCCCAACTGCTCCCTGACATGGGCGCAGACTAATCTCCTCTATGAGATTATCAAACTAGATTCAGACTTAAGTTGAATGGGTTGCAAAAGTTATTGCAAGAGAGGAAATAATGCAAGTGCTATCATGCTGCTTACATTCTTTTTGTCATTTTGTTCATGTGATTTGTAGACATTTTCTTTGGGTCAGACCCAAACAATTTCTCATGCTAATTATCTAATATTGGTTTTGGTTATTCAGGACAAGTAACTGAGGTTTGGTGCAGCAATAATTAGTCCAACTTTGCGAGTGTATTCAGCATGAGCTTCTTATAGAATAATCAGATTGCTTTGACATTAAGTTAATTAGCCTGAACTGAGTAGTTGCAGAAAAGGTCAGCCTAAATGTACAAGTGTATTTGGTTCAAGCTTTTAATAATGCAATTAGTCCTGTTACAATGATTTGCCGTAGCCATGTTATTGTGATAGGTTTTAATTACAGCATAAGATCAAGCATTAGGTGGGGAATCAGTACGATCTGTTGGTTTTTGAAGAATTTATTTTTGAGTCAACCACAGAACTTAACATATCCCCCACTTGACTCAAACATTAGCCCTATGATTCCCAATTAGCCTTCATCGATCATTGTCATTTATTATATTGGCCTGAACAGCTGACAAAACTGAATTTGAATTCTTATTGTTTATCTTTGGCCCAAACAAATGATAAATCTGATGTTGAAATCTCATGTTGTTATATTTGGCCCAAACTTCTGATGATTCTGAAGTGGGATCCTCTCACCATATTCAAGTGTGATTTAAAGTAGTAATTAGGTGTGATATATATATTTGTAATTTTTATTTATATACTTGCTTTTATTATATTATTTTACTTTTCTTTTCATCTTTTATTTACTATTTTTTATATTGCAATGCTAATATTTTTATGTTTTTTTCATACAAGCTCATGAACCTCATTATAAATTTAAGTGGACACAGTTGTATATGAAATTAGCCCTAAAATCTCTTTTAAAATGTGTTGTTTTCTTTTATGTTGGTCAAGGTATGCAAATTGTTCATTATAACAACATTGTTAAAGATGATTAGGTCTTCAATGTTTTTGTTCACAGCATACAGCTCAATCCAAACATAATTTTAAAAATTATTTGTGCTTTATCTAATTCCAGGTAATTTCTTTGGCCTGAAGTCGCATAAATAAGTAAGTCATTATGTACTTTCTGATGTAAGATCAATCAGGCTTATTGTATCCACATGAGCTCCCCCACTGTGATAAGATCCAGGGAGTATGAGGTACTCATGTAAGAGCTAATTTCCATCTTTTGGTTGCAATTTCGCCTGGCAAAATCTTCCAGAAACTGGTTAAGTTGATCACTTTCAGAAAGTGTCACCAATTTTAAGTGAGCACCAATTGTGAAATTCCAAGGATCACTTTCTTGTTCAAATAATTCCTGCATGCTTAATAAGGTTGAAGTTTGTCCAAATAATCTTTATATTTTGCCAGCCGCTTACAGTGTTTCAATTGTTAAAAACTCACTAGGCATCCTCAAATAACTAAACTTTTCTGGCCAATTTTGGGCTTAATTTTCCTTCTGTAATCAAAAACTTCAACTGAGGCGTACAAAGTTTCAAGCTGTGTATCCTGAGATCCCAGCTTGCTGACATTCTCCAAAAGTGACTTAAAATTAACTGATAAACAAATTAATTAAAATCAATCTTTTTTAGACTAGTTTATTTAATAAAAATTTATTAGGACAGGCTCCAGTATATATACCTCTAGGACATCTCCTGACCACATTCAAGCATGTATCTCACAGAATATTTCCCACCTCAGTTTAGCCCTTGAACTAATATGACTGAGACTTATTGCTAATTTTATCAGTGGCAAAATACTCTCATATTTTTGAGGATTTCAGGGACAATAATTGCAATAATGAGCGTTCAAAATGGTCCTAGGATCATCTCAAAATGAGTTTTGTCATAATACTGACGAAATACAAATTCTGGGAAATTTCGTGCTCAATTTAAGAAAATGATGTACCCTTTATTGGGCCATCAGAAGGCTTCACTTGATAGAGCTAGGTACTCACATTTGGGTGTTCCATGTGAAAGTGATATTGTGCCAATTATGCATACTGACATACAAAATTTGCCCTAAGGTGGATATCAATCCAGCTCAATCTTTTTTCGTCATACAGCTGATGAATTGACTCCCTAATCAGGATGTCAGCTTTTCCTCTTGATAGCACTAGGTACTCCCATTCAGGCGGCCCATGTGCATGTGCTATTGTGTTGATTACATTCTTTTTGTCATTTTGTTCATGTGATTTGTAGACATTATCTTTGGGTCAGACACAAACAATTTCTCATGCTGATTATCAGATATTTGTTTTGGTTATTCAGGACAGTAACTGAGGTTTTGTGCAGCAATAATCAGTCCAACTGTGTGAGGCTATTCAGCCTGAGCTTCCAATAGAATAATTAGATTGATTTGACATTGAGTTTTTTGCCTGAGCTGAGTAGTTGCAGAAAAGGTCAGCCTAAATGTACAAGTGTATTCGTTCTGAGCTTCTAACAATATAATTAAAGCCATGTTGCAATAATTGGCCCTAGTCATGTTATTGCAATAGATGTTAATTAGAGTAATAGATCAAGCATTAGGTGGGGAATCAGTACGATATGTTGGTTTTGAAGGGTTTTTTGAGCCAACCACAGAATCTAACAGCTAGTATGGGCTACCATAAGCACCAAGGTGCAAAGTGGGAAGTTATACAAGAAATTAGGAGTAAACTGGTTGCCCTAACACTGGCCATCCAAGCGGATACCTGTAATCATGAAGTTTCACACTATCATGGGCCTTTGAGGAGTCCAAAAAACTTATGAGTGGTTTAAAGAGCGGTGTTACTGGGAGGGCATCATGGAGATCATAGTTGAAGTCCTGGATGCCTTTCTGACCTTCAAAAAACAATCCAGCTTCAAGACCCGTTATCAGTATCAACCTAAGACACCCCAACAATCCTTCTGTCAAATTCTGTGGTTGACTCAAAATAAAATTCTTCAACAAACTACAAGATGGGCGATTTTCCCTCCTAATGCTTAAGCTAATAATAAATTAAATAAGACCTATTGCAACAACTCATTTCAGGCCAATTATCACAATGTGGATTTAATTATATTATTAGAAGCTGGGGCCGAATACACCCTCAAATTTAAGTTAATCTTCTCTACAATTACTCAGCCAGGCCGATCAACTCAATGTCAATTCAATCTAATTATTCTATCAGTGGCTTGGACTGAATACAAGTGCACTGTTGGGCTGCTTATGCTGACCAAAACCTTGGCAACTATTCCCAATTAATTGGGACCAATATTAAGAAATCAGTATACAAAATTGTTTGGGACTACCTGAAGTTAACATTTAAAAGTCCCATGGAAAATCAGATGAACGAAAAATGTAATTAATTTCCCGCCTCTTGGCAAATTTTGTACGTCAATATGCAACATTGACATGATAGCACTTGCACATGGACCGCAAAAATGGGAGTACCTAATGCTATTGAGAGGAAAGTTGACATCCCATTTAGGAAGTTTTTTTGTCATCTTTGTGAGGAAAACATGATTGACTATCAAAATATTTCTATATGTTGATATGTGTAACTAACACAATAGCACTTACAAATGGACCGTACAAATGGGAGAATCTAGTGCTATCAAGAGAGGCCTGCTGATGGCCCAATTAAGGATATGTTACTTATATAAATTGACCACAAAATTTCACAGAATTCGTATTTTGTCTGCAGTATGATGAAACTCATTTCAAGATGATCCTAGGACCATTTTGCACGCTCATTGTTGCAATTTTTGTCCCTGAAATCATCCCAAATACTAAAGTATTTTGCCACCAATAAACCTAGCAATAGGTCTCAGTCATTTCAATTAAAGGGCTGAACTGAGTTGGAAAAAATCTGTGAGATTACATGCTTGATTGTGGCCAGGAGATGCCCTAGAGGCATAAATACCTGCGCCTGGCCTAATGAATTATTAAATAATCTAGTCTAATAAAGATCTATTTTACTAATCCTCTTTTTCAGTTTTTAATTAAGTTACTTTTGGAGTGTGTCAGCAAGCTGAGATCTTGAGTTCAACAGATTGCAACTTTTGCCTCAGTTCAAGTTCCCCATTACAGAGGGAAAATCAAGCCCAAAATCAGCCATAAGAGTTGGGGCTATTTTAGGATGCCTAATGATTTTCTGAACGAATTGTAATACCATAAGCCACTGGAAAAATTAAGGATACATTGGCCGAACTTCAGACGAATTAAGCGTGCAGGAATATAATATCAAGTGACGATCCTCATTATTTCACACCTTTCACACCCTCAGTATGGATGTGGTAGGTCCTCTACTTCAGACTATTGGGGACAATCGATATATCTAGGTTGTAATTGATCATTTCACCAAGTGGGTATAAGCTGTGGCTCTCCCCACGAAGACTGCAAAAGCCACGGCTATCTTCTTGCATAATATTTTTTCATGCATCATGGTTGCCCTCAGGTCCTCTTTTGTGACAATGGGAGAAGCTTCACTTCCAGAGTGGTAAAGCTCCAGGCCACCTCCAAGGGACACAACAACTCTTCTCAGCCCCCTATAATCCATCCACAAATGGTGCCATAGAAAGAGTTAATGGAACCCTCGTCTCTATACTCCAGAAAATGGCCAGTTCAGACCATATCCACTGTGATCTCTACTTACCCAGTGCATTCATGTCCTATTTTATTTGCTGCCATCATATTTTTAAGTTGCTTTCTTTCCATGTGTTATATGGGTGAGAACCTGGGGTGCCAGCTTTATTGGTCAAAGCCATCTTCTCTGACAGAAATAACCTGGAATAAGCTATGAAAGTATTTGCTAGCACATCATCCAATTACAGTCTGAGGCTACAACTAACTTGACAAAGTTTGTCACTAAAGAAGGTCAAGTTGCTAATGAGAGCTGGCCTCACTTCCATCCTTCCAAGTATCTGACTTAGTACTATAATACCACAATTGGATCACTCCTAGGAGTGAGAAGCTCAGGACTATCTGGGAGGAACCATTCATAGTCACAATTAAGCGAGGGGATGAATACTCCATCAAATCCCTTGCTTCTGGAGTCACCATCGATTGGGTCCATGGCCAGTTTTTATGCTTTTATTACCCTCTAAAACCCTTGAAGGGGGTAATGTTGGACAATTGCAAGTCTGATATTGTGTAAGAGCGTTTTGGACAAACTTGACAAAAAAATTGGCTAAAAGACCCTGGCAATTTTTGGTGGAACCCCTTGAATTAGGGCAATAAACTTATATATAATAATACTCAGCCAAATAGCTCGAGTTTAGGTAGCTGGGATATTCCAAATCATTGGCAGAATCAAAAAACCCTTCAGAGGTCCCTCCCATCTTACAACTAATCTGGTTCAAGCCACACTGCGGAGACTGGCCCCTTTTATAAGGTTGGAGGGGGTCCCAAAAGGTGCAAATATTTTCTCAAATGGTGATTAGCTCAAATACATCAAACATTTACCTCAAAGACTAGTTATACCTACTCTCAATCCTCCATCAGCCCTTCCACTAGGGCAAGCCAAGATTCAAGAGCTCTAATAGGTTTAATATTCATATTCCCTTAATTTGGACTTTATTAAGCAATCCAAACTTTGAGTCCCAACTTTTTAAATATTAAATATCAACTTATTAAGAGGGCTTGTTCCTTGTCCCCTTATCACAACTAATAAAAGCTTCAAGCTAAATTTTTTTTCTAAGTTGCAGATTTATTACTATTATTACAAGTGATCATTACCCCCTTATATAATTTTCCTGCAGTAGAGAAAAACTTTTCCTGCAATTTAATTGTTGGAATTTAGGCGAAAAGTGCACCTGCAAGCATAACACTTGCCTAAAATCTAACACAGTACAGGTTTAGAGTTAAAGTAGTTCAAAATTATCATCAAAGGCTGGACTTAAATCCTCAGATGACTACACAGTTTTGTGTTTTGTATTATTTGCCATGGGAAGCTAGCAGATGGTGAGGCATAAATGGTGACATAATATTTTTATTTAGGGCAAATATCAAATTTAAATACTTTGTAGAGCCTTGTTCCTAAATATCAATTTACCTAATAAAATACATTCACTGACGTACTCACTGACTGACTGACATCTGAAACCTTCAAGTCTGGTAGGTTTAACCTATTTGGGTGAGTGGGTGATACTTGGCAAATCTTATCAAATTAAAATTTACCAAGCCTAATGGGTTCAATCTATTTGGGTGAGTGGGTGAGAATACATAAATATTATTGAATAGTTCATCAAATTGCTCACCTGAAGCTAATCAAGTCTAATAAGTCTAATCTATTTGGGTGAGTGGATGAGAATTGACAAATAAGATAAAATCTGAAATTATCGATCCTGATGGGTTCAATCTATTTGGGTGAGTGGTGAGAATTGGCGAATATTAACGAATAACTCACCAAATTGCTCACCTGAAACTAAAAAAGATCAGATATTAAGTGTTAAGCAGATTAAGTTAGGATAATCAGCTCACCAGCTATGAGGGCAACAGCAAAGCTGTTAGTACAAGTGGTTTGACAGTAGTGCTGGAACAGCCTATAGGCTACAATGTGGTTTATCATCTGATAAACTAAATACTATGGCAAAGCATGGGTATCTGGATGTTAGTTTTAATATTTTAAAAAACTGCCTAATTTGGTTCATCTAATTAGCAAAAATGTTTTGGAAAGTTAAGTAGAAGTTGATTTAGTATTTTAGAAGATATGTCACATACTCATTTTATTCAAGGAAAAAGGACCAGGTACCCTTTTCACGACAAAAATAAAAAGCAGGATAAAAAAGGAGCAAAATTTTTAGAAAAACCGTTCTAACCTCTATTATACTAGACCAGGTTCCCCTAGCCTATCATAACTAAGGGGGAATGGGGCGAATTGGGTGTTTGAGGAAAACGTGTCAGGGAAGACAAGAATGGAGTAGACATATCACCTGAATGTGGATGAAGGTTGAAGAGAGTAATATTGGTTTCATCAATAATATCTGCTGTGTTCATTGCATCAATATAATTGGATAGGGTACTCTCTACCCATATGTCAAATACTCAATGATTTTAAGTATAAAGAGATGATTTAGGTAGAAGTTTGGTGTTATTTGATTGATCAATAAGCTTTTTTGTTTGTCTGAGTGGTTGATGGCTTTTTATCAAATTAATAGGACACAGTCTAGTTTTGGGGATGATTAGTTATTGAATGATTTTGATAAGTTCAGTTAGTTTTAGCTGAGTGGTTGGTGGTTATTGGTTGATTTGATTGAGGATTTTATTTGGCTGAGTGGTTTTGCTTATCTATAATATAAAAATCTAAATTAATAAATTAAAAATCTTTAATTTTATAGACACCATAGCGAAGCAAAGGTAAATCAGATAGTATGATAAGTTGGTTAGGATTTTAATCCTATCTCATTGCGGCAGTGGAGTACCAAATAAGCAAATAAACCAAACTTGTTTAGTTTTAAAAAAACATTGTTGAAAGTTTTTTGCAGCTTTACAGTTCATTAATAACTTTTTGTGCCTTAAGTCCAATTTTAGCGCCAATCGATAAATTAATTAAGAAGATAAAAGTCTTGATTGACTAAAGTAATAAATAAATTGTAAGTCCAAACTTAAGGCCTTACCCATACTATGGTAAATACTGATAGTGCCCATCCAGCAATATTTGAGAGCTACAATAATCTTATTGGGTTCAGTTAGCCTTGGTATAGCCTAAAACATCAGATTTGAGATGTATATGATAAATTAAAGCGTTAGGAAAGACTTTTTACCAGCAAACATAAGATTTTTCTGGTTGCAATTTGTGAATTCAGATGTTAAAACGTCAAATAACTTTGTCAATGCAAGTTTAATTTACCTTGACAATCTTTATTTGACAAGGCAAGGATCCTAAGGTGCTGAAATTTTACCCCACTCAGGAACTTCAAGCTTTATATCAGCATTTAAGCTTAAGGGTTAGCCCAAGAACAGTATAAGAACCTTTTCTATGCCAGTCATCTTAAGATTTTTTAATATCAGTTATGAATTCTGCTCTGGTAGTAATTACTTTAACGCTGTGATGATTTAGTTGGTGCCAAAAATTTGATCCTTTTTGACCATGAGAATTTTGGGATTTTTCACTAATATCTGGTAAACACCATAGGGACTAATAAATGTAAATTTTTGATCAGAAGGCACTGGTTCAACGGCTTTATAATAGCTGTTAAAGTAGCAGAGGGAAATTATTTTAGTTGCTTGGCCTGACATGAGGTATTTATAAAAGTGTTATGCAATGATGTTGGATATTCAGTGTTGAACTGAACTTATCTGCAATCTTAAGTGGTTTTATGTAACCTGCACAAAAAATGGTAGGCTCTAGTAGGTGGCAGTCATTATACTTTACATAAACTTAGAATTTGGTCCAGAGAGAGGGTAAAGCAGTAGGCGTTTGAGGCAGATGGGTAGCCTGGAATACTGTCACTTTAAGCTGGTTACTTTTGTTAAATGATTATGATGAAGTTATTGAAGGCTTTAATGACAAATCCTTAGTTGGTAGGGCACTTTAGAGGACCTGGATTAGATAGTTTTTTATATTAAAGCAATGGACAAAATAAATGCTTGAACAGATAGTTGATTTTATTTATGGTCTGAAATGGATGCTCTTGGTTATATGTTTAGTTTATTTATTTTCAAGGTCAGAAATTGGGTAGATTGTCTTTAGAAAGCTTTCTATTAATTATAATTGATCTATAATTTAAAAGACATTTGAGTCAAAGAGGCTTGGAATTTTAGATCTTTAACATTCAGCCTAATTTTTATGTTATTACCGCTTATTGGTTAATTTTGTATGATTGACCATCAATTATGGCCTATTTTCTTGATCTGGATGAAATTTATTAGTAAAGTCATATGAAGGAATTATCACGTTTCTGAATTTGGGTTGTCGATCAAATGGCAGTTCTTCAAATCACCTCAAGTCATTGGAGATAGGTCAGAGGGTTTGACTCCTTATTGCCAGTATCAATACCTAAATTGTTAATATAGGGTTAATTAATATGATGAATTTCTGAGTGTTAATAAAGGAAAGTGAAATGGGTACAAATGCACTTTTAGTATGACTAGTCCAAATTCAACTTTAGAGAAGCAATAAGCTTCAGTGTGATGAAATGAAATGGGCATGGAGGCATTTGGTTTGGCTATTCTAATTTTGTCATTGTAACAACAAGGAATCTCAATGAAGGGAAGAAAGAGAGTAGCGTAGGTATCTGGTTTAGCTGCTTAAAATTTTTATGGAACAATAGCATCTTTAATGTAGTAAAATAAAGTGGGTGCAGAGTAATTTGGTTAGGCTGTTTTATCATTGGAACAGTGAGGAGCCTCACATAGAGAAGCAAGGTGGGTGCAGAGGCATCCAGTTTGGGTCTTTTAATTATGATGTCATAACATTAAGAAGGCTCAGCTCAAGGAAGCAAAATTTGTGCAGATTCATAGAGTTTGACTGGCCTGATTTTTTTATCAGGAGGCTTTGCTTGTCCACAAAATTAAACTTGGCTTTTTCATATATTGTGTCAAAATTTTTAATATTACTGGACAATAATCTTGGGACAGTTAGGGCAGATTGGGAAGGATCTGCCAAAATAATATTAGTTACAATTATTTGAGTGCCTAAAGATGAGTCAATATTGGGATATAATGAGATTATTATTGAATTGCCTCTAAATAAGGCAATAGGGAGATGTAAACAATTGACAAATACAGATTAAATAACCTATAATTAGGGCAATAGAGCTAAAGAATAACAAGCTGAAACAAAAAGAATCAGTGGAACAGAATAATCCAAGCTATGAGAGCAGTATCATTCAAAGCCGCTGTATATAATTGAGATGGGCAATTAGAAGAAGGAGGTTGTTAATAGTTTAGAAGAAAAAAACAGCGTGGATACGCTGTGTTTATTATATCAAATGAAGAGTATAGTGGGAGAAAGTGCTTCATATTATTAAATTAGTTTATTTTTGTTGTTTCAAAGGGCAATGATCATCATATTGTTGGTCCTATTGCTCAGTGGGCTGAACCCTGCGCAAAATTACTTACGGTATATCTTAATAATTACACCAATTTTATAAGATAGTGATTTTATGTTTTTAACATGGCTTAATTTTACCAACTCTTCATATTTATTTTAAATTTTAAATTTATTGCGGGGAAGGCTGACCATGGGACGGACACTTCTGAATATGACTCATATGAGACAATACTTAGTACCAGGGGAGGCACCCCAGAGAAGCAATGCTATCTCTTGTTGCCAGCGGGAACGCCACTTATGGGGAGGGGGAGGGAACGTGTGTAGGGGTCGTAGCCACTATTGAGCACGTGTGGAGGAAGGGGTCTGATTTGATGAACCAGACTGGGAACCAGGAGGAGACCAGCTGTCGGTGACGCGGTGGGAGATATCCAAACATCCACGCTTGAAAGTGGTCCACCAAATGAGACCAGAATCTGTGGACAGCTTCTGGGAGGGTGGGGCACACACATGGACACACACACAGCACACACACATGGCATCCAAGACAACACATGTGGATATTCCACATGGCGACACACACACCACAAGCACGGAGGGAGGGTGGGAGGGGAAGGCCATTGATGAAGCAAACATATCTCTTGACAGACTGAAGGGATGCGTTTGATCCTGGCCCAACAGATGTTGGACTTCGCGCCATATCACTTTAGAGGTGGGGCACTTCTCCAGGCGGTGGAACAGCGTTCCATACTGGCCACACACACGACACAGGATGAAAGTAAAGCGTTAGAGCGCTCAGCTGTGCGATACACCCGCCTCAGGCAGCGCCACACATGGGAGCGGACTTGAGGCTGCAACAGAGGATGGTGTGCATATTTCCAGATAGTCTTTTGGGTCTCAGTAGAATAAGGGATGCCCATCATGTCCAGGTAGTCCACCCTGGATAGGACTTGGGGTCGAATGGGGATCACGCCATCATGGATGGGTAGCCCCTGTACCTCTTGTGTGAACTGAGGAGAGGGGCGGCCTCTTCAGGTTGTATGTCCACTAATACGAATTCTCCACTGCGCTTCGCATGGAGAATAGGATTCGTTTGTAGTGGGTTTTAGTCCCGTGAGGACCTGTGGCCGATGTGTGTGATGCGAGGTATTTCATCAGGGAGTGGGGTTTGATGGATTGTTGAGGCCCAAGGCTCAGGAGAAGTTGGAGCGGGCTGCGTGGGACCAGTGTTGGGATGGGAGTGTAGGAGCAGTGACGCCCGTGATCCAGGTGCCCAGGATCTTGGCGGCATGGGCTTTGAAGTCAAGCAGGCCCATGCCACCATGATGATGAGGGCCAAACATGACCTCTAGCCATACTGGTGGAGGGCGGCCTGACCAAAGCCATCCTTGCAGCAAAGCATACAGGGATTTGAAGAAGCTTGGGGAGAAGGGGATGGCGTGGGCTCCAAACCAGACTTTGGATAGGAGCATAGAGTTGGCAAGAACAACCCTGCAGTGAGGGTAGTAGGGTGGGCTCTGAGAGAGAGAGGCAATTCGCTTCGTCACGTTGTCCAGTATACGGCACTCCATTACTGTTGACGCGTATCCGCCTGCCTCCATCCACACGCCCAGATGGTGTACCAGTCCTATGGTAGGACGTGGCACAAAGGGGAGCACCAGTGGAGCGGTGTGTGTTGAGTTAGTAAGGCGTGGACGTGGGCGAGCAGATGGGTCTGGTTGAGAACTACTTGCTGGGGCCCAGCAGTTCTGAAACTGACCAAGGAGGATGATTTCAGTTTTGGAGGCGTTCAGTGCCACATTGCTTACACGGGAATATTCCTGGATGAGGGCTTCAAGTGCGCATGCATCTTTGTTATTAGACACCCCCACCACACAATCATCTGCAAATGCCATCATCTTGACTGGGGTTTGGCCTGGCACATGGACCCCAGTGAGTTGGGCATTCACATTTCGCAGTAGTGGGTCAAGGCTCAAGTTGTATAAGAGTGGGCTGAGGGGGTCCCCTTGTCGCAGGCCCCTTTGAGGGCGGACTACTTCCGTTAAGAAGCCTGGGCCCACACTGCCATTGTTGCAGATTCCGTGAGCAGTATCACCCAGTTAATGAAGCGGGGGAGGCGGAATTTATGGAGGCAGGCCCTAAGGTATTCCCAGTTTACTCTATCATAGGCCCTTTGTTGGTCCAAGAATACAAGTGCCCCAGAGGCTGTCGACTGACACACATTAGCCACATAGTGCACGTTATCCCAAATCGACCTTCTGGGGATGAAACTGAATTGTTCTGGGGAGATGGTGGCAGATGCTACAGTCCCTAAACGGTTAGCCATGATTTTTGTTAAAATTTTGGTGTCTGTGTTTGTAAGAGAAATGGGGCGCCAGTTGGCTAAGTCAAGCTTATCCCCTTTCTTGAAGAGTGTGACAGTAAAGGCCTCATGTCCTCCTGGTAGGAGGAGTATTTCCAACAGGCTTTGGTTGAGTGAGGCTAGCAGCAATGGGGATATATATTTGAAATATTTTTTGTAGAACTCATATGGAATGCCATCTGGGCCTGGGCATTTTCGGTTTGGCGCACCACAAATGGCTTTTCCATAATTCATTCGGAGTAAATAAATTCATTATTTCTGGGTATCAGAAAATGGTGCAGATATGAGCTCTGTCGAGAAATTCCGCCATTTTGGCCGGCTGAATTGGTTCAGCTCGGTATAACTTGGAGAAATATCTTTGCATATTGATTGCCACTTCAGCCGGTGTGTCCACAATGGAATTATCCAATCTTTGCACCTGTGTGCAGGCCACGCTCTGACATGATGTGAAAATTTTTTTGAAGAAGTACGCGGTGCACTTGTCGCCTTTAGTGATGTGTGTGGCCCTGTATTGGACACAAACCCGATGTTTGTGTTGCCTTTTGAGTGCGTTGAGGTGGGCGGCTGCCTCCGCCCACTTCCAGCCCCATGCAGGGCTATATCCGGTGGCTGGAATGTTGGACTCCAAGTGGGCCAATTCCGCCAGTGTGCGTGATATAACTGCCAATGTTGCTCGTGAGCATCTGGAGGAGAGATGGCAATAGTGGCGTGTGGTGTCCTCTTTGAAAGTTGCCCATGTGGAAATGGGGTCCGCGCAAAACGGTGCAACAAATGATTTTGCCAAAGTTGCCTCTTCCACCCACATGGAAAATCCTGGTGACGCGAGCTTGGGGGGTGGATTTTGCACCAATGTGGGGCCTTTGCAACTGTGATGGGTAAGTGGTATGTTATTGAGACCAGTCAATGGTTGGAGAATTCCATTTTTGTTGTTTTGAAGTGGGAGATGTGGGGTTGGAATTTCGCCAGTGCTAGAATAAGGTTGATTCGGGTCATGGACCTTAATTGGCCATTGTGGATGTGGGGACGCATCATGTTTTCAAGCAGGGGGGCATGTCACGGCAGTGCATCCATTAACCCAAGGGTGGCTTTTAGAACACGTAGTTCTACGTGACCCTGTGGGGCGTGGGGTGAGGGCGGCCACTGGTCCGTTGGTGAGGTTAGCCAACAGTTCATGTCGCCAACTAGGAAAGAATCGGGGGGTAGTGGGAGGGATTTGACCGATGAGAAAGATTCCTGACGCTCATGTGCACCGTTTGGGGCAAATATGTTGACAATTGTGTGTGCAACATTGGCCCATGAGAAGGTGACAACAATCACTCAGCCATTTAGGAATGTTTCTGAAGATATAAATTTGAAAAAATTATTTTTCTTAATTAGCACCCCACAGTTCTTTGACCAAAAGGATAGGGATGGCAGGAGCATTGTTTTCCAAGCTTCCTCGGAACCTCATGGACAGTGGGACTCCTGGATGGCCAGGATATCCATGGGTAAATTGTTTTGTAAAAAACTCAGTTTCCTAGCCCGGGATGGGGAGGCCTTGAGTCTGGCGAGATTCAGCATCCCTAGAGTGAAGGTTTCCCCCATCACACCTTAGGTGTGAGGGGGTGGGCCCCCAAGCCCACCAGCCTCTTCCAGGTCCCCACGGTCTTTCACAGCAGCATGGGTATTAGCAGCAACGCTATAGGGGTTTTTGTTAATTTTTGCGGAAAGAGTCACATTGGCTTTGGCCTTCGCTTTTTGTTTTCCTGACATTGGACGAATTTTTTTTTTTGGTGCGGATAAGTTCAGTGCACCGTCAAGTGGGGCAAAAAAATTTTTTTGGTTGGGATAGGTCCCAATCAGTTTTGACTGGGGCTTGGGTGCAGCGATTGGGTGAGACAGAATCTCCCATTGGATCCTTGGATTGAGTGGCCCTCTGGCATGGGCCTCCCAATCTGATTGGGTGATGGATTCCCAAGTTGCTTCCACCGCGAAGGTCTCCATGTCCTCCTGGCGTTGTGAGTGTGGGATGGTGGTGGTAGCCTTGGCCGCTTCCTTGGCTGCGGCCCTATGGGCCTGCTTGGCCTTCTTCCACTCCTGCGGGGAGATGGGCTTTACCAATAGGTAGCAGCCTTGTGCTCCCCATAGGAAAGCCTCCTTGGTGCTTGCGGTTGGTTTGTAGTGCGCCTCTCCGCTGGCCATGGCCGCCAAGGGGTGCTCTTGGAATGTGACGCCCTCTTTGATGGGGCATGCATGCGCCTTATGGCCAAACGCGTCACAGTGGGTGCAAATGGGGGGCGCGCTGTCCACGGTTACCCAGAATGGGTGGGTGGTATGCCCTGCGATGTCAATAAAGGTGGAGTGCGGGATCTGGGTTAGGTCCTTCACAATCTCCTCAGTTGGGGTCAGAACTGTATTGGCTTTGCCGGTGCACAGGTGTGGCATCAGCGTGAAATGTTGCATTTCGAAAGATTGTATTTCGCCATATATGGTGAGATCATCTTTCAGGTGTTGCTCCAAAATGTCACGTTTTACCGTAGTAGGCAAAAAGTTAAATGTGAGGAAAATTTGGTTTGATTTTGTCCATATGGTGCATTTAGTTTTGATGACCCGTTGCCCTTTGGGGGAGGTTGACCACTATGCACACTGCTGCAGCCTCGTCTGCTACTATTTTGCTTTTGAAACCTAGGTCCAACCAACTGCGCAACATGGAGTGAGGTGCAACGTACACCGCAGTCAGGAAAATTTTTTGTACATCTTCACAAAATTTTTCCCATAGGGCCATTTTTTGGATGTCCAGATACACACAGACTCCAAATTCCACCGACGAAAGTGGCTGGGAATGTGGCATGTTGATGTACTGGTTGCATCATGCTTGCCACATGAGTATCTCCGGGGAAATTGTGACCGCCAGTTTTTTTTAGATTTTTTTTCTATTCTGCCGGATTCTCGGGGCGTTTTCAAATGTTAGAGGCCGCGGGCCTTCCGCCTGCTCCTCTTGCCTTGCTTGCCCAACTGCTCCAAGACATGGGCGCAGACTAATCCCCTCTATGAGATTATCAAACTAGATTTAGTCTTGAATTGAATAGGTTGCAAAAGTGTTTGCAACAAGAAAGAAAAGTCAGCCCTTCATATTTATCTTCTGGATCTTTTAGGGTTTATTGCATCATGCCTTAATTTTTGCATGTCCATGCGCACATCTTTCTTCTCTTCCACAATATCTACTTTGGGTCACAAAAAATTTTCCTTGCATGTTTTTCATTTTCCTTTTCTTATGCATAATTTGACTCATTTATATAATTAATTCTGTGCTTCCAGTGATTAAATTAATTTAAAACTCCTCTTACCAAGTGCCTTTGCAATGAAGTCTATTTTCTATAAGGAACTAGTCTAATTTTAATTAATTCATCTCAGGGTTATTAAATACAGGTGGATAAAACTGGAGGTGTGCCTTTGTAAGCTGCTCCTGCTACTGATACTATATAAAAATAAGTTTATCCAAAGTTAAATAGTCTAAGTTAGCTCTTACTCTTCTTTTTTTCCACAACTATCTGCTACCTGACATGCAGTATTTTTGACATGATGAATAGTTTTAGTAGAGTTGCTTATTACTAAAGTGGAAACAATATATCCATTCTAATCCACAGTTCAGCTTTTTCATTATTTCCTTCGTCATTCAATTAAGTCCATAATATGAGTAGTCATTGTATTTTTTACAGCCATATAAGATTGAGCTCAGTCAAGCTGCCATTGGTTAACCTCTATATATTTAATTTGGTGCTTGATGAAAAATATTATTTTATGGTACTGGGCCGTTGTTGCTTTTATATTAGTTAATTGATATTTATTGCTCTTTTATTAGTGATAGACGTTTTCACAGTGGCAACTTTGAATACCCCTGTTACTAGAGAAAGTCTTGCTTTTCTGTTTTTGCAACAATTTAATGATAATAAGGCACTCAGAGGTGCTTAAGTTGAACAAAACAGAATGTGATACTTTTTTATTTGGATATTCTAACTTCATTTAGAATAGATTTTGTAGCAGGATGTCTTATAGAGACGATGGCTGTTCGCTTTTGTGTCAGAAATATCTGCAATAGCAATTTTCGTGGCCACACCCACTCTATGTTATAGTCATGAATCTTTATAGGAACGTAAAATGTATGCTAATAAAAAGATATATAGTATTTTGTAATATCTTTTGAAATTAAAGTTAAATTTATTGCGGGAAAGGCCAACCATGGGATGGACACTTCCGAATATGACTCAGGAAAGATAAACTTAGTACCAGGGGAGGCACCCCAGAGAAGCGATGCTATCTCTTATTGCCAGCGGGAACGCCACTTATGGGGAGAGGGAGGGAACGTGTGAAGGGGCCGTAGCCACTATTGAGCACGTGTGGAGGAAGGTGTCTGATTTGATGAACCAGACTGGGAACCAGGAGGAGACCAGCTGTCGGTGACGCGGTGGGAGATATCCAAACATCCACACTTTAAAGTGGTCCACCAAATGAGACCGGAATCTGTGGACAGTTTCTGGGAGGGTGGGGATGGAGCGAGCGATGGCATCCAAGACAATCGTGTGGATAGTCCACATGGCGATTGCAACCACCAGAGCATGGAGGGAGGGTGGAAGGGGAGAGGCCATTGATAAAGCAAACATATCTCTTGACAGACTGAAGGGATGCGTTTTGATCCTGGCCCAGCAGACGTTGGACTTCGCGCCATATCACTTAAGAGGTTGGGCACTTCTCCAGGCGGTAGAACAGCGTTCCATACTGGCCACACATGACACAGGATGAGTGTAAAGCATTAGAGCGCTCAGCTGTACTATACACCCGCCTCAGGCAGCGCCACACATGGGAGCGGACTTGAGGCTGCAACAGAGGATAGTGTGCATATTTCCAGATAGTCTTTTGGGTCTCAGTGGAATAAGGGATGTCCATCATGTCCAGGTAGTCCACCCTAGATAGGACTTGGGGTCGAATGGGGATCACGCCATCATGGATGGGTAGCCCCTGTACCTCTTGTGTGAACTGAGGAGAGGAGAGGCCTCTTCTGGTTGTATGTCCACTAATACGAATTCTCCACTCTGCGCTTTGCATGGAGAGTATGATTCATTTGTAGTGGGTTTTAGTCCCGTGAGGACCTGTGGCCGATGTGTGTGATGCGAGGTATTTCATCAGGGAGTGGGTGTTTGATGGATTGTTGAGGCCCAAGGCTTGGGAGAAGTTGGAGTGGGCCACGCGGGACCAGTGTTGGGATGGGAGTGTAGGAGCGGTGACGGCCGCGATCCAGTTGCCCAGGATCTTGGCAGCATGGGCTTTGAAGTCAAGCAGGCTCATGCCACCTTGATGATGAGGGCCAAACATGACCTCTAGCCGTACTGGTGGAGGGCGGCCTGACCAAAGCCATCCTTGCAGCAAAGCATACAGGGTTTTGAAGAAGCTTGGGGAGAAGGGGATGGCGTGGGCTCCGAACCAGACTTTGGATAGGAGCATAGAGTTGGCAAGAACAACCCTGCCAGTGAGGGTAGTAGGGTGAGCTCTGAGAAAGGCAATTCGCTTCGTCACGTTGTCCAGTATACGGCACTCCATTACTGTTGACGCGTATCCGCCTGCCTCCATCCACACGCCCAGATGGCGCACCAGTCCTATAGTAGGACGTGGCATGAAGGGGAGCACCAGTGGAGCGGGTGTGTTGAGTTAGTAAGGCGTGGATGTGGGCGAGCAGATGGGCCGGGTTGGGAACTAATTGCTGGGGCCCAGCAGTTCTGAAACTGACCAAGGAGGATGATTTTGGTTTTGGAGGCGTTCAGTGCCACGTTACTTACCCGGGGATATTCCTGGATGAGGGCTTCAAGTGCGCATGCATCTTTGTTATTAGACACCCCCACCACACAATCATCTGCAAATGCCATCATCTTGACTGGGGTTTGGCCTGGCACATGGACCCCAGTGAGTTGGGCATTCACATTTCGCAGTAGTGGGTCAAGGCTGAAGTTGTATAAGAGTGGGCTGAGGGGGTCCCCTTGTCGCAGGCCCCTTTGTGGGCGGACTACTTCCGTTAAGAAGCCTGGGCCATGCACTGCCATTGTCGCAGATTCCATGAGCAGCATCACCCAGTTTATGAAGTGGGGGGTAGGCGGAATTGATGGAGGCAGGCCCTAAGGTATTCCCAGTTTACTCTATCATAGGCCTTTTGTTGGTCCAAGAATACAAGTGCCCCAGAGGCTGTGGACTGACATACATTAGCCACAGAGTGCACGTTATCCCAAATTGACCTTCTGGGGATGAAACTGAATTGTTCTGGGGAGATGGTGGCAGATGCTACAGTCCCTAAACGGTTAGCCATAGTTTTTGTTAAAAATTTTGGTGTCTGTGTTTGTTAGAGAAATGGGGCGCCAGTTGGCTAAGTCAAGCTTATCCCCTTTCTTGGTGAGTGTGACAGTAAAGGCCTCATGTCCTCCTGGTAGGAGGCGCATTTCCAACAGGCTTTGGTTAAGTAAGGCTAGCAGCAATGGGGATATATATTTGAAGTATTTTTTGTAGAACTCATATGGAATGCCATCTGGGCCTGGGCATTTTCAGTTTGGCGCACCGCGAATGGCTGTCCATAATTCATTTGGAGTAGCTAAATTCATTATTTCTGGGTATCAGAAAATGGTGCGGATATGAGCTCAGTCAAGAAATTCTGCCATTTCATCCAGCTGAATTGGTTCGGCTCAGTATAACTCAGAGTAATATTTTTGCATTTTGATTGGCACTTCAGCTGGTGTGTCCGCAATGGAATTATCCGATCTTTGCACCTGGGTGCAGGCCACGCTCTGGCGTGATGTGAAATTTTTTTAAAGAAGTATGCGGTGAACTTGTCGCCTTTAGTGATGTGTGTGGCCCTGTATTGGACACAAACCTGATGTTTGTGTTGTCTTTTGAGTGTGTTGAGGTGGGCGGCTGCCTCCGCCCACTTCCGGCCCCATGCAGGGCTGTATCCTGTGGCTGGAATGTTGGACTCCAAGTGGGCCAATTCCGCCAGAGCGCGTGAGATAACCACCAATGTGGCTCGTGAGCGTTTGGAGGAGAGATGGCAATAGTGGCGGATGGTGTCCTCTTTGAAAGTTGCCCATGTGGAAATGGGGTCCGCGCAAAATGGTGCAACAAACGATCTGCCAAAGTTGCCTCTTCCACCCACATGAAAAATCCTGGCGACGCAAGCTCGGGGGGCAGATTTTGCACCAATGTGGGGCCTTTGCAACTGTGACGGGTAAGTGGAATGTTATTGAGACCAGTTGGTGGTCAGAGAATTCCATTTTCGTTGTTTTGAAGTGGGAGATGTGGGGTTGGAATTTCGCCAGCATTAGAATAAGGTCAATGCGGGTCATGGACCTTAATTGGCCATTGTGGACGTGGGGATGCATATGTTTTCGAGCAGTGGGGCATGTCGCAGCAGCATATCCATTAACCCAAGGGTGGCTTTTAGAACGCGTAGTTCTATGTGACCCTGTGAGGCGTGGGGTGAGGGCGGCCACCAGTCCTTTGGTGAGGTTAGCCAACAGTTCATGTCGCCAACTAGGAAAGAATCAGGGGTAGAGGGAGGGATTTGACTGACGAGAAAAATTCCAAACACTCGTGTGCACCATTTGGGGCGTAGATGTTGATGATTGCATGTGCAACATTAGCCCACGAGAAGGTGATGATGAGCACTCAGCCATTTAAGAATATTTCTGAGGATGTGAATTTGAAAAAATTATTTTTCTTAATTAGCACCACACAGTGCTTTGACCAAAAGGATAGGGATGGGAGGAGCATTGTTTTTCAATCTTCCTCGGAACCTCATGGACAGTGGGACTCCTGGATGGCCAGGATATCCACGGGTAAATTGTGTTGTAAAAACTCAGTTTCCTACCCTGGGATGGGGAGGCCTTGAGTCCAGCAATATTCAGCATCCCTAGAGTGAAGGTTTCCCCCATCACACCTTAGGTGTGAGGGGGTGGGCACCCAGGCCCACTAGCCTCTTCAAGGTCCCCATGGGCTTTCACAGCAGCGCGGGTGTTAGCAGCAATGCTATCGGGGTTTTTGTTACTTTTTTGTGGAAAGAGTCACGTTGGCTTTGGCCTTCGCTTTTTGTTTTCCCGACGTCAGACAAATTTTTTGTGGTGCAGATAATTTTGGTGCACCATCGAGCGGGGCAAAAAAAGATTTTCAGTTGGGATAGGTTAAGTCAGTTTTGGCCGGAGCTTAGGTGCAGCAATTGGGTGAGATTGAATCTCCCATTGGATCCTCAGATTGATTGGCCTGCTCAGCATGGGCCTCCCAATCTGATTGGGTGATTGATTCCTGAGTCACTTCTGCTGCGAAGGTCTCCATGTCCTCCTGGCGTTGTGAGTGTGGGATGGTGGTGGTGGCCTTAGCTGCTTCCTTGGCCGCGGCCCTATGGGCCTGCTTGGCCTTCTTCTGCTCCTGCGGGGAGATGGGCTTTACCAATAGGTAGCAGCCTTGTGCTCCCCATGGGAAAGCCTCCTTGGTGCTTGCGGTTAGTTTGTAGTGCGCCTCTCCACTGGCCATGGCTGCCAAGGGGTGCTCTTGGAATGTGACACCCTCCTTGATGGGGCATGCATGTGCCTTATGGCTGAATGCATCACAGTGGGTGCAGATGGGGGGCGCGCTGTCCACGGTTACCCAGAATGGGTGGGTGGTATGCCCTGCGATGTCAATAAAGGTGGAGTGCGGGATCTGGGTTAGGTCCTTCACAATCTCCTCAGTTGGGGTCAGAACTGTATTGGCTTTGCCGGTGCACAGGTGTGGCATCAGCGTGAAATGTTGCATTTCGAAAGATTGTATTTCGCCATATATGGTGAGATCATCTTTCAGGTGTTACTCCAAAAATGTCACGTTTTACCATAGTAGGCAAAAAGTCAAACGTGAGGAAAATCTGGTTTGATTTTGTCCATCTGGTGCATTTGGTTTTGATGACCCGTTGCCCTTCGGGGAGGTTGACCACTATGTGCACCGCTGCAGCCTCATCTGCTGCTATTTTGCTTTTGAAACCTAGGTCCAGCCAACTGCGCAACATAGATTGAGGTGCAACGTACACCGCGGTCAGGAAAATTTTGTGTACATCTTCACAAAATTTTTCTCATAAGGCCATTTTTTGGATGTCCAGATAAACACAGACTCCAAATTCCACCGACAAAAGTGGCTGGGAATGTGGCATGTTGATGTACTGGTTGCATCATGCTTGCCACGCGAGTATCTCCGGGGAAATTGTGACCGCCAGTTTTTTGAGATTTTTATCTATTCCACTGGATTCTCCAGGGCGTTTTCGAACGTTAGAGGCCGCGGGCCTTCTGCCTGCTCCTCTTGCCTTGCTTGCCCAACTGCTCCCAGACATGGGCGCAGACTAATCTCCTCTGTGAGATTATCAAACTAGAATTAGTCTTGAATTGAATAGGTTGCAAAAGTGTTTGCAACGAGAGAGAAAAGTTAATATCTTGTAATATCTTATTCAGTAATAAGATGGAAATATCTGGAGTACCAGATGAGAATCAAGATTATGATGATAGATAGGCTCATGACAAGTTTGAAGGTGAGATAACTTTAAGAATGTAGAAGATGATGGCGCAGTCCAGGTTCAGAGCTATAGTAGATCAGGATATATCTTCCAAGGGTGGACTGAAATCATAAAAGTAGCACAAGTAAGGAGTTTCCATTATCTGCCATCAGGAAGTTGACAAATAGTGAGGCATGATAGGTGGCATAAGAGTATTATTTGGGGCGGATAGTAGAGTTAAATATTGAATAGAGCCTAGTTCCATAATAATAAGATTAAAAAATCTGGATAGGGCATTTTTCCTAATTAATTATCCACTGGAGAACTAAGGAAGCAACTTATACCCAAAAAATTCATTAAAGTGAATTTCTCAATATAATTGAAAATTGTTTTAAGCTTTGCAATCTGATATTAACTAAAATTTTGGGCCTTAGGCCTAATGAAATGTCTATAAGTAAATCAATGAATGTCATAATTCAGATTGACTAAATTACAGCATAAGTTTAAGCCCAAAGTTGAGGCTTTACCCATACTAGGGTAACACCCAACACTCCTAAGGTGGCCACTTTGGTACCCACAAGCTATATTATTTGTAATGCTCTATGTCCGGTGTGCGCCTAAGTTTTTACATCATCTTTGTTAAGGCTATGGTAGTTAAAAAAGCTGTCTACAATGTATAACAATTAACTTTATTATAACTAATGATAATAGTTACAATTGAAATAAGAGTTTTAGGTAGCATCCAATTATCAAATTAAGAATTATTTTCTTGGCGTAGGCAATTTTGCAAGTTATTTCTCTCCTGTAGTCAAAGAGAAATGACTTAATTAGCATTTGCAATTAAATGATTAAGATTGACGATGGAGCACACAGTCATTTTAAACAAACTGGAAAGGCGGAGATAGTTGTTATTATAATCTTTATAGGTATCTTGAATGTCAACAGAAGTAAAATATTTCTTTTCTATACTTCCAATTCTTAACTACATCCTCATAAGTTGCTAATTTCACATAGTGGAAATTTCACTTAACTGTACTATAGGTGCAATTAGTTGAGTAGTGTCCATTTCTCAACCTTAGTGACAAGTAACTTACCAAAAATGAGAACCAAGGGAGAAATGTAAACTCTGTTTACTTTTTCAAAGTACTTATCAAACAAGAGAAGACCAAGCAACTTATTTTAAAATAGTCACAAGAATCTCTGGTTGATTAATGACAATTTTAATGATTTAAAGTGCCTCGACTTATGCCAATTGCCTTATCATTCTTTAATAATATATTATAATAATTTTGTCACTTTGGTTTATTTTTAGAAAAGACTCTTGGGATTATTTTACAAAATAGACCCAGTTTTCACAAGTGAGAACACTGGTCTATGTAAAACAAAAAGGCTTAACTGACATCACACTGTTCTTGGGTTATGGCAACTTTGACAATAGCTTTCTAAGTTGCAGGATATGTTCAAGTTTTGCGCTGTAGGAGGGGAAGTCAAGTCACGTAATCATGAATATATGGAAATTGAAAGGTTTGATGGGGCGCAACAAAATGGCTATATCTTGACATTCTTATAAACATCTAAAAAAATTTCAAATTTAGACGCGCTCTTCCCTCAGAGTTTAGCGTATGAATGACAATGAAAATTTTAGAAATTTTTTTGGAAATTGGGGAGATAGTAATAAATAATTTATCAAAATTACGCTCAATAAAATTGGGGTACACAGTAAAATTGGGATATTAAGAGTTATCTTTACCATTTTGGAGACTATTTTATTGGTTTCTATATTAAAAAGTTATTCTTTTTTAAACAAATATTGTTAGGCAGATGGGTTTTTGAGTGGATGAAGATTGAAAAATCTGTCATAGTAAATTGGCCCTTTTTATAGGGGAAATAGAAGTAAATGCCACTTGGCTTATTGCCTTTTCTAGGAAGCTTATAATTAGATGCATATAAAATTCTAGATACTATAACATATTAGCTCACAAAAATATTAAATATTCTATAATTAAATAAAAATGGGGCGGGAGCCAAAGCAACCACATCCCAGGTTAAAAATGGCTTTCCTGCACAATATCCCCATGGACATCTTGGCCATCCAAGAACCCCACTGTCCACCGGGGGAGGAGGAGTCATGGTCAACCATGCTCCTCCCAGCTAAATCCTTTTGGACGTACCACTGTGGGGTGGTAGTTTAATCTGACCGCAATCCCCCAGTTAATATCTGAAGCGCATCCTCCCTCCTGGCTGAACGGCTGCTTCTAAAGGATTTTGAGTGGAATGGAGAAAATTTCGCCATGGCGTGCGTTTAAGCCCCAAATGATCCAAATGACTGCCAAAAGTTTTTCTCCAATATCCTCTCAATCCCCTTTACAGAGACAACATTTTTTGTGGGAGATTTCAATTGCTGGCTTAATCCCATAACCGACCACTGGCCCAAAACAAAGTCCATACCCTGCGGCCAAACGGAACTTTGCATACTAAAGGCAACGCTGGGCCTGTAAAACACCACACCACTTGGCCACCACACTGGCCAACATGACGAGGCCCCACTACAATAACAAGTAACTGGTCTCAATGACCTGGATTGACCAGATGCTTGCCTCTGTAGACTTCTGTCACCATGTATCAAATTTTACAACAATTATCTCCCTCTCCAACCACCAAATGGTTTCAATAAAATTATCATCCGTGGCAAAATACCAAAAGCCACCAACCTGGCACAAAGTTCATCCAAGCACCATCCACCTTCCAGAGCTTAAACTTTAGATCGAGAAGGTGATAACACAGACAAAAAAATGACCACCTACAGGGAACCCTATTGCCGAGTGGTAAATTTTCAAGACTAGAATAACTAAGAAAGCCAGTCACTTTTTCTCCAGAAAGCTGTCCGCAACATCTGCGATAATCAATAAGGCTATCAGACAGCTCCAACACTTAAAAAACAACACACCCCGCGAGGGATACAGCCCTCAATGGGGACGCCTGTGGCTCCAAACATCTGCACAGGTCAACTCCCTCCTTTAGAAAAGACCAGCACTATATCAAAGTATGGCACAAATCAAAATACATTCTATCTAGTGAAACCCAAACAGCCTAATTCTTCCACCGCTTTAGACCAATCTCAATCTTGGCAACCTGCACACAGGTCCGTTGAGCAGATGACACACTGGTGTCTACACCATCCAAAATATTGGCTGAATTACAACAGTTTTACACAGACCTGTACATGGCGGAATTCATGGCACCTATCAAAATAAAAAAAATTCTATCATCTGCTAATATTGACAATTTAGCTGATAAACCAGACCCTGCTGAACCCATCACTAGAGAGGAACTATGGGAGGTAATAAAATCAACTCCGCGCCACAAGTGCCCTGGGCCTGATGGCCTCCCATATAAATTTTACAAAAAATATTTTGATTACATCGCACCAGTACTACTAGCAACTATGAACAAGTGCTTAGAGGACAACCCTTCTACATGGCGTCCAAGATGCATATATGGTCACACTCTTCAAAAAAGGAGACCAGGCAGACCTAAACAACTGGCGTCCAATTGATCTCACCTACACCTATACTAAAAACTAACAAAAATCTTAGCTAAGCATCTGGGATGCATTACACAGACAGCCCTCTCCCCCCATCAGTTTGGCTTAATCCCCAATCGCCCAATTTGAGGTAACATTCACACCATACCCAACATCTGCCAAGCTAACCCCACAGGCGCCCTTGCTTTCCTGGACCAAAAGAAAGCATATGACCGAGTGCACTGGGACTACTTGGAACAATGTCTAAAGGCCTCCAACCTCCTATCCCGCTTTATAAACTGGGCGCTCCTCCTAACACACTCAGCCAGGTTTGCAATCAGAGGACCAGGCTTCCTAACTGACACCATCACCCCACAAAGGGGCCTCAAACAAGGCGACCCGCTTAGCCCCCCACTATACAATTTCAGCCTTGACCCTCTCCTCCGCATATTAAACTCCAAGCTCTCTGGAATCAGGTTGGAAGTACAACTACCAACAAAAATGCTCGCCTTTGTTGATGACTGTGTAGTTGGCATCTTGGGCAATAGGGATGTCAGAGCAATTGAGCGCATAATTCACCAATATGAGTCAGTGAGTAACGCCAAGCTGAACAAACAGAAAACAAAGGTAATTGTAATGGGCAAATTTCAACTCAAATTGGACCCCCCTCCCACAACTGACCAAACCAGCCCACCGCACATCCTACCACAAGTCAAAGACCTACGCCAATAAAACCACTATGCTTACCCTGCGCACCCCACCCCGCCACCAACCCAGTTCATCATCTGGTAATATGGCTTGAGGCTGGCGGATATGCATTTGATACCATTGAAATTAAAATATTGGACAACATCACAAAAAGAATGACAAGCATGGGAGGAGTAAAGCCATTTAGCTGAAAGGGTTGTGTTAGCCAGCTCCCTAATCTTGTCAAAGCTATGGTTTGCTGCTCACGCAGTTTCTTTCTCCACAAACTTTACCAACGCCGTCTTCAAGCTCCTGAAGAACTGGCTGTGGTCTGGATACCGCGCACCAGTCAGACTGGAGACCATGTATGGCCCACGGAAGAAAGGCGGGATGGGGCTGCTCAATTTCATGGAACGAGCAATGCAAATCTTTGGCTTGTGGATAGCTATGACAACATCACCTAACCCGCCATCCCCCCACTGGGCCAAGGCAGCCCAAACTAACTTTGCAAGGGCACTACATCTGAGGTGCCCATCCAAACTTACAACACTGATGAAGTACCTAACAACACATCCAACAGCCACAGGACCGCACAACACCAACCGCTACTTCAAACGCATCCTGTACACCCTAAGACAAGGGGATTGGAGTTTCTCCTATGAACAACAATATGAAGATACTAACCCTCCAATAGAGTATATGTGACTCCACAGAGGAAAACTGTGACCAACGCACCTGCCACACTGCCACCTTTCCCTCTATCCTGGATTGACTATCTAGATTACCAAGACGTCCCATATGACTTGCGCACCCAAAGGAAGGTGTGGGACCTCATCACTTTCCCCCTCTTATCCCCACAAGTGAGCTCCACAGTTTGGCTCTACATGCATCATACGTTTAGAACAGCAACCGCACCTTCTCAATGTTCAAGTCATGCGCCATCTGCAGCAGACACAACACTCTGGACCACCGCCTGGAAGAGTGCCCGCCATCCAAGCATATCTGGGCCAATGTGATGTACTTATTCCAACAATCACCATCAGCTGAATTCTGACTATCCCGCGATATCCTAGCACTCAACACGATCTCACCTATCCCCCAGACGCTAAGGGCTTAGATTGTGAGTATTGCAATATGGTCCATTCACACAATTGCCCTTGATGCCTTCAACGGGATCTTCCACAACATTAACCAAGCTATCGTCAGGTTCCACAGCCACTTGGCTGACCACTTCCAAGCCTGTATATTAGGATCACTAAAACACAAATGGAAGAAACAGATGGGTAACTGGCTCCCAATCTGGTTCCTTCAATATGACACCAAAAACCTCACAATCTCTATAGGCGGTACACCCTACTAGCCCTTGAGATGTCAAGTTACTCAAGGTCATAGTCACCCACAACCCGTGGCTACTAGCCACACCCAAGTGTACCATGACTTGTCCTGCCTTTCTGTTTCCAATACTTAGTGTGCTCCCCCTCTTTACTTTCCCTCCCTACATATCAAATGTATCAGTCCCCTGGGCAGCCATCCTCGAATAAACTTATTTAAAAATGGGTACAGGTCCCTGTTAAAATATATTAAGCTCATTAACTGACATAATATAAGTTCAGTGAAAAGCTAAATCTAGATAAATATATTTTAATCTTAGACAACTATATAGGATGTCTTAGTAGATAAGATAAACATCAAGTTTGTTTATAAATTATTAACAAATAAAAAGAGAGAATATAATATATACAGCATATTGAATAACTAAAAAACTTAGAATCTTAAGCTTATAGATAGGACAGTAAGTATAAGTCAAATTATCCAATTTATATAGGGGCTTTATAGTATAATCAATATATACATGAAAAGTTGGTAGAATAGCCTTTTGTATTATGCCTGACTACATGTCACAAACAGAATTTTTATTATAGCTTCTAGTATTGTACATATGAAATTTGTGCCATAATATACAATATACTTTATCTTAAAGGACTTTCACATATGTTTTTTACCTTTAATAAAAGGCTCAATTTATCACTTTGCCTACTAGGGTCCAGGTAATCCAAAGTAAATATTTTAGGATTACCTGCGATTCAACAATGTACCTATAGAAGATATATAATATAAAAATATTAAGGCATTATAATCACCTTAGTCTAATTGTAATTATACATTTTTATAACAATGAATTGTACATACTAATAATGCTAAAATCTATAGTGTCAAAGTAAATTAGAGTATTAGTTTTACAGAAAAAAAATTTAAAGACTGTTTTACTTTTAAACATCTTTTACCAGCACCAAGAAAAGGCTATATCAATTAGTTTTATGACTGCTTCCCCACATGTGAGTTGGCAGTGTGACGCCTCCTATTGTTTATCAGCCACCACTGAAACGCCCACAAGCTGGCCCAACTAACCCCACGAACGATTCAGGTCGTTTGTACCGCATCAGGACCTAGCCCACCACTCACATGCTCCCAGATGGTGCTCAGAAGCCCTTTGGTACTCCCTAGAAGCAACCTGCGTTTTTAGCCTTCTAATCGAGTATACTAACTTTTCCTCTAAATAATTGTGGCCATCATCAAGATGGCCACAGTGGTTTACAAACCCGCCAGAATATATAATTTTTTTTCCTTTTAAGGGTACTTTGATCTTAGTTTTTCTTGTGAAGCCCATGCTGTGGCAGCAGCACAGCTGCCTTTAAATTATTAAAATACACCAATACCAACTATCAGAACTCAATTGTCAGATTAGGCCACACTGGTGGTCCAATTCACCAGCTTGCCTTCCCACCTCTCCCCAAAACGCCTCAACCACAAGCTCACAGAGGGCTAAGCTGCCTACGGCGCTGACCCTGTAAAGAGAGTGTTTGTAGCTCTCCCATTTCCAGCAAGGTGGTGCAAGGTGCACAGCCACACCGTCAGGGTACTTTTCATTAGCAAGATGGTAAGTAGGGCACTGTGGAGGATGCCAGATCAATAAGGACCCAGGGAAAGGGTGTACAGCCTGGTATAATTTAAGTGATAGCATATAAATAACAAATCTTGTTTAGACCCCAACGGGGAGTCCACAACTAAATAAGATTGGTGCAGGAGTGCTTGGGTGCTTTGGTATCTAGGGGATCAGGGCTCCCAGCGGTGCACCAGATATGGTAAAAAATTTAGCTAAAATAAACTGACCAACGATGTTCAAGACTTTTTTTAGGAGATTCAAGCACAGGTTTGCCCAAGGAACCATATTTAAAAAATTAAATTAAATGGGGTTTTTTAATAAGAAGTGAGCCAACGAGGAAAGTTGGTCTTGTAAAAACATATTTAAACAATAGGGGGCAAATTTTTGATTGGGGGAAATGGTGTTAAGCCTAAGTGATCCAATAGATGCACCTACCATTTGCAGTGTATAGTAGCTTGAGATCAACTGAACTCGAGTTAATGATTGCAGGCAAAGCTGACCCAATTTTGCAATAACAAAAATTGAACGTGTTATAAAATCTCATTCACTGAGCAACCAAATTGAACGTTATTATTAACGATATAGCTGGTGCATTTTATTGTCCTTGCTGTAATGAAGCGCTGAGCATCACGCACATTCCCAGGATTAACCTGTGCATATATTTCCTGAACCCAGCGTTGGTCCATGGTATGTTTGTGTCAGGAAGGCCTGCTAACTAAACCTTAATGGCCTCCAGATGGCCAGCTTTATCCTTACATTTGTTCCCTAAATCATGGCAGCAAGCCATGACAGACACCATGCTGCAGTTTGTGGTTCCAAATGGTGATGATCATCTTGCTGGGCCTCATGCTTTTGTGACGTTACACCCCTTCTATTATGACACCCGCCTCATGATACCCCCTGTCTGCAAATTAACCACATGTATTCCTCCTGATAGTATCAATACTAGTGGTCAGTTAGTTGGGCATAATTGCCAGATAATTGACTTGTTTGATACTATCATTAATGAGAAGGTTATAAATGGTGCTCCCCATTTGGGTGGGTTGAGCCCTTTTGAAATATTAGGAAATAATCCCTGATAGTAATTTTGTTCATAGGTCGACACTGGCAATTAATGCTAAGAACGTCAACCAATTAATTATTAATCATTCAGGTTATGCGGAACCCTAGTTTGACGCTGACTGCCAATCATAGCCATTGTTGGATTTTCTGGAAGAAAGCTGATGTATTCGTTATCAAACGTCTGATGATGATTTTGCTGCCCCAAATATGAGTACCAGAAACTAATGCTGAGAATGCTCAAAATTTATGTATAATAGGAAAATATATGTATGACTGACTGGTGAATTGTGCTAAGGATGTATTGACATAATATTCGGTAATTTCAACTAGTGGATTGGGAGGTAATTGGTATCACAGACAACTGACGATTGGTTGAAGTTTCAGTTTGGATGGCCAAGGGATTTCAAAGTTCAGAAACCTAAAGTATAATTAGTCATTATTCCCTCCAAATAAAGATCTCTATTTCTCCCACCTTTATTTATTTGAAGTAGCAAGAGCCACTAAGATGGGTAGGTGTGATACTGGAGATCCCTGAGGCAAATGTAGGTTGATGTGCCTGGAATGGCCAACGCTGCCAGCTCCCATACCTCAGCCCTAAAAGAAACCCCTGATGGGAACTTGGCCAACTGGCCACCAATGACAATGGGCTTATGGCCGTCAGCCATGTGGGGTGGTGCAGCGTGGGAGTGCCATAGCCGCCCTAGATGGGGGATGGACTCTCCAGGGCACACCCAAGAGGGGCTGGCAATTGGTCATGAGGGAGAAGGAGTAAGGGTCTGGCCACCCAATAAGGAGGCTAAGGACCGTCAGTGCACTCCCAAGAAGGACCATGGGGCTAAGGCGAAGTCATTGTTCTTAAGGGTTAGTGGTTGGCTGTGAACTTATAGGGGGTTGGTACGCCTATGAAGGTGAAACAGCAAAATTCAGCCAGTCTCCATACTGGTTGGCCTGGCACACTAGCAGAGCCCACTGTCGTTGAAAAATCATTTTTTCTGACACCCCCCTGCACCGTGATAAGATCCACCCCTGATCATCCCTTCAGGGAACACAATGAAATCACCCACGCCATTTTCCCCTTGTAATTTGTTCTTGACCATTCAAAGCACAAGTGCCCAACGCTTTCTAAAAAGATTCTTCCGCCAATATATCCTCTGGTTTAAGCTCCACATTTGTTTTAACTAAAATTTTTGCTTGAGGATTGGTCCTCCTTACCCACCCTTGACCGCTGCAGGTGCTGCTCCTACCACTCCGCCCAGCTAAGGTTCAACCGCCAGAACCATCCCTGAGCGGATGGCTGCTCAAGTGCTGGCGGAATTGACATGGTCCACTGTGAACGGAAAGTCAGCAGCTGCCACCTCACTAACTCCTGTCGTGGGCCCAGCACTGGTTGTGTTAATCCTTTCAAGGCTTGCAAATGGATTAATGATGCAGACTGCCCCTATGGTTCATAATCCTGACTAAGACTGTTCAGCATTCTTCACGCAACCCCCAACTAGACTTGCTGCTGCTGTTTTCATCCTTGCATTAAATTTTTAACTTACAAAAGATCATAAAAAGGCTGTTAATGCAGCCGCTGCCCACACCAACTCTCTTCTCCGCCAAGCTCTACATATGGAGATCAAGCCACTTTGTGATGATCTTCCTATACCTAGCTTCCCCGTAGATTTCCTTAGGGATGAGAGTTTGATATTAAAGAACTAACATTTGCAGCTGCACTATAGGCATCTAATTGGCGAGGTTTTTGCTTCGTGACTCCAACTACCCTCAAACCTGCTAACGCTTTAATACCTTCACTTGTGTGCCCAATCTTATAACCTTCTCTGAATTCCAACTCACAGAACACGTTGAGGCGATGCATACCGCTGACCTTATTGATGATGAGACCCTCATTTCTTCCGCCTTCTGCTGTACACCGCTGATGCTCCAACCCCCTTTTGTCTGCCTTTGTCTGCCATCTGAAGCTAGCTCTGGATGAAAATCCCCCATTCCCTCTTCCCCTTCTAAAATTTAACTTTTTGGGCTAACGCCATGGCGCCATGTTAGGTTTTCTTTTTTATCAAATAAACTCTTTGTTTGACACAATGAAAGTAAAAATACGTGGAGGACCCCCCCCCTCTTAGGCTGGGCACCAAGAGTACTAAATAGTATAAGATCAAAGTAAGTTTATGAAACTGAGATTTCATCACATGATTTTATACCTAAAGCTTGAGTAATTTACCTTATTGAATTCAATATAAATTACAATTTTTATGAAGCATAGCACAGAGTATAATACTGCTTACATATAGATACATTTCTTGTTTTATTGTTGTTGACTTGTTGCTAAGGCGTTGTTCTTGGTGCACAGGTTTTCATTTAATAAATTTACAAGACGCTGTAAGAGGATAGCGACCTTGTCAAACCTAACAAAAAAGGGATTTTTGTATAACAAAAAGGATCTTTATTTATAATATATTTGTAAGTACATGTAATATCAAATTATGACACTGGATTTAGCTTATAGTAAGGGTCTCTTTTCACTAAAGTTTTCACTGAACGACCAAAGGAAAAAAGATTTTGTACTATTGGGATTCCGCCAAGATATGCTCCTCCCCTTAGCATTCATATTGGTGACTTTCCTGTAGATTAAGCTGCACTTAACAATGTTAGACTATAGGAATAATTATCTAATTAAAAATGAGGGAGAGAATAACCAAAAGCTCAGGGTATTTATATTTTAGTCGTGATCACTCAATTGCAAGTAAGATTATGGAAAATGGCCATAGTAAACATAGATCCCTCTTCCAAAATAAGTTATGCCATTATGAAGGGACCATATCGAGAATAGTGCTAGAGGTAGCGGGAATATATCTAATCTGTGGGGCCAAAAGCCAATGTAAGACTAAATCAAGGAGATAAGTTGCATGAGGGGGTTAAGGGATTTAAACAGCTATATCTGTAGATCCACGGTGCCATTGTGAAATCGCCAAAAGTAATCTAATAGAACTTTGACGACACCTTATGAAGTTAAAGGGCTGTGGACTCAGGGCTTCCTATGACGTTAAATCCTTAAAAGTATTAATGAAGTATAGCTAAAAGATAAACATAACATAGCAGATGGTTGGTTAATTTTAGCTGCACATCTTCCCCCACTGACCAAACATCAGGTATCAGAGATGAGTGAGTTCTGATAAATTATTGAAAGCGTGAGGCCAAAGGCCAGATTGCTTTTAGTAAATTTTCAGAAATTTAGCATGCACACATTTGAGCAAGTAACCCTTAGTGGGATCCTTCAGAGTATAGGCATCAGTTGACGTCTTCTCTATAATCTTATAAGGGCCTTTTCAAATAGCTTCTAGTTTGATAGTTCTCCCAAACCCATGATTATCATGGTACCAGACTAGATCTCTTACATTAAATGTAGTTAAAGTCTAATATCCTATTATATTGGGCTCAAGTCTTAATCTTCTGAGTCAACGCACTAGTGTAAGCAGAGCTTTCAAGATTAATTAGGTTTTTGCAAGTTTATCCAGATTTTGACTGGGGCTCATACGCTCGTCTGATACATAAGAATACAGAAGTGGGGGCAGCGCTAGTTGCTTTCTGTTGAGTAATGCAAATGGAGAATGCCTGGTTGCTGAGTTATATGTGTTAATATATGCAAATACAGCTGTAAAAATTTACTCTAGGTGATTATTGGCTGGCAACCCAGTAACTTTTTTACTGCACAGGTTCAATTTCCTCGTGCACTTTGTTGCGTTGTATAGAATGTATTTTTAATTGATAATAGTAATGTGACTATTATCCATAGTTGAGATTTAACTATATTCAACCCAACGCACAATCAGTATTTCTGATTAAATACTCTTGAAGTCATACTCATAGGGATTTGTTCCCTATACTCTTGTCTACCTGATCTTCGCTAAGATTATCCAGTGACAGTCTCTCTTGGCCCAACACACAGTCAGCAGCTATCCCTGATTGTTGTTCCTTTGTCTCTAGATCCCCGCTCAGATTTTAACTCTTCTCTCTGAGAATCTTCCAATTATTTCCCTCTGCAGTAATATCCTTGAGATATAGTAACACAATAGAAGATGATAGTCTAACTATACACCAAATTGATAATAATGATAATGCTTTCATAGGTAATGTTTTTTATTATAGTAAATCCTAGGGGATTCAGCTGTCTAACCCTCCGGGGACAACTCTTTGATGAAATGGCAGCTGATGCCTTTTCTCACCCATCCTCATCTCAGCAGCGATAGTCTTCCTCATCCTGGCTAGGATTCCATCATTGGACATCCATGAGACCTCAAATTGAAAAAAAGTTGGAAAACGTGTCCCTAACGTTTTCCTCTCAATCCAAGCGAACAACAATAATTGGCTAGCGACCTGCTTAGGTTTTGGGACTTATTACCCATTATGGCAGGTCACTCACCAACCAATTGATTTGCTAGTTGCAGGAAGCATCACTCGCCTTTCAACTTACTATTCATTCCAATCAGTTGGTGATGAAACCCAACCAATCCCAATTGGTACTCCTGATAGTTAATCACTATCAGATGCCCCTATTTCGTCAACAACTCCACCCAATGACTTATTAAGTAATTATTCAGAACGATCCCCAGTGGATATGACCAGGTGAATATATAAAATCCCCCAAACGTAGTTCCTTTAAAACTTGGGCCAACCACTTTCTGATTCACTTCACCTTAGAGTTTTATCCTCTAGCAATACCAGGTAATCTAGCAGGCTGGGAATATGGGTAAAAATCCCAACACAGCCCCCCTCTTGCCTAGATTTCCAGTGAGAAAAGGACTGGGGCATGAGAACACAACTTTGGACACATGGTCAAATACTTCATTGGTTCAAGTGGAGTACACTTGTCAATACTCAATGCTTGGGATGACCTTCATCATATGGTATTCTTCCTCTTCCTCCTCAGTACTGACTTCTCAGAACGCAGTCCCACAACCTTCTGTCATGCTGGGCTGATCGATTTACTCATGTCAATATTAGTCCCAGGATCCAATTTTCCTCTGTCAGGGTATATGACCTGCTGTCATACTCAGGATTCTTGGTCTGGCGTCCATGATTTTCTGATTTTCTCCTCATCATAGACATGAGACTCTTGACGTTGATGTTTGTTTTGTGGCTTGATTAAGAATACTTATTTCTTATTTGCCCTTATTATTTTGCTCATAACCTCTTGGCATAAACCTTTCTTAATTCTTCTCTTGGAGATCTTATCTCATTAATTTTGAGATTAATTTCCCTGAAATTAGAGCCTAATGTATTATAGAATGCATAATGTCAACTTCTAAATAAGTCTGACATCCCCCCTCTCATACAGCTCATATGATGAATTCCGAATCTTGCTACCAGCAGCTCCTCAATAATCTGTCTGATCCAGACCTCCGTCTCTTCCAGCAGATGAGTCAGGATGCTCGACAGAAGCTCTTTTATGGTCCTTCCAGGACTCATATGCCTAGTCTGGCGCAAGCGGCTAGTTCTTCCATTGAATTACCAGAAACTTTAACTAATCCTTTGAAACCAGGTTGTCCATTGTTTCAAATAACTCTCAGCTGACTCTTCCTCTTCAGTTGATCCCAGTTTTAGACTTCAAAACCCTCCTGGATTTGGCCCCTTTTGCTGATGCTCTGAACATCATCATAGATGCTCCAGAGATTATGCCGGTTGCTTTGGATCATTCATTTCTGTCCAGGTTGGACTTGCTCCCTGGGTTCCTCTTCCAACTTGGTCAATTTTACAAACCCGCTGTTCTGGTCTCTGAGCTCTCAATTGGTAACAGCGTTAATTTCGAGCTCCCCTACGCTGAACTCTGGACTCAAGTCACTGAGGCTTTGACATTAGCACTGAATCCCTATGATCTTGATAACCTTCTGGATTGGGATACTGCCGCATATGCTCTTTGCTTTTCTGGACAAGTCCTTAGAAGATGGTCCACAAAGCTTCCAGCCTCTCCTGGGTTCCACTTTTCATTCAGCTTTAGCTTCTGCGAAGCCCTTAGTCACCACTTGCAGGATGCAATCCGCTCTCTGCACAACTATTTATTTTCCAGAACTTCCCATTGGTATCTTCCACTGATGGCGTTGATAGGAGGCATGATTCAGCAACCCCCGCCGAGTATTCCTTCTTCATTGCCAGCCCTCATGTCTGGTGACCTTGATAAAGCCCATTGGCAGGCACTCAGGACTAACCTTCTGGCTCTGGTGCCATATCAGGATTACATGGGGTTATTCGCTGATTGCCTCTTTTTATACTTTTGCTTTCCTCCCTGCTCTGGGGTTTTGTGACTGGCTTCCTCTGACATTTCAATTTCCCTTCCCTAGTCACTTTTTCTCAGGGATCGGCATCTGCTCAATGAATGTGGTTTCATGTAGGTCTTGCCCTCGCAAGCAACTGATCACATATTTATTTTGACAGTCTGTTTCTTCCACCACGATCCATCCTCCCTCCCCCAAGAGGCGACATAGACGGAATCATCCCTGTACTGAGGACAATCAATAAAAATAAAATTATAAAAATATATTGGTTTTTAATTTATGTGTTTTATGGTAATAATATTTTTTCCCATATCTTTTATCAATTTTTTATCTTTATTTTTCTTTTTTCTATGGGACTTGCCCTTGTTTCAGTTCAGCTGTCCATCTTTTCCCCCAAACTGGGTCATGGGTACTTAAATCTGCCAGTTTTCCATGGTTCAGAGGTCCTTTTTTCGGACTTAACCATCTAGATTGGTTCAGAGGTCCTTTTTTCAGACTTGACCTAATCATCAGGACATGACTAACTTATTGGTTTATTGGCCCTTAAAAGCTCTTTTTTTCATTGATCCAACGCTTCATACACTTAGCATGGACTCAATTTACAACTTTTCCATTCAAGAGATTCTTGATGGAGTAGGCGTCAGTCGCCTTCTTTGCAATTACTTCAAATGGACCTGACCATAATGCATCTAATTTGTTTCTTCATCCAAAACCATGAGTATTGCAATAGGCGACTCTTTCCTCTATTTGATATTCTTCTAATGTCAGTTGGTTCTTGTCATCTGTTGATTTCGCTAATATCTTTTTCTTCAGGGTTGTATTGAATGCTTAAAAATTGCATATTGACCAGGATACTTGTCAGTCAATTCAAGTATTGCTTAATACTCATCCTGACGTAGGTTCCACCACTGAATATAAAATCAGCGGCAACGCGGCCTTTCTTCTGTATAATGATTCAAATGGCATCTTTCCCATGGCCGTATGATGACTAATGATGTCAGCAAACGTCACTAAACTCAGTTACATTCCCCACGCGGAAGTTCTCTCTGCAACTAGTTTCCTTAGTGTCATGGCCAGCGTCCCATTCACCCATTCTACCAGTCCGTTCATCTCCAGCTGGTATGGTACTGACATGACTCCTCGGATCCCCATTATTTTGTTTAACCTCAGAATCACATGAGACGTAAGTTGGTCCCATTCTCACTCAACAGGACTTGTGGACATCCATGCTGGTATACCACTTGATCCAAGTAGAACCTCGCGGTACTGGTAGCATCTACTCTAGATTAGGGCCTTCATCTCGACCCATCTCATCAAATGGTTGATGGCAACTATGATGTACTTGAAACCCCTGTTCTCATCTTCAGCGATTCCATCATGTCAATGGACACTGTGTGCTAGGCGAATCCAGGGTGGACCAGTCATTATCCAGTTGTATTCTTGTGTGGTTTGTGCAGCTGGCACTCCATGCAACAAGCTATATGATCCGCAACATTGTAGTTGATCAATTCCCAGTAATAATATTGGCTAATATGGTCAGTTGTTTTCCTCAGGCCTCTGTGCCTGACAAACTTGTGAGCTTATTGTGCTATTGACACTCTTTCCAACAGCTTCAAGAATAATAGCCACTTCCCACAAATTGTCTGATACTTGTCCATCCATAGTCTCGGTGTTTTCCATCACTTTCTGAAGCGCACCTTGAATTCCTTGGGGCGCGTCCCTGATTCTTCCTTCGACCCTTCTCTGGAATAGCTCATCCACTTGTGGGTATACCAACTGGACCATTGGCAATCGTGATAAGCTAACCGCTTTCTGGTGAGAAGCCCCCGCTTGGTGGACTATCTCATAATTGTAAGCCTGAAGCTTAAGTGCCCATTAGGCCAGTCATCCTTCCAGTTCTCTTAGATTGTGCAGCTAACACAGTGAAGAGTGGTCCATCACCAACTTAAAGTGCATTCTGTGGACATACACCCAAAACTGCTTGCATGCATATATGACTGCAAGGCATTCCCACTCAGTCACGGTGTAGTTCCTCTCAGCGGCTGAGAGTGTCCAGCTCACGTATGTTACTGGATTTTCATCCCCAAGTTCATCTACTTGGCTCAGTATGGTGTTGATTGCCGTCAACAAAGCATAGGTTTAAATGATAATTTCCAATAAGAATTTAGATATTTCAGAATTGGCAAATCTATCAAATACTGGCGTAGCTCATCAAAATATTCGTGAGCCTCTTAATTCCATACAAATCCTTTTTGGATATTTTAATAAATGGAATAAAGGCTCAACTATTTGGGCGAAGTCCTAAATAAATCTTCTATAGTATCTGACCATCCTAAGGAACACTTGGATGTCTCAAAAACTCTTTGGTACAGCCATATGCTCTATAGCTGCTATCTTCTGGGTTTGCGGCTGCAATCCATCTGAGCTGATTACAAATCCCAGGTATTTCAACTCTTTCTTGAAGAAGTGGCACTTCCTTAGCTTAATCTTCAGGTTAGCCATGGACAGTCACTTAAATACTTCTTCTAAGTGGTGAAGGTGATCAGTAAACGTCCTACAGAACACGTTGATATTGTTTAGATATACCAGGATGCATGACAACTTCAAGTCACTTAGTATTGCATTCATGGCCCTCTGAAACGTTGCAGGTGCATTACAGAAACCCTGGGGCATCCTTGTCAGTTGATATAGCCCATGCGTGGTAATCATGCATTTCTCTTGATCTTCGTTTGGCAAGCCAATCTGCCAATATCCCAAGATCAGATCCATTGCAGAGAAATACTTCGCTTCTCCTAAATGATCTAGTGCATCATTGATCCTCGGTAGGGGATATGAATCCTTCTTCATAATTTTGTTCAGCCTTTGGTAGTCAATCACCACCCTGTTCAATCCATCCTTCTTCTTCACAATCTAAATAGGACTCGCCCAGGAGCTTGATGACGGAACTAGAAGCCCATGCTTCACTAGTTTTCTGATTTTATCCTCCACTACTGCTTCAGTGGCTTTTGATCTTTGTATCAGTCTCATCATTATTAGTAAATTTTTCTGGTGTCAACCTTGTGAATTACATCTTGTGCACATCCCAAATTGTGGTCGTCCTGAGTGAACACTTCACAATATTTCTCGAACATTTTGAGCACCTCTTCCTGTTGGCCTTCTGGTAGATCAGCAAGCTGCTCCCAATTAGCCAATAGGTTGATGCTTTTGGCTACCCTCAGCCAGTAATCCCATTTTGTCAAGAGACACAAAATCATGGAATCTTACCAATTTGGCCATTGGGATCAGATGAATAAATGCAATGATTTGATTACTCTTGAGCTTCATCAGGTTTTCACTCAAATTTACCAGGAGAACTCGGATTTCTACATGGTCTGGCATTATTATCCTGGGAGCCACCCATGGCTCCACTCTGGACTTCTTTCAGGGGCTTCTGACCTCCCCATACAACAGCTCTGGAATCTCCAAAAGTCAACCCTGTGTCAACTATCTGTAATCCGGCCAGTATGGTCCTTTCCTTCTTGATGCTTAATAGAATTCCCCACTTTTCTAGGATTTCCACCGGCATCTTGCATCACTTTCTACCAAATAAAAAGTATCAAATTGGTATAATGCCGTAATTGTATATCAGATTAATGAAGTTGTTTCTCCAATTCTATGGATCTTCACCATCCTTCTGGTATACCAATGGTAATGTCTGACCCAGGACGGTCAATGTATTATTCTCAAAGTTATATTTAACTCCATAATTTGTAGAAACTCTATTTCAATCGGTATATCATCTTTTTGATTTGCTAAAACTATGGCTGGCGCAGTCACCACTAATTACCAGAATTTTAGTGGCAGCGCACTGAACGCTCCACAGGAAACAGTGGTGTTTGGCCCAGCTGTCCTGTATTCTTTCTTGTGTTCCAAGTCCAGCGAGATCTTCATCCTCTTTATTATCTTGGTAGAGACAATATTGATGGGCGCTCCGCTGTAGACAATCACCCTCACCCTCACTCAATTCACTTGTATATCTATATACATACACTCAGAGTATTCTAATATAGTATTTACTTAATAAATGGTGGCATTATTAGCCAAATCTAGGGTGTGAAAAATTTGTGCCAATAATTTAGGAAATGATTCCTTTATTGCGCCAAGGGGGATAGACAGATTGGCCTCATCTAAATGAACGTCTGATAACTTTTCAGGATTCAAAGCAGTTCAAATCTTCTCTACCAGCTGTCAGGCATATGGCCGGCAACTTCCTGGATTACCTTGGGGTCAATTCTCTTCTCCCCAGCTCTGGTCACAGCATTCATATCCATTTTGACCACTTGGTATAGCTGATCCTGCTTGTCATCTACAAACAGATTGCTAATGTCTATTTCTTCATTCATGATACTGGGAGGAACAGATTTCTCCGCCACACTAGACTATTCCTTGTCTAGGCAACTGGTCCTTTTCCCAAATCCTTGGTGGCTGCTGTCTCCTTGGCCTGGACCACATTAATCTAATCCTTTAGCTTTTTGCAGTATACAGAAAAATGTCCTTTCCCGCCATACTGATAGCAAACCTTCTCTTTCTTGCTTGACTGTCTGAATTCTTTGTGCTTATTTCTCAGCATGGATTGATTGGTAGCCTCCTTTGCTCCTTCGTTTCCCTTTGTGGGATTCAGATTTCATACCAGATTTGACTTGAAGCTTCTATTTGGGGCATCAAACATCACTCTCAAAATCTTCAGGTTGTCTACCATTCGCAAGGTAGTTATCTCTGTCACAAACATGGAAGACATCATTTGATGCAAATTGCAATAGGGCCAAAGGGCCACCTGCAGTGCAATTCTATCATCAAAGTCATCCAATACTTTTGCTCTGGCCAGGATCTGTGACTCCTGGTAAAATCGATCTGTGAAGCTAGCAAGAGGCTTGTCTTTATGAAACTGGATTCCCAAAAATTCTTGCTTGTGTTTTGACATGCGGGTTGGACTCCCAAACACCTTCATGATAGCCACCTTTGCATTGGCATACAACCAGCTGTACCCTCTAGGTAAAGTAACCCTAAGTTTTGACAGTTGGTGTCCAGGCAGTTCATGACATTCAACTCATTTTGATGATCTCCATAGCCATTCATAGTCATGTCAAACAGTCAGAAAAATGCTGGGGTGTATCCCGATGGAATGTTGGCAAATTTGGTATTGCCCTAAATTCCTCTGAGTCATTTCTGGCTGATTCTATCAGTTCAGCTACTCGGCTAACTTGTGTAGTGACTTTGGGCATCATCTCTGAAATAGCATTGATAGCGGTCGGCATGTTCCTTGGGGTATTCAACTTCCCAAGTATCATGCAAGTACTTTCTTCTTTGGCATCGCTTGCCATATCAGGTTCACAAGCACATTTGTGAGCTTTAAGTTCCTCCACTTGTTTGACTAATTTCTCAATATCCACACCAAATTTTCTTAAATGAACGCAATCTTCTTTTCACTCTGTTTTCAGGTATAGGACCTCTCAAATGAGGTCCCCTTCTTTCTTCTTCAACGAGTTTACTTTTTCCAAATAACTCATTCCCAAAGTTGGCTACATTCTCTACTCCTTCCTCCACCTTGGCGACTTGTTCTTCCAAGGCCACAAGCTCCTGATGGTCTGATGAGTTTAAGGTGTTCTGGTTCACAGTAGCGAACTCAGTCCACAGCTTGTGTAGTTCTTCTTTGTATGACATTGTCAGAATTTTTAACCAGAAGAATCCTTCTGATAATATCTAAATTAGGGGTTTTGGTTAGTTGGGTGTTATTGCCAGCTAATCGCCTAGTTTGATACTATTTAATGATATAAAAATAATACCCGTTTTAGGGTCAGCGGATTCCTAGTTTGGTGCTGCTATCAAATTATGATTGTGGGAATTAATGGTAAATGCTGCTGTATTCAATTACCAGAATCTAACAAATAAAATTGGTACTATAGTTTGAGTGAAATTCCAGTGGAAAGCTGCTGCATTTGGTTACCAGCATCTAACGAGGATTTTGCTAATTATAGCTCGAGTTGGTGAAATCTTATCCCTGTGCCAACTGCCATAAGAAATGATTGTGGGATTTTCTGGCGGAAAGTTGACATATTTGTTATTAATCATTTAGGAAATTGTAACTAATTTGGAGTACCGGCGACTCATGCTGAGGATGCTTAATGTCTAAATTAACTAAAAATATATATACAATCAACCAGCTACTTATGCAGAGGATGGATTAACCTAACTTAATATTCAATGATCAGATGAGCAGATCTGGAGGCAATTGATATGAGGATGAATGAGTAAAAGTTTATGATTTGATAGAGGTTTGGAATCTAGAGGCCAATGGGTTTTCTGGCAGATGATTGGACAAAGAGCACTTGGGCGCAGTAGCCCTAGAAGTAATATAAATAGTCAATTCATTCCCTCCTAATAAACATCTCTCTTGCACCATTCTTACTTTTACTTTATAGTGCTAAGACCTGTGGGGTAGAAGTAGATAGGTTAGGGATCCCCAAAATGGCGTGGGTGACATGACAAGGGGTTAGCCGGCGCTGCTGGCTTTGACGCCAATGAAGGCAAAATAACAAAGGGCCACCAGTCTTCCTACTGGTTGGCCTGGTTCACTATTGGAGCCCAGGGTCGATTATGTGACAGACATTATAATAGATTCTTCACTCAACTACCCCTTTAGTGAGCACAAACTTGTAAAAAGTTACTCTAGGCTGATTATTGGCTGGCAACCCACTAAACTTTTTACTTCACAGGTTCAATTTTCTTGTGCACTCCGTTACATTATATAGAACGTATTATTAATCAGCAATAGTATGGAGGCTATTATCAGTAGTTGCGATTGAACTATTATTTGGCCCAATGTTCGTCCAGTATTTCAGATTAAATACTCTTGAAGTTGTACTCATAGGTATATGTTCCCTGTACTCTTGTCTACCCAATCTTCGCTAAGATACCCCAGTTACAGTCTCTCTCAGCCCAACACAGTTGGCAGCTATCCTGATTGTGGTTCCTTTATCTCTAGATCCCCACTTGGATCTTAAAACTTATCTCTGAGAGTCTTCCAATTATTGCTTTCTGCAGTAATATCCTTGAGATATAATAACACAATAGAAGCTGATAGTTTAAATATACACCAAATTGATAATAAAGATAATACTTTCATAGGTGATGTTTTTTATTATAGTGAATCATAAGAAACTATATAGTAGGGGATTTGGCTGTCTAACCCTTGATTGACACTTCTTTGATGAAACAGAAGCCATTGCCATTGAACCACCCAGCTTTGTCTTGGCAGCGAAGGTCTTCCCCATCCTGGCTAGGATTCCATCATTGGACATCCTTGAGACCTCACATAAAAAGAGTCAGAAAATGTCCCTAATGTTGTCCTCTCAATCCAAGCAAACCAACCATAATTGGCTAGTGACCTGCTTAGGTAATGGGACTTATTACCCATTATGGCAGGTCACTCACCAACCAATTGATTCGCCTGTTGCAGGTGGCATCACTTGCCTCAAAACTTAATATTCATTATTAATTAGTCAGTGATGAAACCCGACCAACCCCAATCAGTACATCTTGTAGTTAATCACTATCAGATGCCCCTATTTCGTCAACAACTCCACTCAATGACATATTAAGTAATTATCCAGATCAATCCCAGTGGATATGACCAGGTGAATATCTAAAATCCCCCAAACATAGTTCCTCCAAAACTTGTGCCAACCAATTTCCCATTTACCTTACCTTAGGGAATTTTCCCTAGCGATACCAGGTAATCTAGCAGTTTGGGAGTATGGGCAAAAATCCCAACAACAGTGAAAGACATAAATTAATTCCAATTGAGGGCTTACCAGCGACTAATTTATGCAGAATACTTATTAGGTACCATCTAAACATTTAACAGTACCGTTGGTCTCAGGGTGGTAAGGCGTGGATAGTACCCCCTCATATTCCCATTTAGTCATTAAGCTTAGTAATCATCTGAGATGTAAAATTGGTCCCATTATTAGTCACAAAAACTGGGGACATCCATGCCAGTACCTGATATCTTCTAAAATAAATTTGGCGGTGGTAGTAACCCCTAAATATTGGACTACCTTCGCCTTACCCACTTAGTGAGGTGATTAATGGCTACAATAATATAAAAAACTGACCAAAGGTATTTGTCAAGGTGCCTACAATTTCAAGGGAGACTATATGCCATGTAAAGTTAGGCTTGACTAGTTCATAAGTGGTGGCCTTCCAATAAGGAGCTATTACTTGACACTCTTGACAACAGCTAAGCGTTTCATGAACATTGATGACATGGAATCCTGATAGAACTGGGATCATAATTGATCAAATGTTTTCTTAAATTTCAATGTACAATTTCCTTGTGGGCAGCGACAATCAAGTCAGTCTGTTCTGAGGGCCTAGAAACACATTGGTCTGTTTTTCAATGATCTTATAAAGTTTCCCATCCTTAGTAAAAGTATTCTGTATCAATTTATCTAACTTAGGTTAAACCTCCACAGGTTCATTATAATATTGTTTGCTATCATGCTGACAGACATTTTATCATCCCTATCAGCCAGTAAAGCTACAAGAGCGGGGGTGGATTTTAGTTAACCCCTTGGGGTCAATAAAAAATTTTAAGAAGGAGAATAACCATTAAACGAGATTTTTAAAAAACCCAGGGTAATTCCAACCATTCTAAATTATTAACTGTTTCTTTCCGGGAATTTTTTTCAATAGCTTTTTTTAAATACCAAACTTTTTTAAAAATTATTGCCCCGTTTTTTTAATTTAGAAAAATCCATAAGGGGTTTGTTTTTTGGAAGACCCAAATTAAAAACCTTTTAAATTTTTACAGGAAAACTTTTTACCTTTAAAATTCTAGAAAATGAAAAAAAATTTTAACACTAATTTTCAAGCGAATGGGGGGGGTTAAAAGCCCTTGCGACCTTTGGGGGTTAAATTAGCCCCTTATTGGCATTTTCATTTTGGCAATAAAACAAATATTTAAAAAATTATTTTAGATTTTTGGAACCCAGGCAACTTTTTTAAAGGGCTTAAAAAAATTTTTTTTAAAAGCGGAGCACACCTCAGTGAACTCAATTTTCTTTTGATAGTGTTGGAATCTATATGACTGGACAACAAGCCACTATTAAGACCACGCGGATAAGTGGAGAATTCCGCCAAAGGATGAACAGAATCTGGCGAGAATGATTGGAAACCGCAAGATTGGTCAATTTAGGGGATAGAAGCGATAATGGGTCATAATGGGTCTTATTGGGTTGCCTTCAAATAGGGTGATGAGGCCTTTGTCACCATTTGATGAAAGTGTTTTGGATTGCCTCAAATCAAGGTGATAGATAATTAAAGAATAATATGCCAAAACCAATGAAAAGATGGCGACATGAATAAATTAAGTGGAAGAGTTGGTACTGGCAGAGGCCACAGGGATATTAGTGAAACAAGGGGACTGGAGGTGCTTGTCTAGGATTAAGAGAAGAAAAAAAGAAGAGAGGAAGAGTACAGACAAAGGAAGGATCTGCTGAAGAGATATTTTTATTGAAAGTGATTGGGAAATTACTCCCATGTTTATTATAAAATTAAGTGGTTAAAGGTGTATTAAGGACTGGTGATCATCATATCAACCGTTCTAATTGCTCAAGGTGGAAACCCTGTATAAAAAAACCAGCGGGCACTTACCAAATCCTCAAGATTCAACAGTGGTGCTCACTACAGGGGGCCCATTGACCAATAACAAAAAATTAAAGATATTTAACCGGTGTTTATGTCGCATCCTGGTTATTTCCAAATGCAATCTGCACTAAATAATGGCCTTGGGACCTATGAGGAGTTGTGACTTGCATTAAATACTGTTCTCAAAAAACAGGATAAGTTGCTTCAAAGAGTCTACAGTGACAAGTTGCCACCGTACAATCACAAAGGAAATATTTATGGTTTCCTTCACTGATTTGAGTTTGTAATGGAGGGAACTTTAGATTGACAAAGGGCAAAGCTGTTACTCTCCTCTTTGGACGTTGGAAGTGCGGATCAAGTCATCTGTTACCTCTCAGCTAGTTCTGTTTCATACCATGAAGTTAAGGAGACTGTGCTGCAACTGTTCAATTGACACAAAAATGTTGCAGCAGAAAGCTGAGTTTTTGATATTGGGTTTCAGCGGAACAAGACCCTCACTGCATTTGCTGACCAATTTACTATGGAAGCTCATGTGCTGATTGGAGCAGGAATTCTATCTGAAGTTGATGTGTGTATAGCTATGGCCTCAGCGGTGAATCCATACCCTGAGCTTTACAATGATATAGCTCCATCGTTAAGAGCTGGACGTACCTCTCCTTAAACTGGTTCAGTTTGTACGTCGATTATCTGCATATTTCACTCCACCCAATACTGAGCAGATCCGCGCTGTCACAATTATTCGCCCTAATCATGTGAAAAGAGATAACTAGGTAGGAGAAATTCCATTAGGATACCCTTCTAAGTACCATGGACATTCCTCAATTGCTGATCAACATTACACCAGCTACTGATCTGGCCCTAACTACGCTGCAAAAGGGGTGGTCATTATGCTGTGAGGAGTCTGGTTATGTCGAGCCTTTTCAAAATCAACTGCCATATGTACCAACTTATCCTAAACATGGCTGTAGGTCTTACGGAGTAAGTTGTATTAATTGTGAACATAAAGGGCATATGAGATGATGGTGTCCTAACTGATGGATCCCTCCCTTGCAATGAGAGCAGGGCTATCAGGGAAAAGCCTGAGCGGAGTAGAGAAGGGACTCTCTACTGCCGCTACCTCAAACTTACATGTCCCACTTGAGTCCACTGTGTTAAATATGGCTGAAGCCTCGCAGTATGATGATAATTTCCTTTACCACCCCACAGGTTGAGAAAGTAAATGTGCTAACCCAAGCACGTGATATAGAAACGATGGACAGAAACTCTCTGGATTAACAAAGCTTTATGCTTGTCAACTGTTCGACCAAAATCCTTAGACCAGCTAGAACTGGACGCAGATGCCCTGTCATTAAGAGGAATAAATGTCGCCTTCTCAGTGGACACTATCATAAACAGATACCCTAAAATCGGGATGGGTAATTTTTGAGTTTCCTGGGAAAACCTGAATCTTTAAGTGTACACAAGGTGAATTGCCAGGATGCATCCTATTCAGAATGCACTTGCCAAAATTGTGGTAGCCAAAACTTGGGTACAGGCTATCATCAAAACAGGCGCACCTGTTAACATTGTCTCCACTAAATCGATGGCGAAGTTATCCTTAAAACCTGATATAGACCACCGAGAGTGGTGTATGGGACCACTGGAGCTGAAACCACCACTTCTGAGGGAGCATATAGTGCTTTCCCTTGCAGTTCAGATCTATTATTGTGGTGGCTCGAGCGGTGGTACTACCCAACAGTAATTATGGTTTATTGATTGTAACTGCATTTATGTGACACTATGGGGCTATATTGGACATGCCAGAAGAGACCTAGCCATTATGGGGCAGCTAATCCCTATATATTTCTCTTTGCATAGAGCATCGATGAGTTCAACGCACATGGGACAAATCAACCTTGCCTACAGCGATGGGGTGCTCCCAGTGCACTATCATCATTTTAAAAAGAGAACGTGGGCCATTCCTCATCAGATATACAATACCAAGGGTTACCGCTTAGAGCAGCTGGAGCTATATCCATTCCTCTGGACGTCAAGTAATAATCGACACTGAGTTAGAAGTGGACGTGCCAGAGGGGCTCTATGGGGAGATCATTGGGCCTTATCATCAATCGCAGCTTGAGCCCCATATGGCTCCCAGTATCATACTACCAGGCCATGGAGAAATCAAAGTATTGATAGCAAATCTTCAGAAAAGTCCCATTTGAATCCGCCGGCATCAGATTATAGCATATTTACATCTGAATTCAGTAAAGAGCTTAAACAGGTTATTATTTCAGTTCTCTGGATGAATTTGGTTTGCCCATCAAACTGCCTCTTGGCGCAATGGTGGTTGTACCATGAAAAAATTTATTGTGGTTATCTGAAGATCAGAAGGAGCAGGCTGAAGCGCTGTTTTAAAAGTATAAGAGAGATCTTTGTGGTTGATGATCATGATCTGGGGTGTGCTCGAGGGTTTTCATCAACATGATACTGGGGACCATCCTCCTATCAGGTCTCAACAATCTGTCGATCACAGGCAGCTGAAGAAGTTGTCATGGAGGAAATTGAAAAATGTTGGAGCAGAGAATGCTTGAACCGTCTAAGAGTCCATAAGCTTCGCCTGTCCTAATTGTAAAAAGGATGGCACTAACCGTGTACTAATTGGCTACCAGAAGCTCAATATCATCACCAAAAAGATTTATACCCTCTGCCACGGATTGATGATGCGCTATATTGGCTTGGTGGAGCCTGCTACTTCTTGGTAATGGATTTGATATCTGGGTATTGGCAAATTAGTTGCCTAGGGAGGAGCAAGAAAAATGCGCGATAATCACATCAAAAGGGCTTTTCCAACCAACGCGCATGCCGCAGGGTCTATGTACGCCCCAGAAATGTTTCAATGAGTGATGTATACTATACTTAGTAATCTGAAGTTGTTGTGCGTTCTTGTTTATCTCAACAATATTAATGTCTTCTCTCGCACGTTTACTGAGCACCTCACCCACTTGGAAGAGGTATTTTGTCAACTGGCTGAAGCCAATATCAAATTCAACCCTCATAAATGCCGCTTCTTCAAAGATCAGTTTGAGTATCTTGGGTTTGTGGTGGATGCAACTGGGCTAAGACCTCAACCAAGGTAGAGGCTATCCAGAAGATGACTAAGCCAGTTAATAATCGGGACATTCAGGTGTTTCTGGGAATGGTGGGTTACTACTGCTGATTCATACCCAATTTCAGTTGCATCAGAGGTTTGCTGTTCGAGATATTGAAGAAAGATGCAATGTTTAGATGGAGTGACATCAATGCGCCTTTAATACACTTTGAACGGCGTTAGTCAGTGCGCTAGTGTTACGCTATCCTAATTTTGATAAGGAATTTATAGTGCAAACAGATGCGTCCCTTTCTGCTGTTGGGACAGTCCTGTCTCAGAAGGATGATGGAGAAGAGCACTTCGTGGCATACTGTAGCTGCAGCCTGAATTGCCATGAACGCAATTACACTGTAACCAAGCAGGAATGCTTAGCGGTGATCTATGCATATAAACAGTTTCGAGTTTACCTGAATGGAGTAAAGTTCAAAGTCATGACAGATCATGCATCGTTGCGTTGGTTGCAGAATTTAAAGGAGCCTGAAGGGCGTCAAGCATGATGGGCTTTTAAACAACAGAAATACAACTTTGAGATTTTACATTGACCAGGAGCCAAACACTAAAACGCTGATTGCTTATTGAGATTGGCAACAGTTGCAGTTACGGCGGATCTAAGCAATATAATGTTCAATAAAATGCTCAGTGGAAGATACGAAGATGAACTGCCTCAAGTAATTAAGTTACTAGATGAACTCAGGACCAATACATTCCTAAAAAATGGAGAATTGTATAAGCGTATAGGGGACTTTACTGTGAATATACCTAGGCCTTCTAATCGCACAAGTATCATTATAAGTGCAAATTGAGCAGTTGTCCATGGCGGAGTTTGGAAAACTCTTTAATTGTTAAGACCAAGCTATTATTGGGGAAAGCATGCAATATGATGTGCTTAAGACCCTGTCTTGATGCCACCAAAGCCAGGTGGAGAAGCCGTTCCACCAGAATACTTCATATCAGTTGGTAAAGTCTCACTTTTCTTGACACACCATCTCTATTGATGTTGTGGGCCCCCTGCCAACCGGAGCAAATCAGTCTAAGTATATTCTGGTGGAAATTGACCACTTGACAAGGTGGGTGGAGGCGCGAGCCATTTGGGATCTGTGGGAAGTTACTATGGCTAAGTTTGTAATGGAATGTATCATATAGCGGCATTGCTGCCCACAGTTTATCCTTATTGACAATGGAACCAACTTCACCTCCCACATTTTACCTAAGATCAATGAATTAATGGCCATTCGAGGGGTCTTAACAGCCTTATATCACCATGAGTCTAACGGAATGGTTGAGCGAGTTAATGGGACTCTGGTTAATATACTCTGGAAATTGGTTACAGATAGACCCTCTGACTGGAGTAACCTTCTTTCTACCGCGGTATTCACCTACAGTATAAGCTACCATTCAGCCACAGGAAAAAGCCCCTTTCAATTGCTTTATGGGCGGCACCCTGCTCTTCCTACGCTGCTATATGCCTGTATTGAGGACACCGGCGGAGTGGATCCGCAGAGATACTTAACCACCCTTACAAACACGCTGATTAAGTTACAAACTGAAGCGTAACTCATTCAACCTCGCCAAGAAAATTAAAACCCAGGCTGCATATCAAGCATGGCAGAGTAGCATAATGCAGTTCAAAGATGGGTATATGGTGTTATTCCATGATCAGCATGGGTTTGGCTGGAAGCACAAACTAGCTAATATTTGGATTGGGCCTTTTGAGATAATAGAGAAAATGAGAGTTGATGCTTATACTATCAAGGATCCTGCAAGTGGCTGGATTATAAATTGGGTGCACGCAAAGTTCCTTCAACCATATAAGAAGCAATAAAATAAAAATAAAAATAAAAATGACAAAAATAGAAATAGATACAAAATGAACAAAAAGAAAGATAATAATATATGTCATATATATATATATGTGCGAGTGCAGCAGATTTTTATTTATTGTGTGGGTTGTCCTTTGAGGTCTTTCGCTTTGCTGTTTTTGTCTTCTTGTATTTTTTTGGCTTCCTGTGATGTTCTTTTTATTTCAATAGAAAGGACTTGTATTTCTTCTTCTGCTGCTTCAGAAGTGCCATAGTTTCTATGGACTCGACTTGGTTGGGGGTGGAGGCAAAGGCTGCTGAGGTGATAGCAAAGGGGCTGGTGTCCGCCCCTGGGCCATTATGCTAGGTCAAAATGGAGAAGACGGTGCGAGGGAACTAGGAGAGGAGGACGGAATGGATTCCACTTAACAGATAAAGTGGAGAAAGTTTGGCTGGTTGATTGAGTCAGAATTGTTCCTGTCCCACAAGGAGCAGCGCTTGTAACCACATGCATTGATGCTCCTGGGAAATCAAGGAGTATGCCAAAAAAAGGGGGCCAAAGTTGTAAGGGGTCAAGTGAGCAGGTGTGTGCCAGCTTGAGGAGAAAAGGCTGCGCCCAAGGCCAGGCAATCCACAAGGAAGTCCTCCATGCTTGGATATGCTATTGGAAGAGGAGGAGTTGCAGTGAATGCCGCGCGTTGGGCCCATTTGAGAGCTGTCTGGTGCTGCTCTATTCTAATCCTAGAGCGGTGGTGGGATGCAAGATTAAGTTACCTTTGAACGCCATGATGGGAAGGTACTGTGATGGATTGTCAGCGCTGAGTGCGGTGAATGCCGCGGCGACCCCAAAATGAAGGCGATCTAATCAGTTGTTGCAGAAGTTTACCCCTAAAGATCAAAAGTGAGCAGGAGAGCGGGAGAAGGACCCTGACCAGCAGGCTATTACCCACTGCGCAAAACACAGCATCCGCTGTATGGACAGAGGCACCGGATGGGGTTCTACAGGAGTTGGAAGCACTAGGTGACTAAAGCTACTCGCCAAAAGTTGGGCCATTTCATTATGAGAAAGCCCTCAACTCTGCTCCCCTCCCCACCAGAGCTGGGCCACAATGTCCCTGAAGGGGGCGCGCCAAGAGGCCAAGAGACTGACGAATTTTGAAAGAATTTCATCTTGGGTCAGTACAGTTGTAAGGTCCACGTCAGCCTCATCTTCATCAGCTGGGGGAAACGGGAACTGGGGAAGCGGGATATGGCCTGGGTCAGGTAATTCCAGCCCTAACCACAAACTGTAGAAGAAGGTGAACTCATAAACTCTCAGATTTTGACGCGGAATGGCTCTCATAGTGATTACAGGGAAAAGAGGTATATGGCTTATCATCCAGTCAAAGGGGGGTAATGTTGGGAATTTATATGACTGGACAACAAGCCATTATTAAGACTACGTGTATCAGTGGAGGAAATACGCCGAAGGATCAATGAGCAGAATACTCTGAGGATGATTCAGAGCTATATAAGTGATTGGTCAATTTAGGATAAGGCGATAATGGGTCATGACGGGTCTTATTGGGTTGCCTTCAAAATAGGGTGATGTTGCCTTTGTCAAAATTTGATGAAAGGTTTTTGAATCGCCTCAAATCAAGGCGATAGATAATTAAAGAATAATATGCCAAAACCAGTGAAAAGATGGCGACATGAATAAATTAAATGGAAGAGTTGGTACTGGCAGAGGTCGCTGGGATATCAGTAAAACAAGGGGACTGGAGGTCTTGTCTAGGATTAAGGGAAGAAAGAAGAAGAGAGGAAGAGTGCGGATGAAGGAAGGATCAGCTGAAGAGATATTCTTTTAATAATAAAGTGATTGGGAAATTACTCCCATGTTTATTATAAAATTAAGTGGTTAAAGGTGTATTAAGGACTGGTGATCATAATATTGACCGTTCTAATTGCTCAAGGGTGGAAACCCTGTATAAAAAACCCTTTAGCAGGTACTTACCAAATCGCTGAGATCCAACAATAACCAAGATGGGGGCTACCCAAGGACTCTTGGAGGGTACTCTCATCTCCTGCACCAGTTGGTTAGTTTCATGACTAACAACTTCATCTTCCGCCTTAGAGCGCCAGATTGGATGGAATTAATCAGCAAATGATTCCCTATGTCAATTTGGTGTAACACCACATTAGCGCAGCCCAAATCATAATTATCTCTGGGAAAAAATCTTACTGTACTTTTTAAATTAGGCTAAAGCCTTATTTTATTTGTTCTTCAGTTAATCTAGAAAGACGCTCTCTAGGTACTATGGAGCAGACTTATTGACACTCAGTGCCTTCTAGACCTAGTTTTTAGGGTACTAAAGTCATAGATATTAGATACTACTTCCACAGGGAAGACATGAATGAAAGCGGCTGTCTGATGTTGCTTGTTTTCTATAACATACAGATATAAGTTGGTTAATAGCAGCTATATTACGTCATGTTCTGGCGGAATAAGCTTAGTCGCAGTGACAGGTTCCAGTCATGAGCGCTTAAATAGAGTAACTATCTCCATATATAATCTGGGAGGTATTCATAATCTGATTTTGATTTCCACACTAACTTGATGACCAAGTGGAATGGTAGGGGTTTGTTTACTCGAACTGGGATACATTTTGACTCTACAATTTAATCTGGTAATTGTCAAGTGCAGGATCAAAGTTCCTAGTACCTAGGAGTACTATACCGTCCTTAAACACAAGGTTAACAACCCATTTCTTCTTATTCTTTGGGACCTCACTCTTCCCAGTTGTAAAATAAAGAAAAGGTTTTTCCTAGCAACTTGTGCATATTTTCTTTAAAGTCCACTTTTACACCATACTTCCATATAAACGAGGTTCCAAAAAGAAACAGATAAATATGATTAAGGAAAAAATCAGGAGCAGAGAGCACTAAGAAACCAAAGCGTAGCAATAGTGCACTAAATGCACCTTAAGATGTGGTAATCTGAGGGCCAGCGTACCATAGATTTTCTGATGATCTATGTATTGAACAATGCCAGTTTCTTCACCAACAGGGTAGACACAATGTTAATTGATTCTCCACTGTCTAAACTAGCACGCACCTTAATCTTTTTATCATAATATCAATATATGTACACTCCAAAAAATAAGCAACCCCTAGGCTTTATTGTACGGACGTCCTGCCATCCTCTAGCCCTTGTCATTCCAGAGTTTTTTACCCAAGTGGGGACCAAAGGCGCGTAAAGCCTCAAGGGTTACATCTTCATAAATCTCAATCAACTGAGGGGCCTCACTTGAAGTGATGGGAAGCTCAAGAGTTCCTAACTGTTACACATAAGGCTTTGAAATTTTTTCTGCCCTTACTACGACTTCAGGTCAGTCCAACTAAGATTTGATCATCTCCACGCTATCACTAGTGGAAACCAGAACTGCTGGAGGTGGCGCAGCGCCCTCTTTCTTCCATCTCAGGGGGAGATTTCCAAGAGTTTTTCTTACATGGGATCATATAAGAGGAGGTTGAGATAGAAATCCCAATTCATCTCCTCCCTACCTTTTCCCAACTCTTCCTTTTCCATCGCATTTATAGGATGATTTGAGCCTTTGGATCCCAATTTAGAGCAACTATTAACATAGTCCCCCAGTTTCCCACATAATTAACAAGTATTCTGACCACTCTCTGGTCTTCTGACACAAGGAACATATTGAGGCGGTAATTCTTCTTTTAGGGAGAGGGCTTGGGGATGTGATACACAGCCCTCAAAAATTATTTTGTTAAGTATTCCAAAAGAGACGGTGCATTGCTGAAGATAATTTACCATGTGAGTGATATCACAACTCTCATTTATGACAGGAAGCATAAACTCCATACAATTCCTGGTAAGACTCACAAGCATGACTAAGGCCGATTTATAAACCAAATTCATCGATAACAGTAACTCTTTCCAGCAGTGGATCTTCAAATTAACTGCTCTTAGAATGCTTTCACAGACTCATCTTTATTGAAAGATGTATTGAGAAAATGCGTTTTCCAAAAGTCATCTGCTTAGGTCCGCCAAAATCTTTAATTAATTAACTAATTAGCACTGGTATAAATAACACCAATCTTCTTCAATTTAGGCATAATCAACCCTTTGCTTTCAACTTCCATTAATTTCTTGACCGTAGCTAACTTATAATTATCATGCGCCTCAGCCATACTAATCTCAAAGAGGCTGCAAAAGTTTTATACGTTTGCATTCTTATCAAAACTTTGACCATCTAATTGGATTAACATACAGTTGAGGTTCATAACCATAGTGACAAAGGCCTGGTGTACCACTCTCAGAATATTAAGATAACCATACAGAAGGAAGCACTCAGTCAGAAGCAGTCAGATCAAGTCTGGGGGAGGCCACCACATTTTCATGATTGGGGATAGCGGTTGTATGTTTCTCTAGGGCCAGAGGAATTTCACAAATGATAGTTTTGATATAATCCTATAGAGGGGATTCATCAAGAGATGTATGGAACATAACTCTATAGGGCCAGACATGGAGTTAAGGAAGTTAGGCACCACCCTCATAATCAGCGCCTCCTTGCTTCCACCCTGGATTCCATTGGAATTGTCTCTTGATCTTTGATATTTAATCCACTGATGGCACGCTAGGACCTTCCTGGCTGCAATTAAAAAGGCACGTTGATTTCAACTTTGAGTTAATCCAACATACTGGACAGCCGCTGCCGTTCTGTCAGGATCACATTCTTAACATGCTCAATTTTCAGATCAGCAGCCAGGAGATCCGCTTTCAGATTTAGATTCTCTGTTCCCAGGGCTCGCACCTTCTTTTCTTGAGTTCTCAAATCAGGTCACAAGGAGTCGATGAGCTGGTGCAGATCTGTCTCAGAGCTAATCTCTCTGTCCATATCCATATTGAGGGCATTAAGGCGGCGATGATAAGCAAGCTCATACATGGTCAATTCTTATACCAACTGGTCTTACTATAGTACTATGCCTGATAGTCATCCTAAGTGGCTTCTTGACTCATCTTGTGTTTGACAAATCATGTTCACTTTCTCCTGTAGAGACACCCAATTGGCCATTTCAGCCTCAGTATGGCGTCATACCTCCACTTTCATGTAGTCCACTACTGGCATGCAGTGGTGGGTGATATCAGCAACTCATTGAGGGATTACCTCATGATGGTTCAAAATTTTCATCAATAATGACTGACAAGATAGAATTAAGTTGGGCAGCAAGCCCTTCCACCCGCTGATGGGCTTCTTGCGCATACTGCCAATTAGCCAACACAACAGCCTGAAGGCCCTGAAACGCGTTATCTAAGCAGCCTACCAGGAGAGAATTATCCCTTTGTTGGGCCTCCATGAACATAATGAGTCCTCCAATCTCAACGTGTGAGCTGTAAGTTGATGTACTTGTCAGATTGAGGGATGCACATATTGAGCTATAATGTCCACTAGTTGATCCTGGGTGGTGAGTCGTCTAACCATTTTGCTTATGATCAACTCGTGTAAAAACTAATAGTTATCATACAAAGATTGCTTATGCTTTATAGTTTTGAAACATAGCCAGCTGGCCCTCGTTCACATTGTAAGCCCCCAAGTGGTAGCCATATTGCAGCCATTCCAATACTTCCCATACTTGATCCTGATGAACGTCCGCTACTCTAACCAACGCCTGAGTTCAAGCGCCCCAGATGGGAGAAGGTTGGCCATTTATACCTCTTGTCCTTCAATATCAGAACTGCTCACCTGGAAATGGTCAATCACCAGATTTTCTTCATCCATCGGCTTGTATAATTACTTTTCACCAAAGCTAATGGTAAACCAGTTCCCCTTCAGATTCATCGTTGAAAACTAGACTTATGGATAAAGTGCACCCTGTAGTGAGAAAGCAATGTTAAAAATTGGTTCTAAGGAGTCAAGCTTAGTGCACAGATATTCACTTAATAAACTTATAAGATACAGTAAGAGGACAGTGGCCTTATCAAACTTAATAAAAAGGGGACAATTTGTTCAACAAAAGGTATTTATTTATAATATATTTGTAAGCACAGGGTAGTATCAATACTGAAATCATCTTTGGGGATCTCAGGAGGGGTCTATTTTGCTGAAGTTTTTGTTCAACGACCTAAGAAAAAAAGATCTTGTAATCTTGAGATTTCGCCAAAATATGCTCCCCCCCTAGAATTCCTTTTGGTGCTTTTCCTGTATACTAAGCTTTACTTAACAATAGTAGACTAGAGGGGTAATTATCTGAATGAAGATGAGTGAGCAATTCACCAAAAGCTCAGGGTATTTCCATTTTTGTTGTGATCACTCAACTAAAAGTAAGGTTCTGATGAGTGCCTTAATAAGCATAAATCCTTCTGCCAAAATTTGCTTACGCTGGTGTTGGACCATATTAAGGATAGTGCTAGAGGTGTGGGAACAGATCTAAACCATTAGGGCCAAAATCCAACGTAAGTACTAGATCAAGTAGATAAGATTTCATTAGGGATTATGGTATTTGAACAGCCAGATCTGTAGATCCACGACGCAAAAGTGAAACACAAAAAGTAATTTAATACAGCTCAGCGACTTCAAGCTTTTCTTTCCAATTACTATTGCTTATTAGTGAACATTTGGTTCAAAAAAACAGTTTGATAATCAATACCAGATGAGAAGAGCACAATTTATAAAAAAAGGACAGAATTGGGCAAATGCAGTAAAGGGTAGTGAACATAGATCTGCACCGCCTAAAGGCACCAAGCACACAGAAGTAAACAAAAACCATAGTAAAAAAACCTGAGGTGGTGCACCCCGCAGATTTTGTGGACTTTTTTATTAAATTACTGTAGCAACATGAAAGTGTCTTTTTTAGCACTAGTGGTGCCCAGCTCAAAAGGGGAGTCGCCACACATCTTTATTTGGAATTGAGCCAAACAAAGGGATTATTATAAATGAAAAAATTCCCAATATAGCCCCTAAGCTATCAGCCTAGGAAGCCATATCAGATGGCGAGGAAGCTTTGGGAACTTTTGTCCAGCGCCAGCTTTAGCTGGTGGACCATGGTAGACAGCATCAGGGTGGGTGCATCAGCGATAGTGGGTATAAGGAGGTATAGTTGTGGGTTTTTATCAGTTATGAGGCCAATGGTATCCATCACCTCAACATATTGAGCAATTTGACGCTCAGCAAAAGTGATGAGAGCAGGCACACAATTGAAGGACTTGATGCACTGGCAGGTTTGGCGATAATTGGGGTTGAAAAGAGAAGTTTTTGCCATGTTAATGCAAGTGCAGCTCACACTAGAAAGCGAGCTCCTCATAATCATAATTTGCAACTTCATCAAATTTGGAGGAGACAATTTGGGATAGGAATACTCTCAACTAGGGGTTCCATCACCCCATGGAGATGCTAGCGGAGGAGGGGTGTTGGCAGGGCCAGCTGCAGCTTCAACCGCCATTTTATTTATCTTTTCATAATTTGGGAAGCCGTTTTTAGAGCGAAAATGGCAGGAGAACAGATTGAGAGGTTCATTAAAAACTACAATGTGAAATCTGAGGGGAGTATACCCCAGTGGTAGAATAGGGACCTCTACCGCTGCCTCCCTGAGTTCAATACTGGTAGTGAACTTTGGGTAGGGGATGATTATGACTGTGTTGGCGTTGCTCACCAATGCCCTGAACCAAGATAGCAAATAGCAAAGGCGGTCCATGGAGTTCCTGGCCTATCATACGCCGCGCATGGAGGTTTTCCAGGTTTTACCCTCCTTTCCCATTTTCTTCACTTCCCCTCATCGGTGAGGTATCATCTCCAGGTCAGCCCACCTCAAATAAAATTTACAATGTGAAATCTGGCTTGACATTGAATGCCAGCCACTATCATTGACTACCCAAGGCACTCAAATGGATTAAGCTTTGCCAGCGCTGTCCCAGCCACAGGAGTTGGTGTGGTGGCGGAACCTGATTGGCTGTGAACAGTTGACCACAGCAGCTCAGCCAAAAAATGTATTGACCATCAATTGATGGTTCTGAACCTGATCAAACTATTTACTTTTTTTAAATTTTTTTAAAATTTTGATTGGCTGCTTCTTTTGAAGCAGTGCCAGAATTCCATGAGGTTGGAGGTTGGAGGATCAAACCCCATTTTAGAATTTGGGCGTGGCCACAGCTGGGCTGACGCCAGAAGGAGGGGCAGTGGAAGTGGCGGAGGCAGAAACTGTGGGGCACTTTAATTTTGAATGGTTACATGGAAGTGTCCCACTCTAAACTTCTGCCATCAGTTGAACATGGGATCCATGTATTTTTGGGCACAGAGGTACCAGCAATGTGGGAAAAAGTCTGGGGAAGCCCAACAAAAATTATTCCCACACGCTGTGTGGATGAGAACTCACACTAAATCCCATAATTGGGTGAATCATGGGTTCAAGACAGCAGAGGAAGCAAATGAAGCTGTAAAGGTCAGAGTAGTGATTGACCTTCCCAAAGGTCAATGTTTGGTATCAAACAAATGCACACATTGGACAGAATACAAAGATATAACATAATTTTTGACTAGCTTCCAACTACACTTGTGCACAAGGTAGTCAAACAACATCTCTGGAAGGTTTAGGAATCCTATGGAGAGATCAAACAATCCAGAATGCAAAGATTCCAGCCAATGTTGACCCTTAGCACTGGGAAGTCAATTAAAGTTATTTCTCAAATGAAGGGATATCAGAGGACATCACAAAAATCCCCCACATCGCATCCTTTATCATTGATGGGAAAAAATCCCGATAATTCCATGCAACTGTGGAGAGCGCGCCCCCATATGAAACCACCGTCAGTCCTTTGGGCACAAGATTCATGCTTGTCACTCTTTCTGATCAGCATAAATTCTGAGCAAATTACATAAAGTAAAAAGAATGTAAATTTTGATCAACCCGTTATAGTTTTACTCCAATGTCCTTGGATTCTCTGCCAGCTGCTCCAGTGTGGGGCAGCGGCAAAACTCCCCCAACCATTTTCCTTCCTGCAAAAAAATGCACTTGGACTGGCTCGCCCAGTCATTCCTAACCCATGGGATGATTCGTTCCTCCCAAGGAACTCAACCCCCACCTTGCTCATACCCAAGCGGTACCTCTCTGTACCCTGGTGCTCCCCTGGAGCAACATGCTCTACAGCCTAAGGGTCAAAATGGGAAACTCTTCCCATACAATGACCAAGACATTATTGAAATGGCACAGGCGGTGATGACACCCACCAGATTTATAGATTTCCGCCCCTATAAAAGGTATTTAGACCTCAGCTTCACCTAAGAAGCTGGTGCCGCCACTGCAGCAACTGTGCCCCTGGTATATCAGGGTACACCTTTCCTACAACTCAGAAACAGCTCCTAGTGGACACCACTTTGGTGGTCCAGTTTGCTGGCTTGCCCACCCAACTCCCCCCTGCAGTGCTCCACCAGGAGCTGATGGATGGTTTGGCAGCCTATGGATCCAACCTCATCTTACAATTTATGGTCTCAAACAGGGCCACATGACTCGCTGAGCCTTGGGCATATGCCATGATCAGCCCTGAATTCAATAAAATTGCCGTGTCAATTTCACCTCATGCCATTATTCCTTCAGCCACTGATCATCCATTTTGGGCCCACATCAAGGGTAGGCAGATGATCTGTCCATCATGTTTCTGTTGGACCACTCGAAATGCAAGTGCCCCTCCTTAGCCACTTCTGATGGATCAGATTTCTCATTGCTGACCACCAATCCGCCGCCTACCCCACAAAAATTCTGGCATGGGGTACAATCCTGCCTTTCCCTCCCCAAAGCCTGAAGCTTCAGCTGAACCTGCAGCTACCAATCAGCCTCCTGCTCGCCCCAGTGACACATATGAATCTTACAATCAAGCGCAGGATTGGACCCACATTTGATCCCATGCTTCCTCCAATGAATTTACCAAATCTCAACTGTACGCCAATTCCCCAATTCAATTCAACCAGAACCCATGGGAGTTATTGGCTGGAATTGACAAATCAGGTAAGCTCATAGAAGAACCATCTCTGCAATTCAAGCGGTTCATTTATGCATAATGGGGCGCCAAATACCCCCTTGACTATATACCCCTCAGCCAAATGCTAAATCATTTTACAATGATCACCAGCTTGCTGTTGAAGCAGCTGCAACATCAGATTGCCATCCCCTCCATAAAGCTGTTGCCAAAACAGTTGCAATGCTCACAGAGGTATTCCCCCTCCTGTTATCCCCTCGACCCTCACCCCAAAGAGCTAAATCACAGTAAAGCATTTACACAAAAATGTCAACGATGCTATCCAAAATGTGGTAACTATAGCACGGAATCCAAAATCTAAGACTACCCAAACCAATATTGCCACGTTTGTTGAACTCCTAGACGCCCACACAAAAGCTGAAATAGCTTTAGCCAAATATATCAGTGTCATTTTCCTTGCTGGCAATTTCCATGAAATACCAATCATAAGCAATATTTAACCACATGCCGCAGATGCCCCGATGCCTTTACTGTCTGCTTTTACATGTACTTACTCTGGGAGGAAGAAGCTGCTGACGAAGATGAGCCCCAAATCCCCCTCCCATCCCGGCATGGAGGGATAAGCAGTTTCTGCTATCCAACTGGTTGGTTGTTTGTTTGAAGTGTTTCATTCAATCCGCTCATTTGGGAATTTTACCTGAACCAAATAGTTACATTATTTTTTAGCTTTAATTTTAATTTTAGTAATGTCCATCCCCTGGTCAGCTTACCTCAAATAAATAAAAGATTCATGCTTGTACCATAAAAGAAGGCCTAATAGAAATGGAATCCTGTGAGGAAGAAATTGACAAAGATAACTCAGAGTATGCGAAATTCACTGATACCGCACAAGCATTCAACTGTGGAGAATTTGGACAATATAAAATTATTGACCCAATTTCCCCAAAGGAACAGAAAATGGCCAAACAAGTTCATAAGTTGGCCGTAGCCAAGGCAAAGGCCTCTGCAGAATCATCCATTTCGCCTGAATAGATTTAAGAAGACATGGAAGAACTTGCAATAATGAGCCAATCAAATCCCACAGAAAACAAACAACTAATCTAAACAAAATGGATTTGGTGGAACCCAATTTGGAAGCAAATGCGGAAAAACAGGGGTTTAGCACTCCTCCCCCCAAAATTGCAGTTTACAACCCAATTGGAAGTGAAAATCAACAATGGAATGCGCATAACAAAAATTTGGCCAATGAGAGCACACAAGTGCACTGTAATGATAAATTAAAACCAGCAAAGGCCGTTGAGGAGCAAAAGAAGCAGTAATGAGAGGGGCAGAATATACCCCAGCACTTAATCATAATTATGCCACCCACATCAAGGACGTAATGGTGAGTAATGAGGGCGAGGTAGTAGGGCTGAAGGGCCCAGCTAACCGCTCCTGAGGCGCACTGGGCTTCTCAGTTGAGATAGGGACGCTTAACATAGCAGGACTCAAGGGCTTAACATTCTGGGCCAAGAGGTTGTTTCTCCTGCGCAACCCACCTGTGGACATCCAGACGGTGCAGGAAAATCCACTTTCCACATGGAAAGGAGGAAGCAAGAAAACATGCTCCTTAAACAATATTGTTTTGGTCACAACGCTGTGGGATGATAGTATGTGCGAACCAAAATCCTAAATTTATTAATAAAATTCATTTTTGGATGGCTGCATACTAACTGTTACCTTCTCATGGCACAAGGAGGTGCACACAATAGCTAGAGTGTACGCACAAACTGTGCAACAGAGCGTTGAGAGTTTTTATAAGCTCTGACACAACTCCATATCCCAGCAAACACTTTCATCATGGGAGACATATACTGCTGGATTAACCCAGATACTGACCAATGGCCACACATAACGGAGAAACCACAAGGGCAATTGGAAGTTAAGAGTTAAAAGCCACCTTGAGCCTATATAATTCTTTACCTAAATGGTCACCCCTCCTGTAGAACATGATATGCCAACATGTGCACAACGTTGTCTTTATTTTTATGTTGCAAATAGATCTAATACTCACACTGCTAATTTTCTGACACTAAATTTATAAATTCAAAGGCTACAAAAATTAAAAAAATCTCTGACCACCGGCTAGCTTTAGTGTCTTTCACAACAGCGGAAACAATTTTCCAAGCACCCAGGTGGTGTAGAAAATGCCCAGAAAATTTATCTGACATGATATTTAATCCTGGGCGGAGGAAATGTCCTCAACCTGGGACTTTTTAATACCTTTCTGTTTAGAACCACTGATCACCTGGGAAATTTTAAAAAATCAACAATACAAAAGATTAAATACTCAACATCAGGAAGATACAGGGCAGCTTCAGCATTAGAAAAAACACCTTGGCTGAAATTAATCACCTGGAAAACAATGTCCCACACACAGAATACAGCCCTGGATGTGAAGTAAATATGCAGAGGTTTCTTCACATTTAAACACCTTGATACATGAACAGTAACACTGCGTTGGGGTTCAATATAGAGTAAAAAACCTAAAAGATGGAGAAACTTGTTTGAGTATTTGTTTCTGTCGATTTCATGCCTGAAATAACATGGTAGCCTGCACACAGTTCTGATGACTGGATACATCCATAGAGAAAACATTAAAGAAGTTGCAACCAAAGTACACAGGTTTTATACAAATTTTATATAAATCCAACCCGGTTGAACCAGCATAAATCAGAAATTCCTCGCAAATGCACTTATTAACACTTTGGCCAAATCTATAATTTAACTTACTAATATCACATGAGAAATTCTGGGAAGCAATTCACGGTGCACCATGAGGGAAATGCCCTGGACTTGATGGGCTTCCCTATGAAGTTTATATAAATATTTTCTAACATATCTAATATCCTTTTAGCTTCCATATATAAGTGTCTTTATGAAAACATACCTTCTACCTGGAGGCAAAGAAGCATTTAATGTCACTCTATTCTAAAAGGGAGATAGAATAAACCTATCCAATTGGCACCCAATCTCCTTAACTGATATTTACACTTAAAGATTCACAAGAATTATGGCCAAACGATTAGAGGAAGTGCAACTGATGTGATATCCCCATCACAATATGAATTTGTCCCAATAAGATATATATGGGACAATATTCGCACAGTTACAAATGTCTGCCAATTTAAAGCCTCTGGAGCACTTATTTTTTTAGATCAACAGAAGGCATACAACAGTTTTTCTGGGCCTATCTCAGGGCCTGCCTTCAAAAATTCAAACTCCCAAATAACTTCATAAACTGGGTGATTTTTTTCACAGAGTCAGCTACCATGGCTTTGTGAGGAGCAGGTTTTTTAACTAACCTAGTTTTTCCACAGTAGAGATTCAAATAAGGGGACCTTCTAAGCCCTCTATTATATAATTTTAGCCTTGATCCCCTAATCCGGAATACAAATGCCCTTATCAATGTAATCAATGTCTGGCCAACTACCAGTCAAAATGATGGCTTTTGCTGATGCCTGTGTAATGGGTATATCCAAAAACCAGGATGCTCTCATAAGTGAGAAAATAATGCATGAATACTCATTTATAAGCAACGCATCACTTAATAATGGAAAAACTGAAAATATACTCCCAGGAAAATATAAGACCCATTAGACGCCATCCAACTTGGTTCAGCAGACTGATACAACATCAAGACTCCTCACCAGACATAGGAGGTAAAGATCATCAATTACTCCACTTGAACTTCCATTCACTACCAAGCCAGCAGCTGGACCTGTCCGCCACTTGGGGATATGGTTAGAGGCAGGGGGTTACGTCAACACCATGATGGAAAATCAACTCCTAGATAAAATAACAAAACGCATTGCCTCCTTGAATGGACATCAAACAGGTCTAACTGGACAAGATATTAACCAATTCTATGATATTATCAATCAAATGGTTTACATCCCGTGCAAATTCTTTCTCATCGTCCTTTTTTAGCACAATATATGCCTTAATACAGGAATTGCTTTGATCCAACCATAATGCCCCTGTGCGCCTGAAACTCTATTTGGTCCTAAGATTTGTGGAGGTATGGGGCTAACTAATTACGTAGAGCAAGCGGCCCATATACTAGGATCCTGGATAGCTCAGGAGACTAGTCCAGACCTTCCAGACATACATTGGGCTAAAGCAGTAAGATCTAATTTTACACGAGTACTCTGATTAAGAAATCCAGATCATCCAAACTCATTTAAATTATCTGGCATCAGACCCAACCTCTGCAGGACCTTAGGCACTCCTGTACACTTTAAACTAAAATTTTTAGCCATGAGAAGAGCAGAGTGGAAGAACCACATATGTGGCCAAATCAGTCACTGAGGTTGCCAAAGGTTAACTCACAGACAGGAAGTTAATGATTAAATAGTTAAAGAGAACATAATAAACTGAAATCCGAGTACAATTGCCAGGATTGATTAACTGTCTCATATGGACATACCATACATCCTGGAGACCCAAAGAATGATCTGGAGATAAACACATTACTCACTACTACAACCCAGGATATGGACACATGTATGGAGATGCATGCAAAGAGTTTATTGCATAGCAGAACGATCAAACGATGTCTACTCTTCATGCACAATATGTGTCTAATATGTAAGCTTAGTACACCGCCTAGAACAATGTCCAACTTTGTAGCTATCTGGAAAGAGGTCATGCGCCTATTCCATCAAGACAATGGACAATCATTTAGTTTTGCTAGAAAATGTTTGCTCTCAACATGGAGTCACCAAAATATTCATCTTTATGGGCGTTAATAGTGGTAATAACACTATGGACAATCCATACTATAGTATTGGATTAATTTTCAGGAGCAACGCCTACCCTCCAAGAAGTCATCAATAGTTTACACTACCATATTTTGCAACAATTTCAGGCATGGGTTTATGGAAACATGACCCCACGCAACAGAAGAATAATCAATTCATAGTTCCCCATATGGTTCCTAAATATTGACTCATTCCTTCACTCATGCTGCATCCAAGGATAAGTCATCATAAATCCCCCTTATCGCCCTAAACTTGGTGGTCCTGGAGGCAACAGGTGGGGCTATAAACCCTCTGGGGTGTCCTTAATTATTCACAGTTTATTTTTATTTTTTACTCATTATATTGGAAATGTACATCCTATGGTCAACCTTCCCCAAATAAATAACAACTCTTTGACTCCAAAAAGAAATCAAGGGCTGTGCACTCAGGACTTCATAGGACTTCAAATCCTCCTTATAGGTATTAATGAAGTATAGTAATTAGATAAATATAACATGGCTGATAATTGGTCAAACCTTCTGCAACAATTGTAAAGGTACAGTTTAAATATTATCACTTATAGTAGAAAATTATAAGAAAAGACTAATAGTTGTAAAAAATTCTGTATTGATTGTACTAGATATAATCACAGAGATAATAAGAGCTTTTTACATAAGAAATTTTCATACGTTTCCTATGACATGTCAAAGTAAGAAAAGAACTTCATTGATGTTTATCGTGCTATGGACTTATTAAAGTTTTTTTGAGAGTTAAATTAGCTCTCAACCAAGAGTAGATTATTGTTAAATCAAAACAACCTAGTCTTTGAATCATGAGACTATAACTTTTTGGGAGCTTATGGAACCCCTCTGATAGCCCCAAAACTTACAATAATTGGACCCTCTATACCTCAAAAATTCATCATTACTACTTATAAGCTCAAAAGAATTTTCCTTGCAATACCTGGACCGAGTAAGCCTTAATCCTATAATCTGATCTCTTAAACTTAGACTATTTAAAATCACTTATATTGCTATACACTACCTCAAAGTGAGCTAGCAGGAGCACATCACCTTCTCAAAATGCCGCATTCTAACAATAAAGTCGTGGTATGCATGAACCTTGTCACCTCCTCAAATTACACTTAAGTTTTGTCTGCACCTTACAACCCACCCAAGCAACTTATTTTGATAACACCTAAGTAGAAATAGAATATCTTACCACGCTAAGATTTTAAGCCATTTTGCTAACCCTTGGTGTAAGTCCTGATGCACAGCCCCTCTGCTTGGATTATGACTAATACTCTTTTGACGTAAATGGGGTTCTAAAAGCTCCAGTAAACTCCTAGTATCAGTTAAGTGACCTGGCTTATGTGGTCAATGAGTGATAAAAACTTCTGTGGCCCTCATGAATCCTTCCTCTATTCCCCTGTTTTATCTTCTTCATTACTGAATATAATAAAAGGAATTTTGGAGATATTTTATTCCAGGGGCCTCCAGCAGTACCCTAGGGATTGTACCACTCCTACCCAGTTATTAAAAATTACCAGAACAGGTCAAATTCAACAAACCCCAAACAACCTTTAACAAGTCAAAAATGTGAATCAAGTCATTCATAGTAAAATGGACTTTAATCTGCACCACGGATCCCTAAATCCTTACCCAAGGCTCAACTGATTGTTTGGCAAGCTTTATAAATCCCAGAAAAATGGCTGCATGAATGACTAAACTATGAATACATTCCAGGCTGTTTTATCAATCTAAGTGACTTTCTGATTAAAAGAGTTTAGTATCAAAAGCTTTAAAATTTAATCTGAAGCTCATGAAACTATCAATCTATATTTTGTCATTATCACAAGCATGGGGTGTGTCTACTTGGGCCCCAGGCCCAGGTCAGTTTATGCCTTTCTCCAATTACCCCCACTTTCCCATTATAAAGGCAACAGACCATCTTTTGGTCTTTTGTGGTTCATATCTCTATCTTGACTTATATTAAAATAAAATACTTTCAGTGTCAATTTGTTTCTGCAGATACCGCCTGCTACACATCTTCAAATTAATATCCATTGATATGGTGAAGCACTCTATCATTTGCATTATAGCCCAATTATATTGTGTGGGCCCTCTATTATATATTGATATGGTTACTCAGTGTGCCATTGCTTAGTTTGTAAGAAAATAACTCCTTGATTACAATAAAAAATTTTCTATACACCCTCCACACCTGCACAACCAGGATTTGCCTCGCTGACCCACCACTGGCTTGGCGCAATCCATTCACCATATACCTTACAATATACTTACTCTTACACGCCTCATATATATAAGAGAGCACACAATCACAATATATTTGGCTCCCATACATATGAGTTATGCAGTGCACCCCTTCTAGTAGGAGCCTACTCCTGCCCATATAAGTGACTAAATACACCACCCTGTATCAGCCGCTGACCCTTCATGGCGACTTAAACCGAATTGGCAACCACAAAACCATCCTGAAGCTCAGCAATAATGCAAATCATGCCATCAAACTCGATTTGTGTATCTGATCATTCATCCTATGAATCTGTCTATCAGAAGAACTTAGATATAATGTGCGCCATGAATCATATCCTGTTTTCAGGATACCACTAAAGAAGGCCAGCAACCATGGAACCCTGAGGGGTTGTTGACCTTTATGACTTCCCTCCCTTAGGGGCTTCCCAGCAAGACCCACGGTTGCCCCAATTGTAGCCATTTGGTTTGTCTTAAGTACCATTATACGTCTCTAAATTTCTATTTTCCTTATATGAATGATAGAAAGTCCCTACTCAGAGTCATTAGAACCACAGTAACCCTGAGATTCTGGGCGCTCCACTAGGTGCTGATGCACCCAGACTGAAATTCAAGTCTCCCTCAATCATCTTACTGCATGACACTTGACCTCTCTTGATCTATGGATACCAGTTGAAATTCCCGAGGCTCCTCATTGCTTTGACTATAATTCATACCCCTTTAGGCCTAAGAGGGACCCCAGTCCTTGTGTAGCTCCCCTATCTCAGCTTAGTTACTTGGCTCATTTATAGATGAGTAATGGGTTATTGCCCTGCCACCAAGGAACCTCTCTCTGCATTTTTTCCCTCTTCTTCATTGGAAGATATAATGGAGGGGTTTTTAGGGAGGTGGTTCAATTTAGGGGCCTCATGTAGTACCATAGGGCTCATCCCACTTAAATCTCAGTCACTCATAATATTAAGAAAAGCCACAACCTGCCAAACACAAATAAACACTATACGTGTTTAGCAAGCTAGCCCAGGTTAAGTAAAATAAATTGCTGATCAATACCCCAGATCACCCAATCTGCCACCAAAATTATTATAATTGATTAACAAGTCATAAAAGATTCAAGCAGAATTAGTTGTATGATTCTACAATCCAAATGAATCTGTGCTAAATTTTCTCCAAAAATTTGAATTATTCATTGATTCGTGCATCTCAGGATAAAAAATACAATGTAATTCAAAACTGTCACATATCTCCAAAATCCATATCACTATTCTTAGCCCACCAATTATGATATGCCTCAAGGGCCCAGGCCAAGGTCAGCTCTTTGGGATCCACTTTAACTCTCTCCCCTATACTAAAAAAGGCAATAGCCCATCCTAGAGTCTGTTGTTGGTTAAATCTTTATCATCTTCTTTTATTAAATAAACCTTTTATTTTCTTCTTTGTTTACCGCAGAATATGCCTAATATTCCTTTTCAAAAAATATCTGAACAAGAAAATCTTAATGCCATCAGTGTGCTAAATCAGTGTACCCCCTTTAAGTTGGGACCACCTAGTGCTAAAAAAACAATGCCATCAGTGTGGCAGTTCTAATGATCATTGTTTAGCACTCAGATACATTTATCTAGATTTTGACGCGCTGTATCTAAGTTTGAGAAATTACGCCCCTGATCATTACCATCAATCTGCCATGAACGCCGTGAACCCCCATGACTGACGTTTGTCCCAATAATCCGCCACTGGTTTGATGCAATCCAACCTCCATATGCCTCACCACTATGCTGACACTGATTTACCCTTTGCAAATGCGGAACGCCCTATTGCCACTATTCTTGTACCTCTGAATATCTGAGCTGTCCAGAGCATCCCCCTCAGGTGGCACATATTCCTATTTGTGTAGGTAACTTAATTTAACGCTCTCCTTCTGTCTCTGATCCTGAGTGCCTTATATAAATTAAATCTACAAATTCAAAATGACCCTAGAGCCCAGCATTAACCGGAGTTGAGTTGATTTATTTCATTTTGTGGAAGCATTTATTCTAATCAAAAAGCTATTAATTGAAATGTACCTGGCTACTAATTTCGCTTTAAATCCAACTCAGTTTACTATTGTTTTTTTAGTACTAGATGGTCCCTACTCTGAAGGTTTTCTAGCCAGTACAGGTTTCGAACTCAAAACCAGCATTAGGGGTGGATGCAGTTTTACCCGCTCAGCTAACCACCCTTCAGTTTACTATTGTTCTATGCCTAAAGGCTAGCAACTGCAAAACCTATATGTGTTGTTATCTTCTATGCCTCATCCACCCTTGATACTTCAGCAAGACGCACGGTTCCCCAATTGCAGCCATTTGGTTTGTCATTGGGCCTTTAGTACGTTTCTGAACTACTAATTCCCTCACATGAGCCTCAAAACGTCCCTCTTCAGAGCCATAAGGACAGCTTTGCCTTTGGCATTCTGGGCTTTCCACTGAGTTTTGACACAACCACAATGAAATATTCTTCTTCTAATCAGCAGTATCCATTAAATCAGCTCTTGTGTATTAATTGACTAATTTCTGACTTAAATTGGTCATTTTTTCTAAAGCGCCTGGGTATGTTCTGCGCGAGACAGGGCATTCACTTTATTATGAGCCATGAAAATTTTATGACTATCAAACTTGGTAAGTGGCACTATTCTTTTTTCTATTTCAGAGCCTTTTATTTTATTATAATTTGACTCATTTTACTATATTAAAGGCTTTCCCACACCTTTGCAATACTCCTCTGAGGCTAGACCCAGATTTATATCTATAATTTTATGGCATTGACCTCTGAAATCTTCACAGATGTAGATATCCAAATACCATGAACAAGGTGGCCTAGAGGACTTGGGAAAGGGTTTAGTCTTCATGGGAGAATAAATAAAATCTATAATATCTTTTTTTAGAACAAGTGGTGCCCAACCCAAAAGGGAAGCCGCCCTGAATCTCTATTTGCAATAAGCCAAGCAAAGGGATTATTATAAACACAAAAAATACCCAATATGGAAACTCAGCTAACTGCCTGGAAGCCATATCAGAAGGTGAGAAAGATTAAGAAAACTTTTGTCTGGAGCCCGCTTTAGCTGGCAGACCATGGCGGACAACATCAGGGTAGGAGCATCAGCACTAAAATCTATATCTTTTGTTATTCAGATGACGCCTTAAGGTCATTTAAGTTGGTCTATCTTAGGTGGGAATGCACTGGACTTCTTTAAAAAAGTTTAAGGAAAAATGAGAACTTACTATTGGATGAAGCGCTATCTAAGGAACGCTTGATGGACGCCAAATTCACCAAAGGTAATAAGGTTTCAGGCCTTTGTGAAGTTGATGATATCAACAGTTAAATACAGAATTTTCTATATGTTTGAGGCCACACAAATCAACAACGAGCTATCTGCATTTTTTACAGGGCCTCAAATCTTGTTTATTTGAGGTAAACGACAAGGGGATGGACAGTACTGAAACTAAAACTTAAAACTAATGTTTAACATAACTAATTGGTTCAGACAAAAACGGCCAAATGAGCGGATTAGATGAAACTCTTCAAGCAAACACAACAACCAGGTGGGTAGCAGAAACTGCTTATCCCTCCATGGCAGAAGGGAGGGGGGATTGAGGGGCTCATCTTCAGCAACAGCTTCCTCCTCCTGAATTACAGTACATGTCAAGGTGGACAGTAAGGGCGTCAGAGCATCAGCAGCATGTAAATTCAATATTGTTAATTATTGGTATTTCATATAAATTTCCAGCTAGGAAAATGGCACTGATATATTTGGCTAAAGCTATTTCAGCTTTAATGTGGGCGTCTGGGAGTTTAACAAACGTGGCAATATTATTTGGGTACTTTTAGCTTTCAGATCTGTGCTACCATTGCCACATTCTGGATAGCTTCGTTTACAGTTTTGTAACTTATTCATCATGGTTTTACTTTTTGTAGTGAGGGTTGAGGGGATCACAGGAGGGGAAATACCTCCTGTGAGCATCGCCACAGATTTGGCGACAGCTTTAATAAAGGGACAACAGTCTGGTGTTGCAGCTGCTCTAACTGCAAGCTGGTGATCACTGCAAAATGATCCAGCATTTGGCTGTGGGGTATATAGATGGGGGGTATTTGGCATCCCATTCTGCAGTAACGAACCACTAAATTTGCAGTGATGGATCTTCAATTGGCTTACCTGATTTGTCAATTTTAGCTAATAACTCCCATTGATTCTGGTTGAATTGAATTGGGGAATTGGCGTATGGTTGAGGTTTGGTTGATTTGTTAGAGGCTGCGTGGGATTAAACTGGGGACCAATCCTGTGCTTGATTGGAAGAGTCATGTGTGTCACTGGGGCGAGCAGGAGGCTGATTGGTAGCTGCAGGTTCAGCTGAAGCTTCAGGCTTTGGGGGAGGGAAAGGCAGGATTGTACCCCATGCCAGAATTTTTGTGGGGTAGGCGGCGGATTGGTGGTCAGCAATGAGAAATCTGATCCATCAGAAGTGGCTAAGGAGGGGCACTTGCATTTCGAGTGGTCCAACAGAAACATGATGGACAGATCATCTGCCTACCCTTGATGTGGGCCCAAAATGGATGGTCAGTGGCTGAAGGAATAATGGCATGAGGTGAAATTGACACGGCAATTTTGTTGAATTCAGGGCTGACATGGCATATGCCCAAGGCTCAGCGAGTCATGTGGCCCTGTTTGGGACCATAAATTGTAAGATGAGGTTGGATCCATAGGCTGCCAAACCATCCATCAGCTCCTGGTGGAGCACTGCAGGGGGAGGTGGGTGGGCAAGCCAGCAAACTGGACCACCAAAGTGGTGTCCACTGGGAGCTGTTTCTGAGTTGTAGGAAGAGGTGTACCCTGATATACCAGGGGCACAGTTGCTGCAGTGGCGGCACCAGCTTCTTAGGTGAAGCTGAGGTCTAAATACCTTTTATAGGGGCGGAAATCTATAAATCTGGTGGGTGTCATCACCGCCTGTGCCATTTCAATAATGTCTTGGTCATTGTATGGGAAGAGTTTCCCATTTGACCCTTAGGCTGTAGAGCATGTTGCTCCAGGGGAGCACCAGGGTACAGAGAGGTACCGCTTGGGTATGAGCAAGGTGGGGGTTGAGTTCCTTGGGAGGAACGAATCATCCCATGGGTTAGGAATGACTGGCGAGCCAGTCCAAGTGCATTTTTTTTGCAGGAAGAAAAATGGTTGGGGGAGTTTTGCCGCTGCCCCACACTGGAGCAGCTGGCAGAGAATCCAAGGACCTCAGAGCAAAAATACAACAGGCGATTGAAATTTACTTTCTTATTAATTTGTGTAATTTGCTTAGAAAGTTACGCTGGGCGGAAAGAGTAGGTCCTCAAATCTTAAATGAAGAAATATTATATGTAACCGCACAGTCACCCTTATATCACCCAGGTTTTGGATCTTGATAAAAGCTGTATGAGTGATAATCCTTAATCATAAAAACTCTGGGCCGCTCAACCACAAGATTTTTGACTCTTCACGACTCAATATTAGCTTAAAAGTAAAAAGAGCCATCTTGAAAACATCTTTCCTTTTTCATACTGTTTGTCATATGTCACACAACTGTCTCTAAAGGCAGCAACCTGACTCTTTGATTAGTGGTAATAGATAACATAGCTCATTTTTATCTAGCTTCATACATAACGTCCTGTCAACAATAGTTAGTTTAATCTTAAGGTTCCCTCAACGTATAAAGCTATGCAGAATTTCTTAATAAACCTGCTGTTAAGATATCTGGACTTGAATCCAGCTCTGATTAAACAAGTATCACCCTGAAAAAGGCCTTCTAGTTCTTGGGCCTATTCAAGTGAAAAGACTATAATACATTTTGGTAGAAGAACTACGTATAATCATCACTTTCTGGATCATTCAAGACCTTTCCAAACCTATTTCCCTAGATTTACCTTTATGTTTGAGCAGCGCATCATTGGGACTAAATAAGTAAAACTTTTGATTACACACAGGGACGCTACCCATTGCCTGCATGTATACTATGCAGACCACCTGAATGACCTGCAGTCAATCTCACATGAGCCATCTGATAATAATCCTCATACTTTTATGAAACTGGGAAAGAAAGTTTAGTGATTAAAAGGCCATATCTTCGCCTCCCCACACGAAATTTTAAGCATACATAAAGTTAACACCTTGGAACTAAAAAATTAAGACAATACTATTTTGTAACCACAAGGTTTAGGTTGCACTGAAGCATTATATTGAAAACATGGCGATAAGGGTCTATTTTAATCAAAAATATGGCTGTTTGTCTCCTTTTTTGTCTCATAAGAAGAAGAGCGGTGAACTGCACTTCTGCATCAATTATCAGAAGGTGAATTATAACACAGTGAGAGCCTCTACCAAATTAGTAATGCTGATGGACTAAGTAAAAAGCTTCTATGAGCCAAGTACTTTCCTAAAGTTGACCTTAGCAATGCTTTGACTCAGTTTAAATTAAAGAAGCAACTATAGTAGCTTTTTTAAAAATTGTTACAGGATCTAAAAATATCTCATAATGTTATCTAGGCCATAAAATTCCAGTATCACATTATAGACTCTTGATAACACAGTTCTTGATAGCTACCATGCCAAATTTTGCGTTGACTATCATGTTTATATCAAATATAAAAAAAAGATAGTAGATACATCCACTTGAATCATTTAAGATACTTTAGAGGTTAGTTAATAAAATCTTGCTGTGAAGCTGTCAAAGTGTTAATTTTTCACTAAGGCTTAATTTTGGATAACACTGTTTGGCAAGATGATTTTTTCATTGACTCCAAAAAGTCTGAATTAATACTCATTACCTATGCCATGATTAAAAAAATATGTATGGAGGTTTATTATAGATTGCAATTTGGAGAAATTTTTATTTAAAGTTTTCTCCAATTTTTCTCTCCACATTTGCTTCATGTAATATAGTAAATAAGAATATACCTTTTAATTTGATAAAGCTATTGAATCCAGAAGAAAACTTTGCAGCTCCATCATTAGAAATTCAGGACCATTACAAGCATTTTTTATTGAAAAACTCGGTAAACTTTGCCGTTGAGGAGGTTTTAATAGGAGAAGGATAATATAAACTATATATTGTAGAATATCATTAGAATATTACATTTCTACCAGTGTCAGGGCAAAGCCTGACACAAATGAGATTCCTGAGACCTCAGATACTCACGCAAAAATCAAAATATTGTGTGATGAAGTTAGATCAATTGTTTAAAGATAAAGTTTAGTTGCATCAATTTTGGGGGATTTATTGCGGGAAGGCGACCTGGGGACAGACACTTCCAATAAGACATCAAAGAAAACGAAACACATGTAAATAGGAGGGCACCCCAGAGAAGCTAATGCTGTCTCCTGTTGCCAGCGGGAACGCCACTACTGGGAGGGGGGTCACATGTATAGGGGCAGGTGCTACTAATAAGCACGTGTGTAGGAAGGGGTCTGAGTTGATGAACTAAACTGGGAACAAGGATGAGACCAACTGGCGGCGATGTGGTGGGAGGTATCCAAACATCTACACTTGAAAGTGGTTCACTGAGTGCAACCAGAACCAGCAGGAAGCTTCATGGAGGGTGGGGGAGGAGCCTGATATGGCATCCAAGACAATCGTGTGGATAGTCCACATGGCAATTGCAACCACCAAAGCACAGAGGGAGGGTGGAAGAGGGGAAGCCATTGATAAAGCAAACATATCCCCAGACAAACTGAAGGGCTGTGCCTGATCCTGGAAAAGTAGACGTTGTACCTCATGCCATATTGCTTTAGATGGAGGGCACTTTTCCAAGCGGTGAAACAGCATTCCATACTGGCCACACATGACACAGGATGAGTGTAAAGCGTTAGAGTGTTTGGCAGTATAATACACCCTTCTCAAGCAGTGCCACACATGGGAACGGATATGAGGCTGAAGAAGAGGGTGGTGGGCGTACTTCCAAATGGTTTCTGAGTATCAAGGGATAGGTTATGTCCATCATGCCCAGGTAGTCCACCCTGGACAAGGTATGGGGCCTCGTGGGTATCAATACATGCAGAATAGGTAGTCCCTGTACCTCCTGGGTGAACCGAGGAGAGGGGAGCCCCCTCTGGGCTGTGTGCCCACAAATATGAATCCTCCACTCAGCGCTCCACATGGAGAGGAGGATCCGTTTGAAGTGTGGTGTTGTCTAATGTGGACCTGCTGCTGAAGGATGGGAAGCCAGATATTTCAACAGAGAGTGTGGGTGGGATGGGTTGGTGAGCCCCAGGGTGCGGGAGTTGTTGGAGCGGGCTGCACGGTATTATTGTTGGGCTGAAACTGTAAGGTTGGTAACGACAGTGATCCAGGTGCTAAGGATTTTGGCAGCATGGGCCTCAAAGTTGAGCAGGCCCATGCCACCACTATGGCGAGGGCCAAACATGACCTCAAGTCTCACTGGCGGTGGGCAGCCTGACCAAAGCCACCCTTGCAGAAGGGCATACAGTGGTTTGAAGAAACTTGGGGAGAAAGTGAAGGCGTTGGCCCCAAACTAAACCTTGGAGAGGAGCATAGAGTTGGCTAGTACAACCCTGCTGGTGAGGGAAGTAGGACGGGCTCTGAGGGAGGCTATGCGTTTCATCACATTGTCCAGAATATGATTTTCCATCACCGTTGAGGCATACCTGCCTGCCTCCCACCACACCCCCAAATGGCGGACTGGGCCAACGATGGGGCTTGGCACAAAGGGGAGCACAAGTGGGGCGGTGTGGGGTGGGCAGGTTAAGCTAGAGCGTGCGCTAGCTGATGGGGCGGATTGGAAATAAGGCACTGAGGCCCAGCAGGTTTGATACCGACCAAGAAGAATTATTTCGGTTTTGAAGGCATTGAGTGCAGAATTACTTACCCTGGAGTAAACCTGGATAAGAGCTTCAAGCGCTCGTGCATCATGATTGTTGGACACCCCAACTACGCAGTCATTAGCAAATGCCAACATCTTGACTGGGGCTTGGCCTTGCACATGGACCCCAGTAAGGCGGGCATTTATGTTTTAAAGAAGTGGGTCAAGGCTGAAGTTATATAAGAGAGGGATAAGAGGGTCCCCTTGGCGTAGCCCAAATGAGGGTAGATTACATCCGTGAGAAAGCCAGGGCCACGCACAGCCGTTGTGGAGTATTCTGTCAGCAGCATCACCCAATTGATGAAGCGAGGGGGTAGGCAGAATTGGTGGAGGCAGGCCCTGAGGTAATCCCAGTTAATTCTATCATAGGCCTTCTGTTGGTCTAAAAATACTATTACACCAGAGGCCGTGGACTGACAGGCGTTGGCCACAGTGTGTATGTTGTCCCAAATCGACCTTCTAGGTATGAAACCAAACTGTTCCAGGGAGATGATAGCAGAGGCAACATTCCCTAGACGGTTAGCCATGATTTAGTAAGAATTTTAGTATCAGTGTTGGTTAGAGAAATGAGGCACCAGTTGGTCAAGTATAGCTTATCCCCTTTTTTGAATAGCGTAATGTGAAGGCCTCTTGCCCTCCTGGTAGGAGGCGCGTTTCCAAAAGGCACTGGTTAAGAGAGGCAAGCAACAATGGGGATAAATCCTTGAAATACTTCTTATAGAACTCATAGGGAATGCCATCAGGGCCTGGGCATTTCCTATTTGGTGTACCGCGGATGGTGGACCAGAGTCCGTCCAGAGTAATCAATTTCATCAACTCTGGAAAATGAGTAATGGTGAAGATGTGTGCACTATCAGAAAATTTGCCATTTTAGCTAGCGGAATTGGTTCGGATCAGTACAATTTGGAGGAATAGTTTTGTATCTTGATCGCCACTTTGGGTGGCTTATTCAATACAGAATTGTCTGGCCTTTGCACCTGTTCACAGGCCAAGTTCTGGTGCGGTGCAAAAAAATTTGAAAAAGTAAGCAGAGCGCGTGTCACCCGCTGTGATGTGTTTAGCTCTGTACTGAAAAAAAACCCAATGCTTGTGTTGTCTCTCAAGAGCGTTAAGGTGGGCGGCTACTTCCACCCACTTGTGACCCTTTGCAGGGCTGTAGTCCGTGATGGGGACGTTGGAGTCCAGGTGTGCCAACTCTGCCAGAGCGTGCAAGAAGGCCGCTGAGGTGGATTGGGAGCGGCAGGAGGAAAGGTGATGAGCCTGGCGGATTTTGTCCACTTTGAAGGCAGACCAGGTGGATATTGGATCATCGCAAAATGGTTCAATAAACTCTTGAGTCGTGGTCGCAGATCGCGCCCATGAGGAAAATCTCAGTGATGCAATTTTGGCTTGGTGAAGTTTGCACCAGCTCAGAGCCCAAGCAGCTGGGTTGGATAAATGAAAGGATATTAAAACCATCCTGTGGTCAGAGAAATCAATTTTCGTCATGATGAAATATTGAAATTTGGGTACAAAATTTAAACAGTGCAAGGATAAGGTCAATGCAGGACATGGATTTAACTGGCCATTGTGGACGTGGGGGTGCAACATGTTTTTAAGAAGCGGAGCATGACGCAACAAAGTATCAACCAACCCTAGGGTGGCCTTGAGGACACGGAGTTCAACGTGTCCCTGTGGTGGTGAAGGTGAGAAAGACCAACGGTCAGTGGATGGGTTCAACTAACAGTTCATGTCGCCAACAACAAAAGGGTCAGGGGGCAATGGAATGGAATTGACCAATGAGAAAAATTCTGGATGTTCTCTTGCACAGGTCAGGGCGTATATGTTGATGATAGTGCACTTCATCAGCCCACAAAAAAGTGACCACAAGGATGAAGCCTATAAAGGAAGTAGTCAGATGATAAAAATTTAAAATTATTGTTTTTTTGGACAAGCACCCCACAGTGCTCAGACTAGAAGGAGAGGGAAGGGAGGAGCATGGTTTTCCATGTTTCTTCAGAACCGCGCAGACAGTGGGTCTCCTGAATGGCCAGGATATCCACAGGTAAATTTTGTTGTAAAAAATTCAGTTTACTAGCCCAGAACAGTGAGGCCTTAAGTCTGGCGATGTTCAACATCCCTAAAGTAAATGCTCCCCCATTGCACCTTAGGTGCAAGGGGAAGGGCACCCGTGCCCTTCAGCCTTCTCTTGATATTCATGGCGCTTGTTGGCACCTTGGGTATGTGATTCTACATAATTGATGGTATGGGTAGCCTTAGCAGTTGGGCTCACGTTGGCTTTTGCCTTCACTTTTTTCCCCGCTTCAGGATGAGATTTTAGCTGTGTGTGCATTTGTAGTGTACCAACGCTTAGAAGTGAAATGTTAGCAGGAAAATTGGAGACCAATTCAGTTCCAATCAAAGCTTGGGCACATTGTTCGGGTGAAACTGACTCGCTCATCAGGATTTCAGCTTTGGCAGCCCAATCAGCTTGGGTGTCCCAATCTGATTGGTTGAGGGATTAATGAGCTGCTTCTATCGCGAAAGTCTCAATGTCCTCCTGGAGCTGGGAGGGCGGGATATTGGAAGCGGTCTTGGCTGCCTCCTTGGCCACCGTCTTGCAGGCCTGTTTGGCCTTCTTCCACTCTTGAGGGGATATTAGTTTTACTAGTAAGTAGCATCTATGCACTCCCCATGGGAAGGCTGCCTTTGTAATGGCAGTCAGTGCATAGTGGGCTTCACCTCCGCCCATTGAATCTGAGGGAAGATCTTGATATGTGATGCCCTCCTTGGTGGGGCAGGTGTGGGCTTTGTGGCCAAAAGTGTTACATAAGGCGCAGATGGGAGGTGCGCTGTCCACGGTGACCCTGAAAGGGTGGGTGGCATGCCCCTCAATGTTGACAAAAGTGGTATGTGGGATTTGGGTTAGATCCTTTGCTATCCCCTCAGTTGGGGTTAGGACTGCAATTGCTTTGCCAGTGCACAGGTTTGGCATTAGCGTAACTCGCTGCATTTTGAAGGATTGTATTTTGCTGTATATGGTGAGCCCAGCCTCAAGTGTTGTTTGAGTATGGTGCGTTTGACTGTAGTGGGCAGAAAGTCAAAAGTGACAAAAATTTGATTCAATTTTGTCTATTGGGTGCGTTTAGTTTCAATGACCTGCTGACCATCTGGGAGGTCTACTACAATGCGCACCATTGCAGCTTCATCTTCCACTTCTTTGCTCTCAAAACCTAGATCCATCCACCCCATGTGGCATGGAATGAGGTGTGACATACACCGCGTTTGGGAAATGAATGTGTACATCCCCACAAACCTTTTCAAAAAGCGCCGTCTGCTGAGTATCCAGGAATACCCATACTCCATGTTCCACTGACGAGAGTGGTTGAGAGTGCAGCATATCGATGTACTGGTTGCATCGTGCTTGCCAAGCTAAAATTTCCGGGGAAATGGTTACTGTCAGTTTTTTGTTAAGTTTAACTAATCCTTCAGGTTCACCGGGGCGTTTGCAAACTTTAGTTGTCATGGGGTCAACACCTGTGCCCTTGACCTTACTTGCCCAACTGCTCCCCAACATGGGTGTCAACTAATCTCCTTGGTGAGATTATCAAACTTTTTACCATACTTGAATTAAATAAATGTTGCAAAAGTGATTGCAACGAGAGAGAAAAGTTTTTAGTTGCATCAATTTTGGGTCAATTATTTTATCCAAAACACAATTGTAATAAGACTTTCAGTTAATTGCATATAAACTTATTTTGCAAAGAGCAAGACTGATTAAATCACCATTTAAAATTATTAAGACCTAATTAAAAAGCTCATAAGAACAGTATTACCATTCTCACAGATTAATTAATCTTAAGTAAGATCATAGAGTGGTAAAGAATATATAGTCATGACTATTAATTGCTAAAAATCTTTATATGCAATATATTTATTTAAAGAGGTGGGTTGACCTTGGGACAAATATACCACACTGAGAATGTTTTCTAGCCAGTACAGGTTTTGAACTCAAAACCTGCACTAGGGGTGGAAGCAGTTTTACCCACTTGGCTAACCACCCTTTCATATGCAATATAAAATAATCAAATAAAAAAATACTAAAACTTTATTATCTTCTGATACTTTTCTCACATTTTTATATAAATAAGGTTTATAAGACCAAACAATTATGTTTATAATCCCAAACAACGTTTCTTTCAAGATGCATTTCTGGAAATTTAATAGTCATAAGCTCATAAACACTACTAAATGAACAGTCCCTTCAATATCATTCCACATCCAAGCATAGCTGGTGCACTGGTCATGAAAATAATGGGTATAGTTAAAGTAATCCATGCTTCATTAGGATACTTGGTCAATTCTCACTACTATTCTTTAGATGTTCCATACCACATCTTTGTTATACTTGTCCTTTTGCTCATGAAAATCACGTTCATGGCTTTTTACTCCAAACTGGAATATAGAAGCTCTTGTCTTTGGCACTTAGAATGCAATTACTCATTTTACAAAAAATATGGAAATAAACAATGAACTCAAGCCCTAAGAAAGTAAATATGTGGAGCCAAACAATGTCAAAGTACTCACTGACCACAAGGACTTAATTTAAATCACAAAACCCTTTAGATTAAACACAAAAAACAGGCTTGCTAAGTTCTTACCCTCGCGGACTATTATCTGGATCTACTTTTAGCCTAAAAAATAAACACAGTCCTAGATCAATTGAGGCTGCGCCCTGACAACCTTCTAAAGAGCTGAGATACATGACCACAACACCCAGACTTTAATATATGAAACAATCTGAGCTTTATATTATTACAGCTAATATCTTAACGTGAATAAGTGATTAGATTAATTCGTGGATAAATTGTGGATGATAGAATTAGTGCATTGCAAACAACGTATAAGACAAGTAATTTGATCATAATTATACAACAATTGTTAAAATTCATTCTAAAATCACCAGTGATATAAATTAATGTGATACTCTGCGGATTAGATACTTAAGGATTATTATGACTCTCTAATGGTTAGTCACCCTATAAGAAAAACAATAAATGGTATCTGGCGGTCCTGCATGTGATCAGATATCATATCAAAATTTTCTTGAACAATATAGATTGTTGCAAGGTTTACAGATGAACATAATGCCATTAAGGTTTATATGAAGGATTGCATCAACCCTTCAATATCCCAAAGGGACCCTGAAGCAATGTTAGTAAAGTATATTGTCAAACTATTAATTTCTCAAGGGGTTAACTCTATATTAATGCTTAAATAAGTTTCCAAAGATGACATACTTTATACTAACAACTACCAACATCACCGCAAACCATACTGTCTCCTTGTTCACAAAGCATATTTTTTTGAATAATGGCATTATAAACCTTTTTTTCCACTTGAGATCATTTTTTATTTTTTGGAAAAAAGCAAGTCAATTATCCACCGTTGCTTAACCATACCAATCTTTTGATTCATGTCCTAAGATCAACCACCTGCTTCTCCAGTGTGAGGCAGCAGTGCTCCACCCTATAGCATTTACCACCAAGCAGGTAAACGTGTTCAGACTGGCTCATCCAGACCGCTTAATGTAATAGGCCGGTTTGTCCCTCCAAGGGACTTATTACTGCACCTAGCGTGAGTCCGCCCAATCCGCCTCACCCCCTAGCCCCATACCAATCCAGTATTCACATTTGCCCCTGTGTCAAGTACAGATGTCTTTTCCCATATGCTACAAAGTGATAATTGATCTGGAAATGGCCACTTATGCACCAGCTGGGTTTATCAATTTTCACCCTTACAAGGCTATTTTTATATAGGCTTTCCCACCAAAGAGGACGCGGCTGCTGTAGCAGCTACGCCCTAAGTATATAAAAACAAACCCATTACCACCACTTGAACACGTCTCTCAGATGATACCACACTCATGGTGACCTTTGCAAACCTCCCCTCACACCTTCCCCCTCAAACACTCTAGAATTGATAAAAGGGCTATCCAAATATGGCACAGGCCCTATCCTCCACCTTATCGTCCCAAGCGGTGCTGAGTCACTAGTGGCACCTCAGGCAATGGCCACCATTAACCCCCACCATCAAATATAACCAAGCACATCCCACAGAATGTCAATATCCCATCCACACCATATCACTTCTTTTGGTCTTGCATTTACAACAGCTGCGCAGTTTGACCCCTCTGCCATGGATTGGATCATACAAAAAGGCCTGTCAATGCAGTTCAAAAAATGCATAAAATACCAAGCCCACCTGTGAGGCTACACAATTAGCGTTTGAGTGGGGATTTTGGCTGCCTTCACCCCCTCCAGCTGAGCGCTCAAAAATTCAACAAACCTTTGCAACTAAAGCCCAAGCCAGCCAATTTTCTCACAATCTACCCAATCATGGGCAGGTTTGACCCAAAATCAATCCAAACAATATCCCGCCCCAAAAATTACCCAACCACAGCTACATTCTTACAATTTGATCCCTCTCAACCAAATCCCTGGGACTTATTGGATATAGTAAATGAATCTGGTGAAATTGTCCCACCTCCAGACTTTCCAATTAATCTAGAACCATATTAGCCTTCAGACTTTGATGCCCCATTCCCACCCAAGAAATATGTCCCCAACCCCAATGCTAGCTCTTTCCAAAAACGACCACCAGATTGCTGAGGCAGTGGTGGCCTCACCCAATAGTCGCCATCTCCACAATGCTGTGGCATCTTTGTTGCTGAATATAAAGAAGGGCTACACGTCACCCTGTTCCCTCCCAATTTCACTGAGGTTGCAAAAGTGGAAATCAACCGAATAACTGAAACTGCCACCTCCGCTGTCAAGCATGTTGCTGTACTAGCTAATTTTAAACCATCATGCATATCACCAGAGCCAATATTACAAAATTCACCCAGATTCCTGATGCATGCATACAAGCTGAACACCATGTTGCCATACTCCTGGAGGCTATGCTCCAGGCCCAAATTGTAAATGATGATCTCGATAATTATCTATTTAGCCTTGACCCTCATCCTGCAGATGCCCCAACCACCTTATTATCAGCATTGATCTGCCTCTTCAATGGTGAGCCCAATGATGATCCGCATGGTCCCCCCTCCCCCCCCTCCGCCATGGTGGAATAAGTGGCTCACCGCTGTTTCACCTGGTAGGTTATTTTCATGTTTAGGTGTCACGCCGCTCATTTAAGGCGTTTGGTTCATGTTTTCAGTTTGCTTGTTTAGTTTTGTTTCAGTAATTTCCGTCCTATGGTTGGCTTACCTCAAATAAAATATTAAAGTTGTATAAAGGCATAACCAAGGAATTTAGCATCAACTATAGACCACAGTTTAACTCAAGGTTTTGCGCTAAGATACTGAAGGGCAAGAAAATTAAGCCATCATTGTCCACATTCTATCACCTTCAGACTTATGGTTATACCAGATTTGTTAATTAAATCCTTGAGCAATAACTCATTTGCCAAAAATACAAAGCAGGACTACTGGGTGCAGGTCTTTCCTATGGTACAGTTTTTTTACAACATCCAGAGTCATAGTTCTACGTTGATTACCCATTTGAGGCCAATTAGGGTTATAATCTAATATGAGACCCCTATAAAGGGACTTGACAAGAATTTTACTAAAAATTGGGCTTTATTATTCACCAATAACAATAAGATTTTAAAGTGAACCTAGAAAAGGCTCACTTTACATAAAAACTTTATAAATCTTGAAAGCGCATCCCAGGCAAGCCACATGCTAACCTAGTCAAGTATTATCTTGATACCTTTTATAAGATAGTACAATTAGCCTCCCTGAAGCTTTCACACCGACATATGAATCCCTTCAAGGTCACCAGGAATATTTGGAACATCGCCTCTTTATTGAGCTCCTACCTAAATCATATTCACAATGTCTTACACCATGCACTGCTGTAAAAGAAGGATGGTACCTTTCTACCTCACCAAAAAATATTACTGACCTTGCCCTAATATCAAGAAGAACCACAACCAAGATTATTAATTTAAAGAGATAGCAGGTCGTCAAGAAACCTAAAGAAAGTTGCACTCCCTAGTCAAGATGGTCGAATATCCAGTTGAAATTATACATAAAACTTGAAATGAACCCAAACTTTGATAAACTTGTCAGCAAGTACCTGATGAGCGCAAGGGAAGCACCCTAAGAGCCTTGTTCTTGGAGATAGTTGATGCTAGGGACTTTAAATTTGTATGATATTTTACTAGAATTAATCTTTATTTCAGTATCAAATATATCAAAAAAAGTACCTAGCCATAAGAGACACTTATAGTCATAACTCTTGAAATTCCATTAGAATTTATTGCAGAGCCCCAAGACTGACTCTTAGAGCATCAATATAAACCCTATTAAGCCCTAAGACTTAAATTTTAAAAAAACTTGATGTTGGATAATATTTGTCTTGATTCCCTATTCCTAAATTATATTTGCAATATATACTCAAATACTAATATTGGTGTATTCCAAAAACTGGGATACATTGTATTCAACTGAATGATCCCCTTTTAAACCCTTATGCTTACAAATTACCTTCCTCTAATAGTTCTTAATTCATTTTAGGTGATAATCTTATCATAAATATTTGATGAATATCAAATAAAGAGATTCAATAATAGATACTTAGTAATTACTATATGATAAAGGATCACTTTTAATGCTAGGTACTATTCATTTTTAAAGTCTTTGGAAGTAGTTATTTATGCCAAAGTCTAAGAAGCTTACCGTTTAAATTGACTATACAGTAACCAGTTCAGTCAGAAAAGTTAACTGAAAAACTGTTACTTTGTTCACATAGCGCGAAAAGGAACCTCATGATAAAAAAGTGGTGCTCACCACAGGGGGCTGTAATAGCAGAAAAAGAAGAAATTATATACTCTATAACTGAAATGACTCATGAGATGGGAGATATTAAGTATAACCAAACATTTATCTTTTATGTTCAACCTGTACTTTTAAATGAATAGCGTTTGGGGAATTTGTACTTCAGTATTCCCCTTTTTAAAATCTTTGAGACTTGTAGATTCACCGCTGAACAGCTAAGACAGAATGGAAAAAGTTACTTCAATTATTCAGTCTCTTTGGTCACTAACAAACTGACCTAGTTTCCGCCTTGTTTTATCGTCAGTTTAATCAGGACCAGCTCATTCAGCGATATGAGCATTTTTAAAACTTTAGACACAGTCAAATACTAAAGCAAGATATTACTCTAGACTGATGGGAAAATAAATTGCCGGATATTTCCATCCCATTGTATAGAACTCATAAATAACAATTTTTGCCATTACGCCCTGATTATTGAAGTGTTTTAACAGAGTAAGCAGAATGTGAAAGCGATGCTGGACTTGAATTGGCAACTAGAAACCAGTTACTAGGCTTTTTATCAGGTGGTTAACAATAACCATAACATTAGTATTCAGATATTGCAATGACTGGAAAACTGATTGAATAATTGAATATAATGTATTTGGCTATAGGATATCAAGCCATGGAAAACCGAGGAGTCACCAATTAATGGATAAAAAGCATGAATCAACTCAAAGAGATGTTGGGCGTAATCTTGTTACTCCAGTGGATGTTACTTGACAGGCTTAGGCTGTCAATGAACTGACCAATACACACAACAGGAAATGAAGTTGGCTGAACAGCATTTGGGAGTTAACATCAATACCACAAATTACCTCCTATCTGAGTTACAACAAGTCAGAAATTAAAAAGAAGCAATGTAGCGGGATTTCATTGGATTTAGAGGATTATTTTGTTGATTTAATAGATAATGAAAATTCTCCTATAAACAATGAAAAATAATAACAATTTGTTTGATGTATGCCGGCCATAAATATACTACCAAGCTTTAAAACTTTTTGGCATGGATACTGCTAAGAAGGATATATTAAAGAATTTGTGAACTATGGTTACATGTCATTCAAAGAGACCTCACAGAAATATAAAACCAAGGCCACAATGCCTTTAAGAACAAGATAATTAAGCCGCTAGGGAACAATGTTATTTGGAAGCCATATCTATTAATGGTCAATGTTGGTGCACTCATCAAACTAGGCTCGTTGATAAATCAGAGTTATTTGGATAAAAATCTTTGACAGAGGAGGCTACCTGGGAGCCAAAGCATTAACCTACTCATTTAGTGCTAACTTTGTTGTTTGCTTTGCCCACTTTTGTGGAGACACCAGTCCTTGAAAGGAGTCAACACCATGCTAATAACCCAGGGCCCATACCAGTACTGTATCAGTGATATCCAGACTGGAAGGTTTCTATCCAAGATTCTGATGGATTAATTAAGTTAATCTTCCTAAATTTGAAAAGCATGGGAATATTAAATCATTATTAAAAATGGCTAAGAAGATCATGAATGGAGCCAATGACCTTTTTAAAGACACTAACGTGGTAATTTGTTTATATAACCAGATTTAAGATCTGATCATTCCATAATTATCTGAGGAACATTAAACCTTTGCTGATATAGAAAATGCGATGATACAAGAGTTTGGAAGTCCAGTACACATTGCAACTCAACTATCTAAATATGTGCCCAATAAAATTAAGTGAAAAGAGACCATTTATAATTTACTGACCAATTATACATATGGCCAGTACTATTGGGTGCTAAAGCCATAGTGGATTTTGACATCAAATTATGCTTCAGAATGCCACAAAGGATTATCATAAATTACACTGCATCTTGCTGACAGTGCTTATAAAGGATTTAGATAGTTCATCTATGATTAAATACCTAAAGATATGTGAAATCACATTTGGGCTACCCAATGGTGAAGTTCAAACTAGCCATCTCCAATAATTAATGAAGGTAATAAAGGGACCACAATGATCTTCACTTAGTGATGAGGAAAATTTAAAAAAAGCTCCATAGCCTAGACAAGGTAACATTGATTTTGTAAAAAAAATTCGTTATTCAGCCACCTGTTCCAGATGTCCTGAGGTAAACATTGTGACCTCAAAAGATGACATCCAGAAAGCTAACCTCGGCTTTAAAGGGGGACGCTTTACTGCCAGTCATCATCCAGACTTATCCTAAAATCATGATGAAGATGTGAACCATCATCACATCAAAGAAGCCAAAAAGACACCTCTATAGTATCATTGTATCTATAAGTCAGCGAGTGGCTATTGAGCAAGAAGGACAAGAAGTTGTCTCCAAGCCTTATGCCACACAAGTTACCAAGCACAACAAATATGGAGACAATAAGAAATTCTAAGCCTTACCTACCCTTAAAGAAACCAAACTGAATTACCGCTTGTTACTCTGAATACTCACTTCCCTGATGTAGGGAAATAAATTAAGACTTTTATTAGTCAAGTTGACACTCTATACATTCTTTTAATAAGAGGAATTTACATTATCTTCCTGATTTAACTTATATTGAGATAAAATAAACAGAGTTTGGGTTTAGCTACTGGTAATAACATTGTTCCGGTGTTTTAATAAGCAGCCAATTTTCAAAGCAATTGAGAATAACTCTCAATGTAGCCCACCATCAACAATATTAACATTTGGGCCTATGAGTACTACGTGAGGGGGCGTATAGTATGTTACCAATGAGGTTCAAATTTTTGAAGATTAGTGCGCCTGCTATAGTGCTTCCCAATAATAACTACCAATCTCTTGTTGGTACTAGCTTCTTTAAGTTTTATTTTTCTCTCTTAAACTATGAAGATATCATTTTTACTATCTTAGGTCAAACATTACCACTCTACTACTTAATAGATAATGGAACTTATATAACTTATAGGAATAAAAATCATATATGTGGTTTATAATGATGGAGAAGTTATAATTTTTATCAACAAAGTGGTCACAGAAGCTGCCGCCCAACAGTCACCATACCTGAAATTAAGGAGATCCCTCTTAGGGTCTCTAATAGTTCTGTCTTATATCTTGGATAACAACTTGTGGTTTCCACCAAACTGAGCTTGGACCTACCTGAAGGCTACTAGGGAAAGTATATCACCTTGTGAGAACCAGATAATTCTGGCTCTCTGGTGCTTTTACGCTTAGTTTCCACAAAAATTTATATAAAATTTAAAATTAGAGCACTTAGAAAAATTGGATTTTATAATTTTTTATTATAAGTACGGGGGTAAAACAAAAAAGTAATCACTTCTCAGAAATTGACAATCAGTATTTAAACTGATTTTGAGGGTCAGAGGGAATTTGGAATATAGGTTTGAAATAGCTTTGATGCTTCCAATTTAGGTAATATGGGTTTCAATCCTATCAGATCTTGGGGAAAGTGAGTTATTTTTTGGTAAATGAAAGTTGGGGGTTTTTTTTAGTACTAGATGAAAGTTGGGGTTTTGGGGCAGAATATACCCATGCGGTAAGTTTTTGATGTACCACAGCCAATCACCACTAGTTAAATTACTTTCACCTTGGGGGACCTCTGCCATGCCTATAAAAGGGGGTAGCACCACATAGGTGTTGTGAAGGACTTGGTGATGGTTGGGGGAGTACCTTCCGCTGGTTACCCCAAAGTCCGTTCCATGGTCAGAGTAATCTGACAATTCAGTTTTTAGTTAGCACCCGTGTGGGTTTTAAAATGGTGTTATCCCAATTAATGGGGTTCCACCGAGAATTGGCCAGGGTCTTTTGTCCAATATCTTCAATATCATCATTTTATTATTATTAAATGAGCTCTTAACAACTTCAGAAAATCGCAAATGGCTGACATTTCCCCTCTTCAGCTGAAATAACTTAAGACATTCTTATTTTTCAGCTGTGAGGGCAGATTATGACATCATCTTTCTCAAGAATGTTGGGAGGAGTATAAGGTCAAAGGAAACAACCATGTACGTGATTAATGGTAATACCTGTAGCTAAAGATTTGATAGAGTACTCATTTCCTCTTTTGTAAGTGATGGTGAAGGGATCCTCCTTTATTGATCCAAGCTTACCGCTTCTAGAAGTGATGCAGTTATAGTATAATACCATATCAGACACTTAGAATCTAGGCAAGGGGGTTTGGAGCTCATTTGCAGCCTGCCCTTCTTTAGTCACCGTTTTGGCTAAATTAGTCATAGCCTCAGATTGGAGTTTGCTGATGCGCTGAGCTAATCTACGCATGACTTTCTCAGGTTCCTCAACTCTAGAGGATAATACATCTTTAACTAAAAGAGCAGGTATTCCATATTCCCGCCCATATAAGACTCAGAATGGGGACATTTTCAAGATCTGATGATATCTGATCCGGTGAGCCATAAGGGCACTGGGTAAGAACTGATCCCAGTGAAGTGGATCAGAAGAGGCTATTTTGCGTAGGATAGACACCAAGGTAACATTGGCTCTCTCCACAGTCCCATTAGTTGTTGGATTGTATGGAGCTGAAAAAAGTAGTTGAGCCCCCATGGAGGTGGCCATGAATTTCTACTATGGAGGTGAAGTTTTTTTCATTATCACAGAGTAAAACTTGAGGACAGCCATGTCAAGAAAATATATACTGATGTAAGAAGGTGGTTGTGGCCTTTGCCATTTGAGCAGGTAGAGCTACGGCTTCCACCCACTTAGTGGAATGGTCAATGGCTACCAGGATAAATTGGTTTCCACTTTTAGTCTGAGGGAGAGGACCTACTACATCCAGACTAATGGTGTGGAAAGGTTGTTGAGAGGTGTTTGGTCAATACTGATATCTGGTCTTGAAACCAAACTTCTTCTTGCAAGTAAGGCAGGCCTTCAAGACATCAACAATAGATTCCATCATTCCATCCCAATAAAACCGATCCTTAACCCACTCATAATGTTTCTTGGCCCGTTATGACCTAGAGTGAAGTGTGCTTCTAGGATAGCAGGTACACATTCCAAGGGCCGAAGGTAAGGCAGCCATTTTGTCCCCATCTGCTTATACAGCTTCCCTTTGTCCACTTTAGTATTACAGGAGTATTGGGCTAGCATTTTCTGTACAGGCTCATCCTCATCTTCCCAGTCATTGGGGGTCACTAAGAGGTCATGTAGCCTCTCCGCCTCATTATTATCCAAGTGAAGGACTGGTAGCCAAGTCAACCCAAAAACATTTATGTGACAGGTTCCAGCACGGTGTTCAATCTTCATTTCATAAGGCTGGAGCTTTAGAGTCCAGCGAGCTAACTGGTCAGTAGAATCTTTCATGTTCTGTAACCATTTTAGGGAGGCATGATCAATAACCACAGTGGAGGTAGTTCCATATAAGAAAGGGCGGTAGTGCTTGACAGCTAACAGAATAGCCAAACTCTCCTTCTCCGTTATACTGTAGTTACGTTCAGCCTTTGGTTGCATCTTACTAAATTAGGATACAGGATGATCTACACCGTTTTCATCCAATTGGGCTAAGATGGCCCCAACGGCATAGTACAAAGCGTAAGTGAATAAAATGAAAGGTTTATTATAATCTGGGTGCCATAAGATAGGTCGTTGTTGTACCAGTTGTTTCAGCGTCTCAAAAGCGGCCTTCTGTTCAGCACCTTCAATGGAAAGGGGTGTTCTTGGTCAATAGGCGGACTAGAGGCTCACTGAGTTGGGCAAACTTAGGGATGAATTGATGGTAATATCCCATCATCCCTAGAAATATCTGAATAACACTTAGATTTTTAGGGGGCGGCATTTTTTGATAGCATCAACTTTATCTTAGATTGGTTAAATTCCTTTTTGAGAAATGGAATGGCCGAGGAAATCCAATTCCTTAAAAAAGAAAGTCATTTTGAGGGTTTTAACTAGATATTTGAATTACATAGTCATTAAAACATCTCCTTCAGTTGATCAAGGTGCTCGTTGTAAGTTTTTGAATATACTTTGATATCATCGAGGTAGATGATGACAAACTAACTTCAAGTCCTGCATGGTATGGTCCGTTGCACGCTGGAAAGTTAAGGTTGCATTATGCAACCATTGAGGTAATCATGTTGGTTGGAAGAGACCCTCACTACAAACGAGGGCACATTTCTCCTGGTCCTCAGGGGAGGAATCCATTTGCCAATAGCCGCTATCTAAGTCCATGGCAGAAAAAAATTAGATCCAGAGAGTTGGGCCAAGGCTTTATCAATGCGAGGGAGAGGATGGCTATCCTTTTTGTGGTTATAAAGCTTGCGGTAATCCATGACTATCTGATGACCTCCGCTTTTCTTTTCTATTAGCAAAAAAGTGGAAGAACAGGGGCTTTGTGAAGGAACTAACAACCCTGCGTCTAGTAACTGCTGAAGCTCAATCCTCATTTGCTGTTCTTCCACTTTCAATTTGTGATAAGGTTTGACTAAACAGGATGGGCATCACCCACATCAATAGAGTGTCACCAACCCTTCATGTGGCCATAGTCGGTATCTGATTTGAAGAATATGTCACTGTAGTCGGTGAGGAGAGTGTAAACTTTTTCAGCTCATCTGGGGTCATCTCATCTAAGATATGGACGTTGGGTAAGTTAGACACCAGGTTATCCGTGGCAGGCCCATATCCATCATAGAACCAATGGAGTGAATTTGTTCAATGTCTCCACATGGACTAACAAGCCTCTGCCAATCTCCTGGTATTTTTTACAACTATATTCTTGGAGGTGAGGTTCCACAAAAGCAAAGTAATGGGCCTTTGGTAAGCTGGGTCAAGAATGCCAGGCAATATCCGAGGCTCTAAGAGACCTGCGCCTTCAATACTAAAGAGGTGCAACAAACAGTCTCGTGGGATTTAAAGCGTAACTTCTGTGTCAACCACTCGTTGTTCACCAGGTTTAATCATGACCTCATCTGTATCATAAAAAGGGATACCTTCCCTAGCATCCACTGAATTGGGCAACTTATTTGTTTTGCGCCCAGAAGTGGTATAAGACAAAGGTATAGGTGAGAGGGGGTATTCTACCAGGCAAGAGTATTCTTGTTTAATGGATTCTTTATTGGATAAGACTAAATGGACTTCATAGTTGAGTAACGAGAGGTACCTTGCTTCAGGTTAATTATTCCCTCATGATCATAAATTGAGTGCTGATTAGCATATCATACGCGTTGTTATCTAAAGCCACAGCAGAGGCTGATAAAATAAGCTTCCCAACTCGAATGGGAAGAGAATTTTATGCCCCAATACCACGGGTATTGTTGGGGCCAGCGGTTCCAAATTCTTGCGTGTACTCCAAGTCAGGCGCTAGTTTTATCTTCTTTATAAGCTTTATGGAGATCACGTTGAATGGGGAGCCAGTGTCCAGGATGGCCAGTATTTAGACCTTTTGAATGACCACTTCAACCTTATTGAGCGTTCCTCCAAAGTTAGGTGATAAAGCTAAGACCTCCTTGAGCTGGAAGATGGAGGTTAGCTCTTTGGCAGTCTAAGGGTATTTATCCATAATGGATTTTATGGGATGCACCAACTGAAGAGGGCATATCAAGCCAGCTAAGAATTGGTCACCATCTCTGGCAATGTCAATAACTCTTGGACACCATAGTATTTGGATGCAGTACGTTTCCTCAGGTATGGTGGTCTTATCTACTCCTCCAGAGTTCAAATGATCAGGCACTTTTACTTCTGTGGGGGCTCCTAATATGCAATAACCAACGTCATCGTAACCCCCTCAGATTCCTTTCCAATGATATTTTCAACAACAGGCAAGGCCATAATGGAGGTAGGGGAGATTGCCACAGAGGATTGGGTAACCTTAGGGACCGCATTTACCAGCTTGGCTGGAAGGGAAGGCACAGAGGCTTGAGTGTGCTTGTGCGAGAGTAGGGCCTTAGCTACCTTGCAGGGCTCAGAAACATAAGAAGGAGTGATAACCTTTTTAAGGCGCACTGAGGAAGCAATTTAACAGGGAGGGTAGACATAGGAGGACTCACCCCCAACTGTTCAACAAACAGTAGCTCCTCAACAGTGAGAGCTGAACAATTCACCTCAGCTTCATTTGTCATGGCACATAAATAAAATTTGGCCACATCTAACAAATCCTCTTTAATGTCATAGATGGATTTAGAGTAGCGTTTCAATGAGATTATATGTCTGTCTTGAGAAGGCCAAGACGCTAAACCAGTTAACAGGGCGGCAATAGCATTATCAAGGGTAAGCATGTTTGAGGCTGATAACTGTTTTGCAGCAAGGTAAAATCGTTCAGCAAAGGAAATAGGTGATTCATCCTCATACATGCTAAGGCGCATAAAGGCCTGTTTTTCCCGATGTAGACTCTGCTTTGATTCTAATTCAGCTAAAAGAGCCTCCTTCACATCTGACCAGGTGTGCCCAGGATTCAGGTTAGGTACTATCATCTCTTGTGCTAAGCGGATTAAACAAGGAAGGATGTGTTGAACTTTTTGCTTGTCAGTTGCACCATCCATGGCAGCTTCATAGACGTACAAAAAGGTAATAATGCTCCCTTCACCAGGGATGTACTTGTCCTTAAGGGGAAGCTTGAAAGGACGCTGCTCAAGCTCCTTAAGGAGGGATAAAGCGCTTGCTAGTTGTTTTTAAGGGCAACTATTTTTAGTGTAAATGGATCCCCTGTTTGAGCATCTTTTGTGGGAAACCAGCTGATTTTGGCTCGCTGGTGCTCTTACGCCGCTGGTTTCCACAAAGATTTATATAAAATTTTTAAAATAAAGCACTTATAAAAATTGGATTTTATGATTTTTTTATAAGCATGGGGATAAAACAAAAAAGTAATCACTTCTCAGAAATTGACAATCAGTATTTAAACTGATTTTGAGGGTCAGAGGGAATTTGGAATATAGGTATGAAATAGCTTTGATGCTTCCAATTTAGGTAATATGTGTTTCAATCCTATAAGATCTTGGGAAAAGTGAGTTATTTTTTGGTAAATGAAAGTTGGGGTTTTGGGGCAGAATATACCCATGCGGTAAGGTTTTGATGTACCACAACCAATCACCACTAGTTAAATTACTTTCACCTTGGGGGACCTCTGCCATGCCTATAAAAGGGGTGGCACCACATAGGTGTTGTGAAGGACTTGATGATGGTTGGGGGAGTACCTTCCGCTGGTTACCCCAAAGTCTGTTCCATTGTCAGAGTAATATGACAATTCAGTTTTTTTAGTTAGCACCCGTGTGGGTTTTAAAATGGTGTTACCCCAATTAATGGGGTTCCACCGAGAATTGGCCAGGGTCTTTTGTCCAATATCCTCAATATCATCATTTTATTATTATTAAATGAGCTCTTAACAACATCAGAAAATCGTAAATGGCTGAAATTTCCCCATTTTAGCTGAAATTGACCTAAGACATTCTTATTTTTCAGCTGTGATGGCAAATGTCTGACACCCCTTGGCAATGATTTAGGATTGAACCTTTTGCTACCCTGGAATAGTCTCCTTGGGTCATCAGAAAATCTGGCTATTTCATGGAATTCAACTGCATCTAAAATCTCCAACAAGTAAAGGCAGAAAAATCACATCTGTGCATATTACTCCGCGTGAAGGGATTCATGAGGTACATGAGTTTGGAAATCTAATGAAGTATAATTTACCAGAGTCGTCCCTACTGAATTGTACAATAATTTCTTATGAATAACTTGACGGAATAACTGAAGATCAGAAAGAACAAGTGATGGCTCTCATAGAATATGCCCATTTATTTTCAGCAGATGACTATGACCTTGGATGCGCCATGGGGATCTAGCACCACGGTGATACTGGGGATACATGGCCCATTTGATCACAGCCAATATGGATAAGGAAAGCTAGTGATACGGAGGTGCAGAAGAAATTTGACAAGCTTATATGCTAAGGGATGATTGTCCCAACCTCAGCCCATGGAAAAGTATGCTACTTATAGCTAAAATCAAGATGCCTCTAATATAGTCATTATTGATTACTGTAATTTAAAATAATTTTACTGAAAATTTAATCTTTATCTTATATTTCATTTAGATGACGCCCTGGTCCAATTAGGAGGAGCCAATTAATTTAAGGCTCTGGACCTTATTAGCGGATAATGCAGACCAACTTACCTCCTAAAAATTGAAAGAATCTAAATTATAATTCACAAGTATTGATCCAGCCAACTCAAATGCCCCAAGGATCGTGCAATGTGCCATCCAAATTTCTGAGGGATATGGATACTATACTGTGAGATATAAAGTTAGTTGTTTTTTTAGTTTATCTTGACAATATAGCTGTGTTCTTAAGCTTTTACCCAAAATTTAGTGCATCTGGAGAGAACTTTCTAAAGAGTTATATGATTTTAATCAGAAATCATACTAAAAAGTGCCAGTTTCTTTTTTTAGCACTAGGTGGTTAGAAATTGCCAGTTTCTAAGCTTTAATTGAAGTATTTGGTTTACATTGTTGGGATTCAAGGAACATGGCTACAATCTTATAAAGCTTGATGCTATCACCCATATGAGAGAGACTTAAATTAAGATGTCAAACTATTTCTTATAAAGTCAACTATTACCGCAGTTTATACAATGATTTGTGTAAATTTCTGAGCCTTAATTACAGTTTCTTTGAGGAGGAGATTCTTTCCAATGATCTCAAGAGTGTAAAGAGTCTTTCACTTAGTTGCAGTAAGCCTTGACTGAAGCCCCCATTTTGAGACTCCCCAATTTTAAAAATAGTCATTTATAGTAAAATCTGATGCATCACTCATTGCTATAAAGTCTAAACTCTCTCAGACAGGGGATGACTGGGAAGAGCATCCGGTATCCTTCTGTAGTTATGTGTTGGACAAATATGAACAAAATTACACTGTAACTGAGTGAGAATGTTTAGCTGTTATATACACTTGTAAACAGTTTTAGGTTTATCTATGAAGTACCAAATTTAAAATTGTCGCTAACCATGCTTCTTTACAATGTACTACAACCTTAAGGAACCAGAAGGTCAATTAGCGCAGTGGCCTTGAAACTACAGGCCTATGTCTATGAGATAATACATCGTTTGGGTCAAATTTATCAGAATGCTGATGGACTTTCATGATAACTATCTTTTAAAAAAACTTTATCCCCTTCATAGACCAACTATTCAAAAAAATGAAAAAAATGATTACAGTAATAAAACCCCTGCTATTTGCTGCACATTAGATTGTCTAATGAAAGATACTTAAATTTGGAATGGGCATTTGAATAAAATTGTAGGAAATTCCTAAAGATTATACATCCCACCTCATCATGCCCAGACAGGTATGCAAGCTCATCTCACAGCTGACATGGAGGTCTACTTAAGACCTTAAAGTTAATCCAGTAAAAATATTATTGGGAATCACTAAGGTTTGATATCTGGGACGTTTTAATAAAATGTCACAGATGTTAAGATCATCAGTCCTATAAACCAGCAAATACCTATAGGTTGTATAAGCCTGATTGAGCCTGGCATATAGTGTCTCTAGATACTATATGGCTTTTATCAACCAGTATTCTCAATTTAAATATATTGTAGTAGCAACTGATCTTCTCACCAAGTGAGTTGAAGTTTGATCTATTAGAGATCTTGGAGCGATATTGACTGCTAAATTTTTGACAAAACAAGTGATTTAACAACATATTTGCCCTCAATTTATCCTCACAAACAAAGTCACATATTTTACATCTCATGGTGTTCTAGGATAAGTGAGTAAATGGGATCTGAGGGGTTTCTACCGTCTTCTTTATCCAAAACTAATGGGATGGTGGAGTGTGCCAATAGCACCTTAGTAAAAGCTTTTCAGAAATTCACCCACGTTTCTCCTTCTTAATGGACCATATATGTGGATTCAACCGTTTTTCTTACAATATCAGTTACAATAGGGCTACAGGATTTTCACCTTTTTCACCTTTTTGTACAATTGACAATGTGCATTACCGCCCTTTCTACATTTGATCATCGCTAATGAGGATGATATCTTCCTATATGAGTACTTTAATTTGCTGGCAGAATCCCTGATTGAATTCCAGGCAGAGGCCTATAGGGCATCTCTGATGAGTAGAGTTAACCAAAAGAGAGATGATCAACTTGGGTTCCCAGTGGTGGTTTTTGCAGTCAGCAATTAAATCACTTACTGTGATACTTATGGATTTGGTAGAATTTATAAGCTGGCTAAATTATGGAAGGGATCTTACGTTGTGCTTAGATGGGTCACTTCTATAGCTTATTATTCTGAGACTAAATTGGAAGATTAATTAATTGTATTCATGTTAAGTTTCTCTAACTTTACCACTCTTGTGATGACCCTTCTATCAAAAAATTGAATTGTGAATAAAGACAAGGAGGGGAAGTGTTGGATACTTATTAATTTATTTCTTGTTCTATGGAGCTAAATCATGATATAATCTTGACTCATGATATCAGGGTCTACTAAAAAACTGGGATACATTGTACATGACAAAATATCTCCTCATATAAACAAAAATTATCACAAATTAACTTCCCCTCATATGCTTCAATTCATTATAAATGATGGTCTTCATAACAAGAGATCTGATGAATATTGCTTGAAGTGATTCTACTATAAAATCTTCCTGATTAATCAATGTAAAGGATTGGTTTTTACTTCCAAAATTAACTCTTCGCTTTTAGAATCTTTGGAAGTAGTTTATCAATACCAAAAAAAGAAGCTTACTGCGTAGATTGACTATACATTAATCCAGTTCAGTCAGAGAAGTTGGATTGAGCCAACATGTAACCTAAGCACATAACGTGTAAAGGGACCTTGTGCTACACCCTCTATATCTCACATTCACCATTACTATTTGTAAGCTCAACATGGCTTACATTGGTAAATACCTGACCCGAGTGTTGAGTAAATTGACTGGACCTAATCGTCAGATATTTGATAGGGACATAATAATGTTACCATGCGTAAAACTTATTATGGATCATATCAGAATCAGCAATTATGGACCAGGTATATTCTAAGCTTATGAAAAGCTTAGGATCCGCAGCCTAGCGATTTCACTTAATAATAATTGACTATGATGACACGTGTTCAAGGGCTTTGATGGTTAGGTCAGACTTAGATTAAGTTTTGACTTAATGACTCGGGCATGTGGGCTTTGTTGGTCTATGTCAAAATTAGTTTTTAATGACATTTGAGTTTTTAAAAATTAATTAATAATTCTTGATATGAATCGCCTTGGTATGTGCTGCTGATTACATGTGAAAGTGAATCAGTTCAGCTATTTTGAAGACATGTCTGAAATGCCATCTTGAGAATGATGACAGTGTTTACTCCAACCCTGAGGCTGAGCAGGATGCCCTGAGCCAAAGTATTTGTATACATTTTTACAAACATTTTACGTGGCCAAGTGCCATTGAAAATGAGATGTCATGGGTAAGATTTGGTGAACATTGAACCCAATAAATAACCCTCAAGTTGATACTAATAAAAACATTCAACTACTGGGTTGTTTATAACTTAACTTATAAACTTTTTGCGTTTAGTACTTTTTTTGTATTAGTCAATTTTTACTTGGGATCAGTAAGATCAGGGCGGTGTGCCATTGTCCAAGTAAAAATGACAGGGTATACAAATTGAGTACTACCAAGAAGATATATCATAAAATTCTAATCACCATCCTGTCTAATGCCACCATACAATAGATGCCTAAAACCTTAAACTAAGATTAGAGAAGAACCAGCCATCAGAATAAAGCCCAAAATTCAACACCAAGTAATCCAGAATTATCTCAGATGATGTAAAAACTCAAAGGTTTACAAGTCATAATATTTTCCTTGATCTGTGTCACAGATTAAACTTTGACTGGTTTAAAAGGTCATTTTTCAACTAGTGGAATGCATGGAAATAACTTTACAAGCCGTGGAGGTACAAGCAACCAACCCGCCATGGAAAGGGGCAAACAATGTCTTTTATATATTTGGGAGAGTTATGAAATAGCACAAATTAGATGACGTCATGAAAGATAAATTTTTGCCCTAACGAGGCAGAAGATTTATTATATGAAGATGATGATGCAAGCAAAAATCACTATAAAATTCGACCCATATATACCTTTAGGGGCTGAGATAATTTGCATTCCACCAATGATATGATGAGCAGACCAAATTACGCCAACAAGAGCATCTGAAGTTCGAGATTGTGTATTACCAAATCTAATAATTAGTTAACTTTGAGAGTCACTCAAAACCACAACGTGAGGCGCATTGTAGGAGCGCCATTGCTCGGCCTGAGGTTGAGAAGGATATTAAAAAATTTGGTAAACAAATAAAATCAACAGAAGAAACAATGGGAACCCTAGAAGCGGGGACTAGTAAAAAGGCCCCTGGACATCCAGGTCCAGGGATAACACCGTGATATGGAGCTTGCAGCTACAAGTATTAGCACAAATAAATTATGTGGCTAAAGCATTAGTCAGACGACGTCTGACTAGGGGATCTTAAAAATCATCTATAATGAACCCCAAATCCAATTATTTTTCAGAAAACTTATTCGTTTCTATATCTTGATTTTGACATGAAGTATAAAATATTTTTAATTTTTATCTTCTAAACCTTTCCACAAAATTCAAGTTTATCTTTTTAATTGCACTTATAGTTGTTTTGATCTTTAATGGATAAATCTTTATGGGAATCACAAACATATAGAATACATTAACCAGTATGGGATATGATCTGTTTGGAAGAAGGCACTCTCTATAGCAGACGCCTTGGAGACAAGCTTCCAAGAGAGGTTAGATTGGCTTTCTTTGACTCCCAAGGTCCAAAATATAGCAAATATGTCTAAGAGTGTCTACAAGAGTTTCGCCAAGGACGTGAATAGTTTACCAAAGTGATCAACGCTGTAAGAGTTAGCATTAGTGGAGATTTTGCTCTATGAGGATGATTGTGATCTTAGTGAAGGTTGTCTGGTGCCTAATCTGCTCGGAGTAGACCTCCTGAGCAGCAAGGTAGCCTCAAATGTTAAGTGACCTAAGGTCAGCAATCTGACTGTGGTGCTCACTACAGGAGTGCCATCATCAGGCCTTTTGACTATCATTAGAGTTCCCATGAGCAGTTTGACAATGAATCATATATGTAAGTATATCATGGAGAGAATTCCTTTGAGCTCCTGGTAATGGAGTAGGATAAAATACGTTCAAGACTCCATACTCTGAATTAGAAGTGCACAATCTGTACAATAGTATTGAGCGTGTTAAGGAGACCGCTAGAAGAGAACGCATTGCCTCATTACCTATTGTAATAGGACCATCACCTAATAACGTATTGGAAGCTACACTTAAGAATTTCGAGGTGAGACTTGTATTCCTTAAAAAAGAGAATGGCGAAACCTTCACCACTTTAAATGAATATGGAGAGCACTTGGATCAGCATGACAATATGTTGTTTGTGATGGATAAGTGTATAGAAGATTTGGAGACAAAAAATTTATACTTTACTGGAGCCTACCTTTACTCAACCTATTACTCAATTAGATGCACCCATGCGGGCCGCTCAAAGGTTTTCAAAACAACTAGTCAGAACTGCTACTCAATCATGATGTATGCTGTCTTGTTGAAGAGGATCTCAACTTCAATACGTACTTTAAGACCATGTACATACCTGGAGAAGGCTTAATTGAAGGTTTCCTATAGATGTATGAGAACAGTATGGATGGCGCTAGTGATCATAAAAAGGCTTGTTATGTGCAAAGATATATGAGCTGTGAGGCTCAAGAGATCCTTGTGCGATCCTAGAACCTGGACTATCTTGGACTGAAGTGAAGAATATTCTTCTTTCAGAGTTTGGCAGTGAACAAGATGTCCTGAAATATGAAATAAGAGTTCCTACTGAGTAAAAATGGGCAGAATGAGTCAGTCTCAAATTATGCCACTAACAACTACCTCAAGGCTCAACAGCTATGGACCACAGGAACTATGGGATTGCCTACTCCGAAGAACATTTTATAGAGTTCATTGGAGATGCATCTAACCTCAAGATGCATATGTCTCTCGCGGCTAATATCACAACGTCCCTCAAGCTTAAAGAAGCATTACTAGACGTACAATGGACGTACAAAGCTGAATTTACAGCAATGGACCTATACCCCCCCTTGACAAGTTTATAAGGCTACGTAAGTCGCCAAAAATATGGGCGAAAAACCAAAGGATAAGAGTACTAAACGCCTGAATGCTTGACACGTTGAGAGTTAACCTGCAACAAGTGATACCAACTTGTGTACTTTTATCAATTTTTCTTTCACTTGCCACTGAAAAGAAGGACACTCCCCCTAAAGATGATACCCCAACGCAGTAGACAGGGTGGATCTCCACACCAAGGGTGAAGATGACCACAAAGATGATGATTTGGCTAGTGCAGGATACCACATGTTAGCGGCACCTAGCGCAGTGGCCGTTCCTTCTAGATTAATATTTCATGGCACTGACAGATTTACTTTGAGTGATACCTACTTGGCACAAGTGAATCAGCCTACCCAGGTCATCAATTTAGTGGAAGAAGAAATGTAGCTAGCTATGACTATCATAAATAATTTGGCATCAGATGGCAAAGATACTGTCAAGGCAAATACAAGTGCTGCTGCTCTCAGAAAGTTTGAGGGGTCTTCTACTAACATTTTTACCACTGGAAACTTTTTTGGCAAGAATGTAACAAAAGTGGAAAATATCATCCAGAAGGTGCGAATTTTGGAAGTATTAGACACTGGAGCTCCAGTTAACATCATTGTTGAGACTCTGTTATGACTGGACAATAAGCCCTGAATATCTATGGTGGTTTGCGAGATTCCACTGACCATGATTACTAGTGTCCAATTACTTGAGAACCTTGGGATAAGGCGATAACGGGTATGGAAGGATAATTATTGGATCGCCTCCAAATTCAGTAATAAGGTGATATCGACATACAACAAATATTTAGTATATTGCCTCAAACTAAAGTGATAGTGAATTTAATTATAACATACTCTGCCAGAGCCAATGAGAATATGGCAGAATTAGATAATCTAAGTCAAAAGAGTAGTATTGACTGAAGTCATTGATATATAAGCGAGATGAGATGATTAGAGAAGGAGGATTGTTATAAGAGAGAGAAGTGAGAAGAACAGAAGGATTCCGCTTTATATTATAATAATAAAAGTGGAGTTATAGGAGCTATTGCTTCATATATTTGTTAAGTTTAAAGTTGTCTCAAGGACAACGAGCTTCATATTTTCTGTCCATTGCTCAGTGGTCTTTTACCCTGTGCAACCTTCTTGGAGTATATTACCTATAACGCCAAAGTTTTTAACAATCATCCAATCCAAACTCATGGAAAAATTGAAGTTCATACCCGATATTGACTACAACATGATGTACCACCTACAGGACCCGGCATTACTAACACTTTAGGAGCTTATTACTCGTTACCCTTAAGCTTTGAGTGCATGGTCCTGACGGCACCAGCAGTGCTGTTGGACAACGGCCCTATTATTTCCTAATCTGGACACAGTTTCTCTTGAAGTTTAAGGCGAAAACCAATTACACCAGTAGCACTGTGAGCATTATGAGCTACCACTTCCGCTGGTATTCAATGATGAGGATGTCAAACTGCAGAAGCAACATACGAGCTTGGCTGAAATGGACTAATCTATCTACCTCATACACTATACCTTGTCTGAGAAAGGTGTAATTTAGCTACCGCCTACCATTAATGAAGAGGAAGGATTCCCGCTGAGCTTTAGTGAGACCATAGAGACTCAACTAGGGGATCAACACAGGATAACCCTGTCAATTAGTGTGAAGATTCCACCCAACACTATATTAGAAGTAAATTCTGCAATGGAATCAGAGAACAATAGTGCAGAGTACTACCAGGATTCTATGAAACCACCTACTCTGGAGAGCTTAACATTATTTTTTGGGAAACATCACTACCTAACTCAATCAAAGTTGAGATAGGACAAGTTGTAGCACTGGCTCAACTAACCAGTTTCCAAGAGATTGAATTTGTCCATGCAATAGGGAATTCAAATGAGCTTAGGTTTGGGTATGTGACCCTAAAGCAGAAGAAGGACCTTGATGAACGTTTGGACGAGTTTATTTACATCTTCAGTACTGGCTCCAATGATTATGGCCTATGCAAGGGCGAGGTCTATAAAAATGAGTACCAGTTCAGCTATACCATTTGAATGTAAACCTTATCACAGCTCCAAAGCATAGGACGCAATTATCATGCAAGAGCTTGATCTACTGGCCAAAGCAGGGCTGATTTACCATCGATTAAGGCCATGGGCATCTCCTTTGTTGCAGGTGCACAAAAATGATAAAATCCATATAGTAGTCATGGATCACCAACGCTTAAGCAAGATAACCAAGAAGGAATCATACCCACTACTGCGCATTGATGACGTTTTGAAACGCCTGGGAGGCACAAATACCTTTTGGCAATGAATCTAGCAAACGGCTACTGTAACATTTAACTCTAGCCTAACTACCAGGAGAAGTGCGCCATGATCAGCAGCCAGGGGTTGTTTGAGCCCATAAGGATGCCACAGGGGCTCTGCAACTCCCCTGATATCTTCTAGCATGCAATGGATCGCATTTTTGGCGATCTAAAGTTATCAGGTGTATTAATATACATCAATGGCATCACATTAATCAGCCAGACGTTTCAAGAGCATCTTCAGCACCTCTGGGAGGTCTTTATAAAGCTGTGTGCATCTAACATGAAGTTGAAACAAAGCTAATGTACCTTCCTCAAGAGACAGCTATAATTTTGGGGAATGAGATTATCCCTAACGTAATCAAATTATAAAATGGACAGTTGAACTCCATCATGGCAATGAAGCCACCAATGAGCTTGAGAATGTCACAGTGTTCCTCATAATGTTGGGTACTTCATACAGTTCATCCCTAATTCCTTGGACTTGGCAGCGCCCCTCACATACCTGCTTACTAAGTAGACAAAGTTTGAGTGTGTCCTGGAGCAAGAGAAGGCCTTTGTAGAGTTAGATGCACGATTAATAAAGACATCAATCTTATTTTATCCAGACCTTACCAAGACACTCTACCTGTATATTGATGCCAGTGATGTAGGTTTTTGCAATCCTGGCACAGTTGGATGAATATGGGGTGGATCAACCAATTGAGACTACTCAAAGGTTTTCAACAATTCGAAAAGAACTATATGTCTACCAAATGCAAATGCCTGGCAGTGATAAGAGCAGTCAAACGCCTTAATGTATCTCTTGTATGGGGTACATTTTAGGTGGTCACAGATCATGCATCACTCCGCTAGTTAAGAAATATGAAGAATTCCGATGGACGCCTTACCAGTTGAGCTGTACTCCTTTAAGCATATAATTTTGAAATCATACATTGAGCAGGAGATAAACACCTCAACGTGGATGGCTTGGCAAGAAAACTAGTGTGTCACTTGCAAGCACCTGAGAGCAATTGCCTCTATGACCTAGTTAGGCTACCTGAAGTAGCCTTGCAGGAATAGACAGAGGTAGTCAAGAGTGTCCTGCGAAGGTATTCTAAAGATACACGGCATGACAATGGAAGTAAAAATAAGATAATACAAAATAAGTGGTACCCATATATCTGGCCTATTGATTACATGGAGTTAATAATGGAGGCTCATAAGCATGTGGGCTATGGAAGATTAAAAAACGCTGACATATCTGAAAGAGAGGCTTCAATGGGAGTGCATGTCTGTTGGGTTTTTTGCACATACCCAGCCTGCTAGATTACCTGGTATCGCTAGGGGAAACTCCCTAAGGCGAAGTGAATTGGAAAATCAGTTTGCCCAAGTTTTGGAGGAACTATGTTCAGGGGAGTTTGAAATATTCGCCTGGTCATATCCATCAGGGATCAATCCAGATGAATCCTTAAGGTCTCATCGGGTGGAGTTACTGACGAAATAGGGGCATCTGATAGTGATTAACTATCAGGAGTACCAATTGGGATTGGTTGGGTTTCATCACCAACTTATTGGAATGAATAGTAATTTTTAAGGCGAGTGATGCTGCCTGCAACTAGCAAATCAATTGGTTGGTGAGTGACCTGCCATAATGGGTAATAAGTCCCATTACCTAAGCAGGTCACTGCCCAAATATGGTTGGATCACTTGGATCAAGAGGTAAAAGTTAGGGACATGTTCTTTGACTCTTTCCATTTGAGGTCTCGAGGATGTCCAATGACAGAATCCTAGCCAAAATGGGGAAGACCTTCGTTGTTAAGACAAGGATGGGTGATTCAATGGCATTGGCTGCCGTTTCATCGAAGAGGTGTACTAAGGGTTATACAGCTGAATTTCCCACTACATAATTCCATAGGATTTACTATAAAAAAACATTACCTATGAAAGCATTATCATTATTATCAATTTGGTGTATAGTTAGACTATCAGCTTCTATTGTGTCGTTCTATCTCAAGGATATTATTGCAGAGGGCAATAATTGGAAGACTCTCAGAGTGAAGAGTAAAGATCTGAGCGGGGGTCTAAAGAAGAAGGAACTACAATCAGGGATAGTTGCTGACTGTGTGTTGGGCTGAGAGAGACTGTCACTGGGGTAGCTTAACGAAGATCAGGTGGACAATAGTATAGGGAACGAATCCTAGGAGTACGACTTCACAAGTTTTAATAGGGAATACTGGCTGAGCGTTGGGCCTTAATATAATTCATAATCAACTATGGATAATAGTCTCCATACTATAATTGATTAATAATTCATTCTATACAACGCGATGCAGTGCACGAGGAAATTAAACCTGTGCAGTAAAAAGGTTACTGGGTTGCTTGCTGATAACAACCAAAGTAAATTTTTACAATTTCAGATGAAGTGCACTAAACCTTGAAGTTATGCATACCTTGCACAATTTTCGCCCATAAGAGGAGCAATTAGAGTTTATGCCAATTCTCCCACATCACCTTCAGTAATGTCTCATTTTATGTGATGGGACCTTTTCCAACTTCCTCCAGCAGATTGTTTTTATCTTAGTTGCAATTGACCACTACTCTAAGTGGGTTGAGGCTTCTGCAGTCAACATGTACACTGAGAACTCCACCGCTCACTTCCTATACAACCAAGTTAGAATGAGAAATGGTTTCCCTCAAGTTTTACTGTCTGAAAACAGGAAGAATTTTATCTCAGACATGATTAGAAAGCTGATGGATCTAATGAAAGTGAAGCATCAGTTCACTATTTCCTAAAATCCATCTTTAAACGGAAGTATCAAGCAACTAAATGGTACCTTAAGAGGGGTTTTGAAGATGGTTTTGTAATTACAAGTCAAATGGGATCAATTGCTTCCCTCAGAGTTTTGTTAAATTACCAGTTGAGCCACCACCAAGCCATTGAGATGTCACCTTTCATAGCCCTGTATAGGCGAGAGCAGCTTTGCCAGCCCTCCTAGCGCCAATCATCTCAGCAGCCACTAGAACCTGCCTCCTGGAAGCTACCAGCAGGAGTTACCCAATGAACTTATTAAAAAATAGAGGCTTCAAACAATACTAAAGCGACTATCCCTCAGAGTCAATGGGAGAGTCAGAGATGCACTAGGCTACCGGAGTTCAGCCTAGGAGACAAGGTTTGATTTACCACTGCGCGGAACACAGCCTGAGAAGTTACAAATCATTTTGATCTGGACCTGTCAAGTTTTAACAAAGGGTGGAGCGAAATACTCCATTCAGAATGATGAAACTACCATTGTATTTAATAGAGTACATGACTGGCATCTCAGATCATTTCCCAGGTCTCCTCTTGGGAGGAGAAGTGTCATGGATGAGGCCGCAAATGGATAGAAAATAATGCCTTGACCAGTGGAATGCATGGAAACAATCCCTAAGCCAGTGGAGGTACAGGAAAACAACCCACTGCGGATGGGAGCAAACAAGGCTTTTATATAGATTTGGGCAAGAAATGAAATTTTCACCAAATTGGGATGACGTCATGAAAAATTATTTCGTCCTGACAAGGCAGAAGATTTACTTTATGAACTTGATTATACCATTAAAAATCACTATAAAATTGACCCATATATACCTTTGGGGGCTGAAATAATTTACATTTCATCAATGATGTGATGATGAGCAGACTAATTACACCAACTAGAGCATTGATTTTGAGAGTGAGTATTACCAAATCTGATAATTAACCAAATTTTGAGAGTCACTCAAAACTACAATATGAGGCGCATTGTAGGAGCGCCATTGCTAGACCTGAAGTTGAGAAGGATATTAACAAATTTGTTAAGTAAAAAATTAACAATAGAAACTTTGGGAAACCCCAAAAGCGGGGACTAGTAAAAAGGCCCCTGGACATCCAGGTCCAGGGATAACACGTGATATGGAGCTTGCAGCTACAAGTATTAGCACAAATAAATTATGTGGCTAAAGCATTAGTCAGACGACGTCTGACTAGGGGATCTTAAAAATCATCTATAATGAACCCCAAATCCAATTATTTTTCAGAAAACTTATTCGTTTCTATATCTTGATTTTGACTTGAAGTGTAAAATATTTCATCTTTTATCTTAAAAACCTTTCCACGGAATTCAAATCTTTTCTTTTATTTGCACTTATAGTTGATTTTATTTAATAAATAGTAAATAGTATGGGATTAACCAAATATATAGAATGCAGTAACCAGTTTGGGATGTGAGCTGTTTGGAAGAAGGCACTCTCTATTGCAGATACCTTTGGAGACAAGTTGCCAAGTGAGAGGTTAGATTGGCTTCCATTGACTCCCAAGGGTCAAAATATATTACTTATGTCTAAGAGTGTCTACAAGAGTTTCACTAAGGGCGTGAACAGTTTACCAAAGTGATCAACGCTATAAGAGTTATCATCAAAGATATTTTGCTCTATGAGGATGATTGTGATCTTAAAGAGGGTTGTCTGGTGCCTTATCTGCGTGGAGTAGACCTCCTGGGCAGCAAAACAGGATCAAATTTAAGTGATTTAAAGGTTGGTGAGTAAATTCTCTGATTCATAAACTAAAATCAAGGTTGGAGTCTTTTGTTTTAAATTTGACCTCAATTTATTTCCCCATATTGTGGCAAAATTTTAATCCATAAATTGGCAACCTTAAAGGTGTTTTATGGTTGCGATTAAGCTCCAAAGTTCATTGAGTAATAATGGTTCATAAAGACAGCTTCCCCCTCTTCTTTTTTCACAATTAAAATCAATTCTCAAAAAATGCATTTTAGTTTTCCTTTTTTACTTATCTTTAAACTTTTAAACTACCTTAAAATAAACTAGTAGGCGCGAAACGCTTTGCCAGCAATAAAGTGCACTTGCTTCAAGAAGTGGTAAGTATAAGCCTTGTCAACTCCTGTGTTGCCACCTCCAATCTTGACTGCACCATAAAGTCCACCCAAGCACCTTAATTTGATACCCAATTAAGAATATCATATCTAGCTATGTTAAAATTGGTGAAGACATTATGATGACCCTTGGCCTCTATTGTCATGTGCCTACCAGTCTCTTGTATATCACCTGACTGACGCCAATCCTAGGTTGCTCATTATCATTTATAACAGTTGTATATGTCCAGCGTGAGACAGGGAATGCTCAGTTCACTATGTACCTTAACAAATTGTCCTTTGTAATTATCTTAACAATTATCTTCTTATTTATAATCCTCGGTATATTGGTTAAGTTGGCTGTACATTTTATGATTATCATAAGTAGTTGATTAAGCAAATCTAATACATTGAAGTCACTAGTATAAAAAAAGTATATACCTGGAATCCAGTCATATATAATTACTTATGACTAAGAGTGTTGTTACTTAATCTTTAAAACTTAATATATATTAGTACTAGTAGTGCCAAATCTGAGGGGGGTTCCTCCATGCATCTTTATTCATTATAGGCCAAAATAAAGGGATTATCGTTAATAATGAATAATTCCTAGCACCCTATCATGGTGCTTTGGTGTTGGCCTAAGCATTCATAACAGAAGTGGAAGGGGGTTGAGGTTTTTCTTGTCCAGCAGGTGCTTCAGATGGTGGACAAAGTAGACAGAATGGGGGTTGGAGCGTCAGCGGAGTGGGTCATAAGGAGATAGATGTTTGTGTTCTCCTTGTTATTGAGGCCAAAAGTGTTCATCGCCTTAATGTATTGATCCAGTTGGTGTTCAGCTAGCAGTTAGTTTAGGTATGCATGTAAATGACTTTGTTTTTTACTGTGGGTTTGAGGAAAGTTGGGAATGAAGCATGATGATACTGCCGCTTTGGTACATGTATTGCTCTCAGAAAATGTTAGCTCTTTAATTTCATAATTGGAATCTTCTGGAAATCTTCAGAGAGACTAGTGAAGCAAAAATCTCTCAAAGTTGCTTCATAGCCATATGAAGGGCTTGGTGGAGGAGGGGCTGGTGGGGTAGCTGCTGTTTCTACAGCCCTTTTATGTAACTTTTTGCATAATGGACCGCCATTTTGAATTTAAAAATGGTGGTTGGGGGTCAATTCAGGTGGGCGCGTGAAAACTCGTCAAGGCAAAATCAGGTCTGGGCTCATAAGTCTGTTCTTCATTGTCAATCCATTTTAGGATCTCAAACAAATTTTATTGGCCAGCGCTGGGTTAACAACAGGAGTTGTTTGTGTGGTAAGGGTTATGGTCGCGCAAAGTAGACCATAAAAATTCTACTGGTGCCTGAGCTGCAATTTGCTTAGGAATGGGTCTGGTGGTTGAGCTCAGGTTGCGTCAAGAGGTGATGACACCATCCAAAGCGGATAAAGATGGGGTAGGGAGGATCAATCCCCATTTGAAAAATTTTGGTGCAGTACAATGGAGCTGATACCAGAGGGAGGAGTGGCGGAGAAGCTTCAGTAGAAAACGCTGGGCACTTGCACTTTATATGTTCAAGTTCAAAGCACAATGGGCAAATTCCATAACTGTTTTGGACGCGTGCTCAGAAGGGATGATTGAGGTCAGACTTTTCCATGCCGTGGGAGGTATCATGAGGTGATTGTCGATGTTGTAAAGGTGGATTATTGAAACCGTGTGAGGCCCAGCGAGATGATAAGCACTGTTGGGCACTACAAACTGCAATATGGTGTCAGCGCCATAGGCTGCGAAGCCCTCCATGAGTTCATAGCAGAGGCTTTTGGGGGATAGGTAGGAAGGCAAGTCAGCAAACTGGATCACCAGCATAGCCTCATATGGAAAGTAGGTTCAGATGGTTGGTATGGAAGCATTTTTGTAGATTAGGGGCAGCCTTACTGCCGCCATAGCGTGAGCTTCACAAGAGAAGCTGAGGTTGATTACCCCTGTCAGGACTAATGGGAATCGTGCTGATATGGGTGAGATTTGAATGTGTAATGATTTTCAACATGACCAGTGGAGCTCTACTGATTTGATAGATATCAAAGTTGATAGGGATAATGAGTTTTAAAAAGCGTTCAAAATCCCAAACCTTTCCTAAATCTTCCAAATTACCTGGCAAAGGCGCTGATTCCCTTGGCAAAGATCTTACCTTTCAGAGGTCACCAGAAACTGCTTTTGAAACCCAGAAGGACCAAGTACACCAAAAGCCTTTACATTCTGCCACTTTGATCAGGGGATCGCCATGCCTGACTTGATCCCAATTCTCTTTAAAAGTCTACCTTAAGCAATCCTGAATCTTGAAAGGCCCTATAAATATCTCCAATTTCTGATAATTGAAGATATCTTCTGTTTTTACCTAATTTTTATCACAAGAGTTTTTAGCCTGTATCCATACAGAGATCCTAAATGTTAGAAGCAAACAGAGATTGCCTAAATGATGTATCCCCATAGATACTGCCTTAGACTAATAACCTTAAGAGATCCCTGGTGGAGCTACATTTAACTAATAATTAAGTAGCATTTGAAGGTCCTGACCTTTAGTGAAAACAGAGGATCCCAAAAAATCATCAAAGGGGTGAAATTTAGAAGACTGGGGGTTTATAAACTGCCATGGATATCTCAATGATGGACGCGCTTGCATAGGAAAAGGTTCCCATACTTGACCCAAAGGCCAAAATGCAGGTTGCTCTGAGGGAGCATCAAGTGGCTTTGAAGCACCATCTGAGAGCGTGAAATGTGGTGGGCAGGGTCCTGAGGTGGGATGTAGCAAAAAGAAAAGTTTATGGGCTAATTGTGCAAGCTTGAGCGCGTTTCAACGGTGGCTGATAAACGCCAGGAGGCGGCACTCTGTCACCCCATGCAGGGGAAGATGGCTTAGAAAGCGATGACATTAACTTGTAGTGATGCGTTTAGAATAGCTATTTGAGTATAAAACTTTTAATCAGATTACAACTTTGAAAGAATAAGTGATTATAGTGTAAGAGAGAATTTAACACACAATATTCTATTTCTATATTCTTTTTTTACTAATTTGTTTATTATATTGGCATCTTTATAAAACATCTAAATTTAAAATTAAAGCTGCATAATACAATTACATATCTTTACAAGTAAGCAATGAATATAATTTTACTCTAATACAAATTTATATTAATCTATAGTATACGCATAGTTTTTGCTCATGTTTTGGAAATATGATATGATTATAGTTTGTAGTATGCTTTAACTGAAATAATTTATGCTTTTCACTTATTGCATTAATAGTTTCATTAGAAAAAGATTACCAGCATCAACAATATTTCTGATAGTCTATAACTTTTTTACAAACAAATAGAAATTTATAAATTATAGAAGCTTAGATAAAAATTAGTTACAGTATGATTTATATAGATAATAAGAAATTATATGCCTATTGTAACAATTGAGTGCCTCATTATTATGATGTGTTACCCAAATGGTGCATTTTAATTTGAGATTAAATATTCTGAATCTCAAGCTAAATCTGAGATGGGGACTTTCAGATGAATTAGTGCAATGCTATGCCTCCCCTAACTATACTTTAGGCTCAAAAGAGCTTAAAAATGGTTTTTGGGGGCATCTTAGAAGGTTTTCTTTAGAGATCAATCCTATGCAATTATGAGCCCCAGTTTAAAATTTTCCTCTATTGTCTTACCTGTAACAAACAAAGTTCCCAAGAACTTACTTGCCATCCCAATGAATATAACATTATGCTAGAAGGGAGTTGCCTTATTCAATTAGCAGAATAAGTAAATATTGGGGATCAGCTATCAGTTATGATTAATTAAACATCACCCAACGTAAGGGCCTGGAAGCAACTTGGGAGAAAAGCCCATTCAAGGTAGAGGTTTGATGTGGTGGTAAGTGCTTTGCTGGCCTCTAAACACCTGTATGGACTCGGAGAGTATGCACTTACCAGCGTTATGCACTTACATGTATCTCCACTGGTGAACATAATCAGGTTTAGGTGCAGTGAGCTTTGTAGGTCCATGCAATACCTTAAAAGGACCTCTCACCTTCTGAGGCCAGGAGTTCACAACTTACAAGACCCTTTTGGCAATGGTTCAATGTCCAAACAAGTTTGAATGGATTGTTGGCTGATCTAGAGCATAAAAAAAATAGCTGAATCATTTATAATTGTATAGAATATCAAGCAAATGGAAGTTTACTTGAGATTGGCCTATCTGGTGATGATGTCATGGTTAAGTGACATGATAGTGGGCACCAACCCCAAGGATAAGGCTGGACGGCAGGAGGCACAGAAGGTATAGCTTCAAGCCTTCCCTGACCTCAAGAACATAGTAGACCAACTCTAGGTACAAGAAAAATATGCCCAGGTTGGTACTAGTGAGGTGCCTAACGCCAAGCCCCTTGCGTCATCCCAGGCGTTAAAACGGATGGTCTATTCAATTTACAAGTGTGGCTCAATTCAGTTGATTGAGGAACGGGTTTTGATACTTGTTCCATTTATGAACTTATGCGTTCAGGTCTGATACAACTTCAACTAATTACTTGAGTGAAGTCAGTTATGGTGTATTATAACATTTGGATGGGGGTGTTTGCCTATTGGTGATCAGTGCTTGGGACTGCTTTGGCAGACCCCAAATTACCCTGACGAAGTTTTTTATGATTTTTGTGATCAATATTCCTTGTTGGTCAACTTCTTTCAATAAACTTTTCCCATTTTCCTGTTTTTACTTATGCTATCTCAAACAATCCTGTGCACAGACCTCTACAAGGAGGTCTCGCGCTATGGTAATTATTCCATTTTAGAAATGATTTGGTTATCCCCTCATGCACCATTAGCTCACCCAGGTTCCCTTCAACCTGGGACACTTGCCCCTTTCTTCCATTTGCACTGCATCACTTTTGGTTGGTTATTTCTTATTATTATCACGTTTCTTTACTTAAGTTATTATTGCTCCAGCACCCTCTGCTGGGCTCTAGTATCTTTTTCAAAAACGGCTAGTTCCCTGGAGTTGGGCCTGTGCACCAAGCACTACCACGCTGGGAACAGGAGAGTTATAGACACTCTCCTTAATTAGTCGACCAACCACTTAATTTTATGTTCATTAACTTTTTCCAAGTGGGACTTTTCCAAAATGTAAACGGTGGGAGCCAGTTGTGGGCTTCAGCTGTGGTCAACTGCACCTCTGTTTCCTCTTTTTTCCAAAGGTTGGAGCAACTTGGCATTATTTTGACTGCCTCCAACTAGAAAGTACCCACCCTTCATGATTGTACCCGATGGATACAGACACTTCTGGGTCCAAAAGTTGTGATTCCCTGACTTTTGCTAAAATTTACAAAACCAACTTAAATAAACGAGGTTTACTTTGACAGCACGTTCTGACGATGCTGGAAATATTGGCACAGAGATGCCTGGGGGTATTGGCCTTGGATAGCGTCAGGCATTCCATTGCTGTTATGGGAATAGGGTCATCCACGTCTAAAAACGCTTTTTATAATGGAACACTATGTATAATTCTAAAACAGTTGCTCTCTCATGGATCAGATAGAGAACTTATTCCTTTATATTAAATCACCCCAGAAAATCCCTGTTTGACCTCTTCCATGATTTGCAGCACTCAGGAAGTTGAAAAGGAACTGCGTTTACAATATGAAAAAGTTTATGCCCTTGCTGAAGATATGGTGGGATATGTGGCCTCAGTAGTAAGAGTGGCCAAATATCCCTCTTTATTCTTCGATTCTAGATCATATGAGGGTGACATGATAAAGCCAGATGAAAAGTTTGTTGGTGATGTTCTGGTGCTGTCTGCTATAAATAAAGACCATTCTGATTATTTTCTACTGACTGCTATCCTTTACTCCCAATTTAGGTAAGCTCAGCAAGACTATTCTGGTGGATACTGGCGCCACTTAACCTTATGGACCAAAGACTAGCTGACTACCTGGGCTGAGTTACCTGTTAGGTGGTATGGTTAGGGGAGGGGCGTCCCAAGATATTCCCACTCTGAAGATCATTGGGACAGTGGACTATTAGGTTGGCAAGTATCACTTGTCTGATCACTTCCAAGCTATCAAAAACCTCCTGTACCCTATCATTTTGGGTGTGGAGTTGTGGCGGAAGTTTGACGTTAGAACCAACCTGAAAGAGAATATACTATCTCTTACACTAAAGAATGGTCGCACATTAGTTGTTTCTTTGTCAGAAGATAAAGCCTAGGGCAAATTGCCCCACTGGCCCCATCTTCACAATTTTAGCCTTGCCTCTATGCGGAAGCCCACCGTAGAGATTCCCCTACCTTCTTGTTTGGAGGGTTTGGAATCTTCCTTTGATTCTGCATCAGCTGACGCATTACCTGATCATTCTGAGTATGACTGTGAGTTCAAGCTCACTGTGGATCTGGTGCAAATATCTTCCCCCATTTACCCATTGACTGTACTGGAGGAAGAGGCGTTAGATGAGTGGATGAAGGAGCAGTTAGCCAAAGGCGCGATTTTTCAGCGTACCTCCCCTGTTTGCTCCCCACTTCTCTTTGTTGAGAAGGCGGATGGTACTCTACGCCCATGCGTAGACTATGGGAACCTCAACAACGTCATTGTACCAGATCTACATCCCATCCCTTTGGATTCTCATATTGCGCGTTATGTGAAGAAGGCTAAGGTCTTTATCAAGCTGGATTGATTCAATGCGTTTAATCATATTCTGATTAAAAAGGGACAAGAGTGGTTAACCGCATTCTGTACCAGAAAGGAGATTTTCCAGTTTTGGGATATGCCCTTTGCTTAAGAATGCACCTGCTATCTTTCAACGCCGCATTGATGCAGAGTTGGGGGACTTGTTAGGGGTATGCGCGGTTGCCTACATGGATGATATCCTGGTGTTTTCCTTATCATGAGTCCCATGCAGTACACCTTCAGCAAGTGTTTGAGAGGTTAAAGGCAGCCAGCCTTACGCTGAAGATTAGCAAGTGTGAATTTTTCAAGCCCCAGGTCACTTTTCTTGGCAATGTAATGTTTGACCAAGGACACGCGATAACTCCAGACAAGGAGAAGGCTATTCTTGAGTGACCCACCCCCACCTCAGTCAAGGAATTGAGGAGCTTTTGGGGACGTGTACGTTCCTCAAGAAGTTTGCGCCCAATTTTTCTGAGGTGACAACACCCTTATATAAGGCTAGCGGTGCAAAGGTGTTTCAGTGGTCCCCCGTTTTGGGGGGATGCTTTTAAGCAGTGAAGTGCACCCTGTTGTCCACGTCCATCCTTCGCCATATTGACCCTTCAAAAGAGTTTATTGTGTCTACTGATGCCTCCAACTTCGCCATAGCGGCTGCCTTGTTATAAGTAGGCGAAGATGGGACAGAGCATCCTGTGGGATATTTTTCTGAGAAAATGTCTTTTCCTGAGTTGGATTACGCCATTTATGACAAGGAGTTACTAGCAGTGGTGGAAGCGTTGACTTATTGGCATCACCACTTGCATGGCTCCTCCCAAACTTTCTGGGTACATACAGATCACCGTGCCTTGCTGTACTACCGCGCCCCTCATGTCCTAACCCCACGGCAGACCCATTGGCTTGAGACCCTTGCCCAATTTGCATTCTCTTACGAGTTCATCAAGGGCAAGGATAATGGTTTGGAGGATGCTTTGAGCCGCAACCCTGCTTTAGCTCCTGAACCCAAGGAGGTAGAAGTTCATAACACACAGTTAATGACTCCACCAAATAAAATTGTGTCTCAACTTCCCTCCCCCAGCCAACATGCCTGCGCTTGCACCTATGGAAAATGCATAGGAATACAGTATGTTCAGAAAGTTAGTCCTTTCTCAGCCGCTATCAGCCAAATATACTATGGTACTTGCTAAGAGCGCTTTGAATTGGGAGGACTTATCTGGGGGTTATTATGTAAAGGATGAGATGGTGCGGTTTCAGGGGCGCCTATGGGTTCCTGCTGGACCACTGCGCCTGAAAATCATCTGGGACCATCATGATGGAATTACCATTGGCCATCCTGAGAAAGCAAAGACCTTGTAGTTGATACGTCGCACCTACAACTGGAAGGACTTGCCTTCTCAGGTAGGCCGGTATTGTAAAGAGTGCTCGATCTGCAATCAAATGAAACTTAATCGTCAACCTTTAGCGGGGTTGTTGGTACCAGTCCAAAAGTCTGAAAGGCCCTGGACTTCCCTATTGGTGGTTTTCATTGTGGAGTTACCTGCCTCTGATTGTTATGATGCCATCATGGTGGTGGTGGACCATTTTATAAAGTTCACCCACTTTATTCCTTTCAGAATGACAATAACCGCGGTTGAGATGGCTAGGCTCTTCATCATCCATGTGTTTACAAACCATGCGGTTCCCCAATAGATTATCAGTGACTGGGGACCTCAATTCACCTCCATATTTTGGGAAGAGTTGTGTAAGACTCTTCAGATTCGCCCCTGCTGTTCAACTTCCTATCACCCCCAATCAGATGTGCAGACTGAACGAGTGAACCAGTGCTTAGAACAGTTTCTGCAGTGTTACTCCGCTGCGGATCATTCAGATTGAGTTTCTCACCTTCCAATGGCCCAATTTAGTTATAACAACAATTTGCATTCTTCAATCAGTTGTTCTCCTTTTTTTGCTAACCATGGCTTATAATCCGCCTTTAATATGGAGTCCAGCTGTGGATCTAAAGTTGAAGTGGTGGTGGACTATGCCAAGACTATCAAGAAGGTTCACCAGGGGTTTCCACAAGTTTGGAGGCGGCAATGCAAGTGTATAAGTAGAACGCTGATGGTAAGCACTGAGTGGGTCCAGCATATAAGTAAAGGGATCTCGTGATGTTTGATAATTGTAACATCCCTATCAAGCAGCCATGCAAGAAGCTGGGACCAAAGAGGTTAGCCATTACCGCGCTGCTATAAAGGTGGGTCCTGCCACATACCAGCTAGATCTTCCCTCTTCATTTCAGATCTTATCTATCTTTCATGAGAGCAAATTGACGTTGTTTGATGTCCCCCCACCAGAGACTCCTGAGGCCTATCTCGTGGATGGGGCGCCATAGTGGGAAGTGTAGAAAATAGTAGCCTTCCTCCACATTAGAAGACTTGTGTACCTGGTATCTTGGAAGGGTTTTGACGCTGCAGAGAACAGTTGGTCCCAGCGCACAACTGTGTGCATGCCTAAGATCTGATTGAAGCCTTCCATAAATGTTTCCCCAGGCCACTGACTCTCAACCCAAACTGACCGTTGCTACCATGAAGTTGGCCCTGGCCCACAAGAACTTTCTCTAGCGCAAGCCCCTGGAGGAGGTGTTGATCCCCGTTAGGAGGAGAGGGTAATGTCATGGTTAAATGACATGATAGTGGGCACCAACCCCAAGGATAAGGCTGGGCGGCATGAGGCCCAGAAGGTGAAGCTTCAGGCCTTCCCTGACCTCAGAACATAGTAGACTAACTCTGGGTACAAGAAAAATATGCCCAGGTTGGTACTAGTGAGGTGCCTAACGCCAAGCCCCTTGCGTCATCCCAGGCGTTAAAACGGATGGTCTATTCAATTTACAATTGTGTCTCAATTCAGTTGATTGAGGAACGGGGTTTTGATACTTGTTCCATTTATGAACTTATGCGTTCAGGTCTGATACAACTTCAACTAATTACTTGAGTGAAGTCAGTTATGGTGTATTATAACATTTGGATGGGGGTGTTTGCCTATTGTTGATCAGTGCTTGAACTGCTTTGGTAGACCCCAAATTACCCTGACGAAGCTTTTTATGATTTTTGTGATAAATATTCCTTGTTGGTCAACTTCTTTCAATAAACTTTTCCCATTTTCCTGTTTTTACTTATGCTATCTCAAACAATCCTGTGCACGGACCTCTACAAGGAGGTCTCGCGCTATGGTAATTATTCCATTTTAGATATGATTAGGTTATCCCCTCATGCACCATTTGGTCACCCAGGTTCCCTCCAACCTGGGACACTTACCCCTTTCTTCCATTTGCACTTCATCACTTTTGGTTGTTTATTCTTATTAAGATCACGTTTCTTTACTTAAGTTATTATTGCTACAGCACCCTCTGCTGGGCTCTAGTACCTTTTGTACTAACGGCTAGTTACCTGGCGTTGGTCCTGTGCACCAAGCACTACCACGCTGGGAACAGGGGAGTTCTTACATAAGAGACCACTAGCAGTGGAAATTCAGGTTGGAGCAACCAGAAACAGGATAGAATTCTATCTTGGGAGAGTTTAAATAGGATATGCTGGAATATAAACCTAACCAGAAAGCTAAAATTATGAGATATATCTGACAATTGCCCTCCCAGCTTCAAGAAAAGAATGTTTTGGGTCAAAATAGGCTAAAAGGGGGAAATATCAGACATATACAAGCTCACAATTTTGATAAAAGCGTTTTAAAAAATAATACATTATTATCAGTCAAAAGACCCTGGCCAATTCTTGGTAGAACCCCTCAATTTGGGGTAACACTTTTACAAGTAAAATATGGGCAGATAGCACAAAGACCTGCAGTCAGATTGCCCTGACCTTGCGGGGGAACTAGGGGTTTCAATTGGAGGTTCCTCCCCAGACCACGTCTAGTTTAAATTAAACATCTAAGTGGGGACCACCCCCCCCCCCCCCCCCCCCCCCCCCCCCCCCCCCCCCCCCCCCCCCCCCCCTCTCTCCCCTTTTATAGACCCCCCCCCCCCCCCCCCAGGTGCCCCTCTCTCTCTTCTCTCTCTCTCTCTCTCTCTCTCTCTCTCTCTCTCTCTCTCTCTCTCTCTCTCTCTCTCTCTCTCTCTCTCTCTCTCTCTCTCTCTCTCTCTCTCAGTTATCAGCCAAAGTGAAGCAAGTTTTCCGAGCTCCAATAGGTTGAATTTACATATTTCCTTTTTGACCATACTAAGCTATTCCAAACTTACTATTGAATTCCCTTTAACCCACAATACAGTTTAAATACTGAGCATTATGATATAGAGAGGGTCGTTTTCTTACCCTGAGCTGACACTAAGAAAAAACATAAAGACCACATTTTTGTTTATTAATGTTTTTTATCTTTATTTTTAAAAAACCCATTTGTGGAATCCAGCGGAAATCAACACCAGCGAGCCAAAATTAGGCTGGCTAAACACAAAGTGGTGATCACTAAGGGGGCTCCTGTACACCACAAAAATCAACTAAAAATGGATGCTTTTAAATGATACCCTCAAACTCTTCCCCTTCAAAATGAATCAAGAATAGTTGCCCTTGAAAAGCAACTAGCAAGCGCTTTATCCCGTCTTAAAGGGCTTGAACTATGCCCTTTAATACCCCCATTATAAGACAAGTTCACCCCCAGTGAGGGAAGCGTTGCTTCGTTTTTGTATGTCTATGAATCTGTAATGCAATGCTCATCTTACAAGCAAAAGTTAAACACATCCTTCCTTGCTTAAGTCATCTGGCACAAGAGATGATAATACCTTATATGGACAATCTACATAGATGGGCAGAGGTGATAGAAGCTCTTTCGGGTGAATTCAGTTAAAAACAGAATCTAAACAGGGAAATACAGGCCTTTATGCGCCTTACCATTTATGAAGGCAACTGACTGCTGCCTTTGCTGAGCATTTTTTCACTGCGCAGAGGTTGTCAACGTCTAACATGCTAACCTTGATGAAGCCATCACAGCCAAGTTAACTGGTTTATCTTCTCAGCCCTTTCTATCCAGGAATATATCTCAGTGAAACGCCATTTTAAAAATATCCATGACATAAAGGAGGCTTTGTTAGACGTTGCTGATTTCTGTACATGTGCAACAACAAATGAAGCTGAGGTGAAACCTCCAAGATAACCATTCAGGAGCTTTCTCCTGTAGAACAGTTGAGGGTGAGCCCACCTGTGCCTATCCTCACTGGGAACCCTGCTTCTTAATGTGACCTAAAACAGATAACCCTTCCTCTTGTAGATATAAGACCTGTAAGGTAGTTAGTACGTACTCCCACACAAGCTTACACTAAAGCTGATGTGCCTTCCCTCCAGCTAAGCTGGTAGTTGCGCGCCCTAAGAGTAACCCCTGTGACAATAAAGGGCTTGCAGGAAAGACGTTTTTCAAGAAAATAGCTACCTAAACACATGTGCCCATCTCCCCTACCACAATTATGACATTACCAGTTGTTGAGAATGCCCCTGGGATAAATTTGAGGGGGTTACAATGATGTTGATTGCTATATATTGGGAGCACCTGTGGAAGTGGAGGTCCCTGATCAATTGAACGCTGAAGGAGTAGACAAGACCACCTATTTGAGGAAACGTACCTCAGCCAAGCTCTAGGGTTTCTCGAAGTTATTAACACTTCCAGCGATGCTGATCAGTTCTTAGATGGCTTGATTTAACCTCTTCAGCGGGTCCATACCATGAAACCGACCTGGCTAAATACCCTAAGAATGCTCATAAACTAACCTCCACTTTTTGGCTCAAGGGAGGTCATGGCCTCTCTCTAACTTTAAGGAACACTCACCAAGGTTGAAGTGGTCATTCAAAAGTCCAGGTAATAGCCATCCTGGATACTGGCTCTCCAGTAACGTAATTCCCTCTAAGCTGATAAAGAATATAAAGCTGGTGCCTGACTTGGAGTACAATCAAGAATTTGTAATCACAGTCCTGAATAACACCCGTACTATTGGGTCATACTCTTCCTTCCCATTCAAAATGGTAAGCTTATCTTATTAGCCCCTGCAGTGGCCTCGGACAACACCTATGATATGCTCATATTTACCCAATTTATAGTTAAATATGATGGTATTATCAATATATAGCAAGGTTTCCTCTTGTTACTAAACTATTAAGTCCCTTTAGTCTTATCCAATAAAGATCCCAGCAAGAACGAATACTCTTGCTCGGTTAAATACCCCTTTTCAGCTATGATTTTGCATTATTCCACTTCTGGGCGCAACACAAAGAAATTTCATGATTTAGTGGATGATAGGGATGTTATCCCTTCCTATGCTGCAGACAAGGTCTTAAGTCTGGTGAACAACGAGTGGTTGACACAAAAATCACGCTCCAAATCCCACACCACTACTTGTTGCACCTCATAAGTCTTGAGGGCGTTAGCCTTGGAGCCTCATGTATTACCTGGGATACTATACCCAGCCTACCAGAGGCCTATTACTATTCTTTTGGGGAACCTCACCGGCAAGGACATGGTCATAAAAAAACACCAAGAAATTACCAGAGGCTTATTGGTCCCATAGAGGACATTGAACGTATCCACTTCATTGTCTCTATGATGGATTTGGGCTTGCCAACGGATAACCCGGTTTGTACCTTACCCAACGTTCATATCCCATATGAGCTGACCCCAGATGAACTGGAAAAGAGTCCATACTCTATTGGAAGGATATAGCGACATAATCTCGAAGTCATATACTGACTATGGCCACATGAAGGGCTGGAGCCACTCCATTGATGTGAATGATGCCCATCCTATTATGTCCAAACCTTATCGCAAGTCAAAGGCGGCATAAAGCAGATGAAGAAGGAGCTCCAGCAGTTACTAAACGCAGGGTTACTAGTTTCTTCACAAAGGTCTTGGTCTTCCCCCTTTTTGCTAATTAAAAAGAAGAACGGAGGTCATTGGGTAGTCATGGATTGCTGTATATTAAATAAACTCATGAAAAAGGATAGCTATCCTATCACTCATATTGATGATGCCCTGGCACAGCTCTCCAGATCTAACTTCTTCTCCGCAGTAGACTTGGCTAGCGGCTAATGGCAAATGGACCTTTCTACCCAATATCAGGAGAAATGCGCTTTTATTTGCAGTGAGGGTCTCTTCCAACCCACCCAATTACCTCAAGGGTTGTGCAACGCACCTGCAACTTTCCAGCGTGCTATAGATCACTTCTTGCAGTATTTAAAATTAATTTGTTTTCTTGTTTATCTTGATGACATCATGGCGTTCTCAAAGACCTTCAACGAACATCTAGATCACCAGAAGGAGGTGTTTTAACGTTTATGTGAGTTAAATAACAAGTTAAACCCCTCAAATTGTACCTTCTTCCAAAAAAAAAATTGTATTTACTTGGACACTCCATTTCACAAGAAGGAATTCAGACCATGCAGTACAAGGTCGCCATCTCAAAAATGCCTCTCCCTATAAATCTATGGGATACTCAGGTATTTCTAGGGATGATGGGGTATTACCATCAGTTCACCCCTAAGTTCGCCCAGCTCAGCGAGCCCCTTGCCCGCCTATTGTTCAAGAATACACCTTTTCATTGGGGTGCTGAACAAAATGCCACTTTTTAAGACGCTGAAGCAACTGCTACAAAAACATCCTATCCTGAGACATCCCAATTATGGGAAAACCTTTATCTTGTTAACTGACATCTCAAACTATGCCATTGGGGCCATCTTAGTTCAATTGGATGAAAACGTTGTTGATCATCTGGTATCATATTTCAGTAAAATGCTGTCAAAGGCGGAATGCAACTACAGCGTAATGGAGAAGGAGTGCCTTACCATTCTGTTACTGTAAAGAACTATCTCCTTTTCCTGTATGGGACCACCTTCACTGTGGTTACAGACCATGCTTCATTGAAATGGTTACAGAACATGAAGGATCCTACTGGCCGGTTATCTTGCTGAGCTCTAAAGCTCCATCATTATGACGTAATATTGAACACAATGCTGGAACCTGTCACATGAATGTTGATGGATTAACTTGAAAGCCAGTCCTTCACTTGGATAATAGCGAGGTGTAGAAGTTATATGACCTCTTAATGACCCCCAATGAATGGAAGGATGAGGATGAACCTGTATAGAAAATGTTAGCCTGGCACTCCCACAACGCCAAAGTGGAGAGTGGACAATTGTACAAGCAGTTGTGGCAAAGGGGCTACCTTACCTTTGGCCCTTATAACGTGTAACTGCTATCCTAGAAGCTCACTCCACTCTAGGTCATGAAGGAGCAAAGAAACCCTATGAGTGGAATAAGGATCGGTACTATTGGGAAGGAATTATGGAAACTATTGTTGAAGTCTTGGATACCTGTCTCACATGTAAGAAGCAATCCAGTTTCAAGACTGTATACCAGTATCAACCAACTTCCCCTCAACAACCGTTCCACACCATCATCCTAGATATAGTAGGTCCCATCTCACAGACTACTAGTGGAAACAAATTTATTCTAGTAGCCATTGACCACTTTACTAAGTCAGTTAAAGCTGTGGCTCTCCCTTCCCAAACGGCAAGACCACAGCCACATTTTTATCATCAAAACATTTTCACTGTCATGGCTGTCCCCAAGTACTACTCTGCAACAATGGTAATAACTTCACCTCCAGAGTAGTCAAAAACCTGGCTACTTCCATGGAAGCCCAACAACTTTTCTCAGCTCCATATAATCTCTCTACCAATGGGACTGTGGAGAGAACAATTGGAACCTTAGTCTCTATTCTATGAAAAATGGCCACTTATGATCCACTTCACTGGGATAAATTCCTTCCCAGTGCTCTTATGGCCTACCAGATTAGTTATCACCAGATTTTAAAAATGTCCCCATTCCATATCTTGTATGGGTGGGAACCAGGAATACCTGCCCTCTTAGCTAAAGATGTATTCCTCTCTAGAGCTTGGAACCTGAGAAAGCCATGAGAAGATTGGCTCACCACATCATCCAGCTCCAATTTGAGACTATGACAAATTTAGCTAAAATGGTGACTAAAGAAGGGAAGGCTGCCAATGAGCACCAAACCCCCTACCTATATTAAAGTGTCTGACCTGGTTCTGTATTATCATAGCTACATCACTCCTAGAAGTGGTAAGCTTGGGACAATCTGTGAAAGTCCCTTTGTCATCACCTACAAGAGAGGTTCAGAGTACTCTATCAAATCCTTGGCTACAGGGATTATTATTAACAGGGTACATGGCTGCTTCCTACAGTCCTATTCTCCCCCAACATTCTTTAGGTTGTTGATGTCAGTCAATTTCCTTCCCAGCTTTAAGAAAAGAATGTTTTGGGTCAAAATAGGCTGAAAGGGGAAAATGTCAGATATTTACAAGTTCATGATTGTGATAAAAGCGCTTTAAGAAATAATACAATATTATCAGCCAAAGAGACCTTGGTCAATTCTTGGTGGAACCTCAAGGATTGGGTAACACTTTTACAAGTACTATATGGAAAAATAGCACAAAGTTATAAAGTTGGATTTCCCCAACCATGTGGGGGAAACAGGGGAGTCAATTGAAGGTTCCTCCCCAGGCCACGCCTAGTTTAAGCAAACACCTAAGTGGGGACCAACTCTTTTATAGGCTTGGTGGGGGTCTCCCAAGATGCAATTATTTTCTCTAACAGGCCTGGCTGAAATATATTAAAGCGTTACACCATGGGTTCATCTTGTCTAAAAACATCTCCATCAGTTGTTCAGCAAAAGTAAAGTGAGTTCCCCAAGCTCTGATAAATCAAATTTGCATATTACCTAATTTGAACCATACTAAGCAATTTTGAACTTACATTGAATTCCTTTTGACCCTCAATACAGTTTAAATACTGATTGGTAAAATATCAAAAGCGTTTATTTTTTATTCCACACTGACAATGATAAAAACATATAAAAACCAGCTTTTTGACTATTAGTGTTCTTTATCTTTATAATCAAAAACCCATTTGTGGAATCCAGTGGAGATCAGCATAAGCGAGCCAAAATTATCTGAATTCCCACAAAAATAGATTAGGCACAGAAACTGGATAATTCTCATGTTGTTATAGTGATCAAGCCCTAATTTTTCTAATTTAAAATAATATATAATTAAAAACCATGGCATAATTGATTTAAACCATTGCTATGCTACCACTATTCCTACTATCCCATTTGTAGGAATCAATGAACAACATATGTTCCATTATATTACCTGGTGGTCCCCCTATGTATAATGTATTTCTATCATGTTTAATAGTGAAGTGTTTTGGACCTACCAACCTCAATTTAACCTTGTCTTTTTCTCATGGACTCATGTTTCCCAGTTACCTTAGGCTTTTCCTTATTCACTATTATTATCTTTGTATTGAAAATTCTTTAAGGGACTTACCCTGATGACTTGTACATCTTTTAAGCATTCATTGCTTTTCCAAATCACAGGATTAATCTAATCATTAGTATAAGACACTAATGTTTACCTTGGCTGTCTAACCTACATGATGCTAATAATTGGCACCATTAGATGGTGCTGATTTCAAAGCAAATTATAGTGCTTGGAATATGGATAATTCTAAAAATTAGACATCTACTTAGAGATGACTAAGAATAGCTGGAGAACTGACATAGAAAGAGCTGCAATTTTGAGTGGGGGTGTACATTTTGGAAGAAAAATTATGATACTAAAGAATGATATCTGATCTGTTGTAGAGAAAATAATGAGAAAAGATATTTAAATCTGAATAGTGATATAGTTATAGAGTAGTTATCAAGTATCTAAAAACTATCGATATTAAAAAACTATATCATAGATTTTTTATACCTAAATAAAATTTCCTTAGGTAAGGCTGATGAGAAGAGTTTATAGCCATAGGATATTTGATTATAAAGATATACATTTTTAAGAATCTCTAATTAAATTTAGGTATGGGTTAGGAAAATAAAGTTTATAGTTATGAGAGCTTTGACTATAAAGATACAATAAAAGAATATCTTAATTAACCTCCAGATAAGGATTAGTAAAGAAATGGTTTAACTTTTAAGAGTTAGGACTTGGACCATCTAGTACTAAAAAAAGAGTTAGGACTTTATGAAAAGGATTATAAATAATATATAACAATAGTGTTAGAATAACGCCTTATAAATTTCTGATGAATTGAATTTAGATTCTTATATCTATATAATTTTAATAACTTACAAGAGTTAGAACATGTACTTGGCCTTATATTAAAGTAAAAAGGTCAAGAATAATTATCTGGGGGACCATCTAGTACTAAAAAAAGAATAAGTATCTGGCACAATTAATTACTGTGAGCAATGTTATAGACTAAAGCTTGTATATAAAAGGAAATTTCTTTGTGGCAATTTAGGCTGCTTGGTTAAGGAATTTTCGATGTTTATAATTTCCAGATTGAAGGCTGGTTAGACGAGTGAGTAAAACTGCTTCCATCCCTAGTGCAGGTTTCGAGTTCGAAACCTGTACTGGCTAGAAAACATTCTTGGTGTGGTATATTTGTCCCAAGGTTGACCCACCTCAAATAATAAAATAATTTCCAGATTGCAAACCTAGTCGGTTGTGCAATTAATTGGTTTGTCAGGTTGATCCTGATCCGCCTACTTCACACTAATATTTTAATTTACTCGAAGGTATAACCCTTCAACCTCTTTAATAGCTAATCAAGGTTAAATAAACTTCACTTGGTGCCATTTATTTTTATTTGGTTTCTTTATTGGCAGTCTAAATAATATATACAGTATTGGTCACTTAAACTCTAAAATGAGTGGCATTGGCAACTTTGGAAAAATTACTGCTTTAAAGAATAAACCTCAACAAAATGAGGCTATGGAGCTGTTAAAGAAATTGGCTGCTCAGGTAGGTTCTTTTTATTATTCACTAAGTCGTTCTGCTAAGTTTTAGTTTCGGGCTTTTCTCGACATCTGTTTCCTTTTTTTATTGCTCTTTAGCTTCTCCTCTGCTTTACCTCACTTAAACTTATTATGGTTACATGCTCATAAACTTTTGCTTAGTGAGCCTTTCTGTGAGCCTATTTCTAAGTAGTGCCTGCATATAACTCTACTTTCAGATGTTTATAATAATTATTTTGGTAAAATTCAGTTAGAGCTTTGCTTGGCTTCATAAGAGATAAATTTATTATACTTTTGAAATTTACCACCAATAAAAGCTATTCTAAAGCTTTTTTTGGACATTTATCTTAAGAGTCTTCCTTTTCTTAAAGTGAATACTTATTACATTTTTAGCTTTTACACAGAAATTAAAAATTAATAAAGGTTTTATACTTTATGCAAGAACTGAAATCAAGGTCACAGAGGAAAAAATGATTTGCAAGTTATTAGGTTAAATTTTTGGAAAAATTTTGCAAGTGCTAATATCAGTTTTATGTCTCTTATATTATATAATTCAGCCCTTTTGGCTTCATCATATGTTACTAATAGCTCAAAATTGTTATGGTTATAACATAGGTTTTTGGAAGCTTGTGCTCCAGGAAATTAAACCTAAGGAGTATTAATGTAATAGTAATATTTTACTTCTTTAAAAATTAGGCAACTATTGCTCGGTAACAACTTGCTAAAAAGATACTGCATTTAATGCAACTATTTTTATTATTTGAGGTGGGTTGACCTTGGGACAAATATACCACACCAAGAATGTTTTCTAGCCAGTGCAGGTTTCAAACTCGAAACCTGCACTAGGGATGGAAGCAGTTTTCCCACTCAGCTAACCACCCTTCTTAATGCAACTATTTTATTTTATAACTAAATAGATTTTATTTTGTTACAATTTTAGAATTAAAAACTTTTTTTGTAAAGCCAGATATCAGGTATTCAATTTCACAAATTTTTCTTATTGTTTAAAAAGTAAACCATCTAAGTAGACAAATTTTTAAGATCTATTTATTTTAATGCAAAGTGCTTTTACCCTCATCATTGCAAACGATGTTGGATAACTAGCTATGCAATTTCTATAAATTCTTTTTAATAGCATAATCATATTGTAAAAGGTTAAAAAATGTGGCATTTTTTAACCTTCATTGTATGACAGGTTGAGCCAATCATGAAGAGAAGAGGTTGGAAAGTAAAGCTTCTTAAAGAAATATATCCCACGAACCCTAATCTTTTGGGTAATATGCGTATAAATTAAATCTTTATATATAGGTTTGAACTACGGGCGTACGATATATATAGCAATTAGACTGAGGCATCCTTATAACGAAAGGGCATTTCTTCCTTTACATTCTTTGCTTGGAACTATGCTTCATGAGTAAGGCTTTAGTTTGCTTGCTAAAATTGTCATAATTTAAAGACTTTCTCATATAGGTAATTTCACGTGATTGTCTTGGCTTAAAAGTTTTAATCCCTAATTAATGTACTATCAGAGCATGGGCCCCATAACAACAATTTTTTTGGACTTTTAGGGGTGATCACTGATGAATGCGAGAACCTTATAATGGATCAATTAATTGGAGCACAGCTTAATGGTAGGGGCGGTCGGTTAGGTGGGATATACCGTGGCGATCATGGTACAGCCCCTACTACCTCTGCGAAGGTTGCGCTTTTTCCGGGAAAAGGCTACAAAGTTGGTACAGATCCTCAAAGGGCATCGAAAAGCTGTTCTTCAAACCTACTTACATACTATGAAAATCAAAAGAAATTAGTTACTGGTCTATATGTTAATCAAACAGCGTGGTGTGCCAGTGAACCAGAAGTTATAGCTGAACATATTGGTGGCAAAAAACGCCCCATTACCGAAGTTATAGTTATTTCTGATGATGAAGACAGTTCACCTTTGAACGAATCAACGAAAGCTGATTTGAGTTGGACATGCCCTTCTTGTACTTGTAAAAATCCACCCCTTGTTCTTCAATGTATAGTTTGTTGCCTGGTTTGTCCTCCTCAAGCCGTAGCAGATAAGCCAACTGCTTCTATTTGGATATGTTCCCAATGTACTTTGATCAATCAATTCTCAGACACTTCGTGCTTGGCTTGTTTAAAGCCAAAACTTAACGGTTGTGTCTAGGTTTTATAAATTTATATTTAGTTAAGTATATTCTGTAGGGTTCTTTTTGTAAATTTGCTAATTTTGGTTTTTAACATATGCTTACGCATTCAATTCATAATATATATAATTAGACAGGATGACAATCTATTTTCAAGCTAAGTTTTGAGTTAATTTATCTATTCGATTAAGCTATTGCAACTAAAGTTCTGTTATTATATTATACCTAACTGATTACCTCATCCAGATGTATAGGTTAATTATATAAATTTTTCATCATATCTAGAATAATCCCTCATGTCAAGTTTTTTGTTTTATCGAGCTATGCTCTTTTAAAGCGCTGAATAATTAATTCACACTAGTATATAAAATTGTAGTTTAGACTTTATCTAAGATAGGCTTAGCCAGGGATCCATTTTCACCAAATCAAATCATATTCTAGAAGCAAAGGTAAGGCATGGACAAATTTTTTGAATTTGACTATAGCACAAGAGATATCAGATATTACCAGAATGATAGAAAAGCTTAAGTCATGCTGCTAATTCAGTTTTAACCTTTTATTGTGCAGTCCAAGTCAATAGAAGTCTCAATCTTAAAACTGTGCTATTGCATCTGCAAGGGTCAAGCTAGCATATAGTGATAGTCAGTAAACTAGCAGTGTAACAAACTGGCTCTCAGAAATGTGTAGCACTTGAATCTGGTAATAATAACTGTGTAAGAGACCAACTCACTGATCCAGATCTGGACATAATATATGAGTATGTATGCTAAAGCGTATACTAAATAAGTTCCCCTATATGATTGTGGTGTAATGCTTATTATATCAAGACATCCTTGACCTATGACAGAAAATATAGTAATACATATGCCATTTTAAGCTCATTTTATATATTCTTTTTTGAAACTTCATTTATAACTAGTAAATAAAAAATAAAATTTCAGACTATTTTATTGTAAACAAAATTTTTAAAGCAAGGGAGGGTACACCAGTGGTTGAGTATGGACTCATTACCACTGCCTCCTGAGTTCAATCCCAGTAGATGAATTTTGGGTTGGGGATGATCATGACTGTGTTGGCGTTGCATACTAATGCCCCAACTGAGATAGCAAATAGCAAGGAAGTCCATGGAGTTCCTGGCCTATCATGTGCCATGTATGGAGGTTTTCCAGGTTTTATCCTCCTTTCTCATTTCTTCAATCCCCCTTAATTAGTTCAGTATTGTCCCCAGGTCAGCCCACCTCAAATAAAATAAAAAATATGTAAAGCAGAGAAATTCAAATTTTTCATCATTTTTTTCCAGATGCCAACTTAAATTCAGTTTTTTATTTTTCTCAAGCTAGCTAAGCAATCAAATAAACTTTATATGTCTTTCTGGTTAATGTAGCTCTAAAAAAGTCATATCTTCTATCTTGCAACTACAATCTAGCTATCCTAGCGCTTGAATGGTCTTATTTAGTTTATTGAAATATCAGTTCCTAGAATCTTTCAACTTCAATTAGATTACTTTTATATCACTAGTTACATGCCCTTTAAATAGTTTTTGACAGCTCAGTGGCTAAAGTAAAAAAAAGTCCTAATGCAAATAGTATTATCTACACTAAGTCTGTAAACATTGCACCTGAGGTGCTAATTTAGAAGATTTTGATGATCTAGTGTTAACATAAACATCCATCCTTATATTTATGCAGATGATATTGAATTATTTGGACAGCAGAGGTGATCCTTTACTGACGTCAAGTGGCCTTCATTTTAAAAAACTAATATCTTTTAACAAGTATCTTGGTAATCTTTATACCACTTTAATGTGATGAATCTGATCATCCTAGTAGTTTCTCATTATTGAATAGGTAAATAGTATTGGCTTAAAGTGGAAGGAATACTGATGTCTTTAAGCTTAATATATGTAGTAATAATAGGATTTTGTTTGGCATACAGTCTATCAAGATCCTACCCCATTACCCTTTTGATATTTTAAAAGATCCAAGCAATATCATCCAAGTTTTTAAATAAATATTTGAGGTGGGTCAACCTTGGGACAAATATACCACAAAGAGAATTTTTATAGCCAGTACGGTTTTTTAAAAGCAAATCCTGCACTAGGGTGGAAACAGTTTTACCTGCCAGGCTACCCCCACTTTTATCATCCAAGTCTTTTAATTATTATCAAATATGATAATTCAAGCAATGACAAACTATTCCATTCAACTTGCTTGCTTTTAATAGTACCACATTTTTAGTCAGAACTAGATTTTTAATAAGACTTTTAAAGTTTATTGTATCATAACTGGTTTCTCAGATGTCATATATTTTATTATTTGCCTCTTGTCCCCTAAGTTACAGCCTTCCCTTAGCACATTTGGATGCTTTACATTAATTTATAGAATGGTATCTTTCCTGCTGATGCATGTAGCCAGTAATGTATGCAAGATACGCCAACATGTTCAATACACCTAATCTTTTCTGCCTAACACATATTAACATGGATCTATTGATAATACAATTTAAATTTTATTCTGGACATCCAAATGCATATGATAAGATGCTATGATACATAGCCACTTGCAAGCTTTATTTTTAATTGTTTTCCAGAAGGTAAAGCCTAAAATTTAATAAATGTCATGGTATATCTAAATCTAATCCAATCAAATACCTTTGTAAGAATTTGGTCAAAAAATCTAAAAATTAATTACAATGTTACATCTATCAGATTTATGCCAATAAAACTTTCAAAGATTTCTATCATCTGTTTTTAATACTGGTATATTAGAGGTTTTTATTATCTAGAATAATTATAAATTGGCAGATGTATTATCACATTTCAATGGTGTATATCAACATGACTTATACAAATAAAGAACAAAATACAACTTAAGATTACAAGAGAACTTTATAGGCTGTTTAAAGATATGGTTTTATCTTAAGAATCAGCTTTCTCAGTTTTGGGTATTTTTAAAAGAGAATGATGTTGGCATAAACAAAAATTTTATAATATTGTTTCATGTCATCTATCATTTTGCCAGTAAATAAATAAGTTCTGGCGGATTTTTGCACAGAGGTTAAGCCCACTGATACAATGGAAGGACAATATAAAGATCATTGTTCCTCAAGCAAAGATGGTAAAATATATGAAATAGAAGCTGAACGATTCCAGGAACACACTATTTGTTATAAAAGGAGCTTTGCTTTTCCTAAACTAAAGGGGTCAACACCAGATATCAACTTAGTGCTACAGAGTCTACTATAGTTTACCAACTAAAAGTGATCTCATTTCCATTATCTATTGCTACAGTTATCCCTCTTGCTGTGGTCACTTTTACAACTCTACCAAGCAGGTAATCTCACTTATTATTCATTCAATGCAACTCTCAGCAGAATTGTAACCATATTGCCACACTTCCTAATACTAATCTTCAGAATTTTATCTTCCAGCAACCAGCAGAAGCTTAATAATACAAGCTTCTTCAATTATCCTCAGCTTTTAGTCACTGGTAATTAATTATACTGATTATAACAAAACTGCTTTCTCAAGGCAACCAGATTTAATAAATTCCTCTAAAATCAGTCATATACCAATAACAAAAGAATTGAATCCTAGTATTCAGCATGGCAGGGGAAAACTGTTGGAGAAAAGGCGGAAAAATTTCTAGACTGGTATTCCAGTTGGGGTGCCAAAACACCAAAAGGTGATCCAGAATGCCAGTGGCATTGCCGCACAAATGATCTTTAAATTGGTTGGGAAATAGTGGACAACGGAATGCCAACAGGCCACTAGTAAACTAAGAAATTGGGAGATAACCCTGTTATTGCATCCCCAAAGCCAATGTTCCTGGGCACAGGGAGTAACGATTTTTGGGAAAAATTTTGTGAGAACCTTGGCATGAAAAGCTTAAATGACCGTGAATAGAGCCAAGTTGACAATATGGTTGGGACAAGCCAGTTAATTTAAGGCCCACTGGGCCTCATTATTGATATCACAGGGGTTTGGCAGGATAAAATTAAGCTTAAATAAATAAATTTGAGTTCAGGAAGCTTTTTAATGGATTCAAAATAAGAGAATTGACTGTCTATTTTTTTAAGTTTGTTATGACTGTTTAAATAGAAAATTGATTTGGGGAATAGCTTGGAATACATAGGATCAAGGCCCTAGGGATTCAACCTAATCTGGCAAACTTTGGGCGTTGGAAAAAACGACTTATTTTGAACTGACGACAAAAAAAGTGGGCAGCTTGCTGATTTGCTGTCAGTACGTCCATGGATGCCAGATAGCCAAGTTTCTTTGATAGCACTGACTAGATTGACAGCATCTTGCCCAACGAGAAACAACAACCTCCTACGGCCACCCCATGCAGGGGTGGTCCCATGAAGTCAGAACAGGTTTGGGATACCCAACCCACCCACATCCAGTCACTTCAGCATCCGTTTGGCCAAATGGAAATTATTAGTCAAAGATTTTGATGTGTCTGAGGCGGGTTTCTAACTGTGGGCTTCATATCCCAATGGCCCAATGCTATTGAGGTTTGCCAACAATTCTACACTTGGTACTACATTATCTGCAATTGTGCGCCCATCAGGATTTGTTGCCATGGGTGTGGGGCTCTTATGCTTTGATACTGAAGGCTCATTGCCCTCAATTTTGTTCAAACCTTTCATCCCAAGATAATGCCAACTATCCAAAAGCTCAACAAGAATCCCCTTGATTTGTTATATTAATTCATTTGAAGTTAATACATGGGTTGGTGGAAGAATCCTTAAAGGGTAAGATATTACCCATTGCTCATCTACAACATGGGCAAGGACGCCCTGTGTGATGAAAGGAACATCTGGCTTTTGGACCCTTTTTTGATGTAAACGGGAAGCCACCCAGTCCAAATGGAGGGGATTCTCCTTCAGACTTACATAAACCATCTGGGTAATTTCTTAACATCCCCTTTTTAACCAAATGGTCTCCTCCAATTCGTCGCCTACATCTCATCCTCTGTTAACTAATCTGGAAGAACCTCATATATATTCATTAGAAGAGCTTTCTTTATTACGCCAATGGAGTATAGGCTTTCCAGGTGATCTGCTTACTGTTGCATGACCAGACTAATTTGATGTGCACTTGGTTAACAATTTAACTGCTTGCTGTGTCCTTAATTGTGTAGGCGCCAGTACCCGTTTTTCTATCACCTCTAAGGAACCAATCCATATGCTATCTAGCTTATTCTGGCACCCAAATCCATGATGGTCATGGAACAAGACGCGTTCTCCTATTTTGAGCTGTGGCAGTCCAATATGTCATCATTGATCATAATTTTACTCCTTGATTTTTCTGGCTAAGCTGGTCAAGTACGCTTCAGTCTGAAGTTTGAAAGATGTAGACGTCAGGTTCATCAGATAGCATTGATGGTCCTTTCCACCTTATCCTATACAAAAGGGTAAAGTAGTGGAGGCAGATCTGGATGTATGCCATAGAGTAACTGAAACTAGGTTCTTTTTAGTCGCTGAGTGATAGCTGATATATACATAAAAACTGCAGTGAGAGAAGAGTACTACAGTCAGAGAGTTAATCCCTCACAAGCTTTTAAAGAGACTTTCATAAAGCTTCATTAATTCATACAATAGTCACATTGAATTTTGCTTGGTATGGAGTAGTTAGCTCCCAACTAATTGCCATCAATTTGTTTAGCTTAGGAAGGACATGGGAGGTGAAGTTATTTATAGTGTCCATGAGTATGAGCTGCAGGCAGCCATGCCATTGAATGACACACTCCATTATTAACTTAGCAGCGGCTATGGCCCCCAGATATCAGACTCATGCTTCAACTCACCGTTTCAAGTAATCTGTTGCTATGAGGATGCATATGGAGCTATTTGCACCTGTTGGCAAGAGCCCCACAACAATGATGTATACCATATGTCAAGCAAATCTAGGGCTTGACCAGACAATCAGTGATTATCTTGTGGAAAGGCTTCTCTAATTGACATTAATGACAACTGGTGATAGTTTCTAGAACATTAAAATGCATACTTTCCCAATAATATTACAGCTTCAGGACGTTAACGTTTTTCATAGTTTTCTATGCCTCACCGCCTTGTGTATATTCAAAATAACAATTGAGCAGAGAGCTTTGAAAACTCACCGTAACCCAGATAACCTTAATAAATGACTTGCGTTCCTCAAGATGGTATCTGCCCTCATCTTATCCAGCGCCTTAATTATTTGAGGTGACTCATTGGCATATTGACCACTACTCATTTTCTAAACATTATGCCAGCTAGATCCTCCGTGATATTGACAGTTGGCAAGAAGGATAGACTTTCAGCGTTCTGGTTTTTAGCGCCCAGATAGTAGAATATCATAAAATTATATGCTTTAAGCTTGAGCGCCCACCATGTGAGACGGCCCTCTGGCTCCCAAAGATTTAATAACCAGCATAACAAAGAGTGTCCAGTCACAACTTTAAACTATACTTTATGGAGATATACCCAAATTTTTTTGTAAGCATAAATTACTGCTAGGTACCATATTAGGTCACATATAATTCCGCTTATGGCTTTTTAAGCTTTAACTGCATTAAGCGACATGATGCTCCACCCCACCGTTATCCTCCTGTGACAAGACCTCTCCCACACAGAAAGAGAATTGTTCATCTTAACAATAAACTTTTTCTCAAAGTTCAGATACTGCAGCACCAGAACGCTGATCAGCACCGTTTGAAGAGCTTCAAATGTTCCTTGACATCATTCAGTCCAATCAAAAGTGGTGTCCTTCTTAAAAGCTCAAATATCAGGGCCATGATACAGCTAAAACCTGGGAGTAAACCGGAGATAGTCCCTGACCATAACTAATAAGACTAAAATATTCCATTTTATAAGGGTCAAGTCATCTTTATGATGGCTTCTAACTTAGCCAGTTGTAGTTAAAGACCCTTTGGCATCTACCATGAACCCGAGATATTCAAGTTGCCTTTTAGAAAATGACATCTGAGAGGCTTAATCTAATGTTATCCTACACGATCTGGCACAATACTTCCTCCAGGTGATCTAGGTGCTCTGAAAACGGTCAAAAGAAAATAATAGTGATGTTAAGATAGACAAGGATACATGAAAGTTTAATATCACCAAGGATAGTGTTTATGGTCCTTTGAAACGTATCTGAGGCATTACATAGGCCTTGCAGCATATGGGTGAATGGAATAATCCTTTGGAAGTGACCATATGTTGGGATTTTTGCCCATATTCCCGCCTGAAAGATTACCAGGAATCTATAGGGGATAATTCCCTGATGTGAGGTAGTTGGAAATCTGTGGACCCTAATTTTTGAGAAAGTATGTTTGTGGGATTTTGGGATATTTGCCTGGTTGTATCCATTGGAGATCAATCCGGACAAATAATTAAGATCTCATTGGGTGGAGATGCCAATGGAATAAGGGCATCTGATACTGATTAACCATCAGTTGTATCAATAGGGATCGCTTGGGTTACATTACTGAAAGATTGGGAATAAGTAGCAAGTTGTGAGGAGAGTGATGCCGCCTGCAACTAGTGAATTAATCAGTTGGTTTGTGACCTGCCTTAATGGGTAATAAGTTTCATTACCTAAGCAGGTTGGTAAGCCAAATATGTTTGGTTTGCTTGGATCGAGAGGAAGTTGTTAGGGACATGTTTTCTGACTCTTTCCGTTTAGGTCTCAAGGATATTAAATGATAGAATCCTAGCCAGGATGAAGAAGACCTTCGCTGCTGAGACAAGGATGGGTGATTCAATGGCAACAGCTGTCATTTCATCAAAGAGGTGTCAACTGAGGGTATGATGACCAAATCCCCACTATAAATTCCTAGTATTCACTCATAAAAAACAGTTATATAGTACTACAGATATAAAGTTCTATAGTTTTTCATCTGGTATATAGTTTAAGTAGTAAACTGTTATCAGCTCTCATTTGTTCTATTCTTCTTAAGAATATTATTGCTGTGTGCAATAATTGGGAGACTCTTTAAGGAAAAGAGTAAAGATCTGAGTTGGGATCTAGAGAAGAAGGAGAAACAATTGAGGATTACTGCTGACTGTGTGGTGTCCTGAAGAGACTGTCATCAGGGAATCTCAGAGAAGATTGGTTTGGACAGTATGAGGGAACGAATCCCTATATTGAGATATCTCAAGTATTTTGAGCGGGAATAGTGTCTGAGCATTGGGCCAAGAGCTAAAAATTCCACTCAACTACGGATAATTGTAAGGAGAGTGTCTATAACTCTCCTGTTCCCAGTGTGGCAGTGCTCGGTGCATAAGATTAATGCCAGAAAACTAGATGTTAAAATAAAAAGCATTACTGCCCAGCAGAGGGTGCTGGAGCAATAATCACTTAAGCCAAGAAGGGCGAGAAATATTCAGCCAAAAACGTTGAGGTGCACTCTGGAAAAAGGGGTAAACGATCAGGTTGGAGGGGACCTGGACGAACCAACAGTGCACGTGTTAATAAACTTATTTTGTCCAAAATGGCAAGGTTAACGGAGCGCAAGACCTCTCATAAAGGGTCCAGCGCACAGGATTTCTTGGAATATCATAAATTGTAAAAATAACATAAACGGGGAAAGGTTTATTTAGGAAGTTGACCAACAAGGAAGGTTGGTTGGGGAAAACATATATTTAAGCTCAAATGGGGGAATATGGGCTATACCACAGTGGGCCCAAGCACCAACTAACCAATAGGGCAACGCTGCCATCTGAGTTAGTTTAATAGGCCAAAACTGACTACACTTGAGTGATCAATCGAAGTTGGATTCAACCTGAGCGTGTTATTTTGTAAATGGAACTGGTTTTGAAACCCCATTTTTCAACAAACTGATTTGAACTGTCCGCGCTTATTTGGTAGATCATTCTTTTTAACGCCTGGCTTGATGTCAGGGGCTGGGCGTTTAGCACACCACTAGTCCCAACCTGGGCATATTCCGCCCAAACACAGCATTGGTCCAGGGTGTGACTTAGGTCAGGAAGGTCCTGTAGCTTCACCCTTTGGGCCTTCTGAAGCCCAGCCTTGTCTTTGGGGTTGGTCCCCACTATTATTTCATGTGCACATGACAATAGTTATCATGCTATTATCAATTGATTATATCATATACTATACAATGCAGATGAATTGCACAAGAACCGAACCTGTGCAGTAATAAGTTTATTGGGGTTGTTTTCCAATAAAAACTAGAAACAATAAGTTTTTACAAAATGATGCTCACTACAGGGGTTTAGTTGAGTAGAAGAACTCATAAGGATGTTGTACAAAGATAAGTTACAAAAATTATGGATGGAGTTAGCCACCATAAACAAGAACGCCCTAAACTCAGCGGATCATTGGGAATTTGCAGCCTTGGAAGAATGAGTCACCAAGATGGAGGAAGGAATTGATAATGTGAGTTTCAGGAATGAGTTACTTAAGAAAGTAATTTCGTTAAAGAAGAAAGAAGGGGACCTAATTTGAGAGGTCTTATATATAAAAATGGAGCAAAAAGCGGATTGTGTTAATTTGAAAAATTATAGTGCTGATATAGAGCAACTGATCAAACGGGTCAAGGAACTTAAAACTCATAAATGAGATTGTGAGCAAATTGTGGCAAGTAATGACAAAGAAAGAATTCTTTATACAATAATTGGTAAGTTGAATGAACCCTAGAAACATGCCACCCACTTTTGTTGCCGTTTCAGAGATGATGCCCAAAGTCACTCCCCAAGTGAACTGAGTGTCTGAACTTAGAGAATCAGCTAGAGATAACTTGGAGGAATTTAAGGCAACGCTAAAATTGCCAACGTTCCATTGGGATAATGCCCCAGAATTTTTCTGACTGTTTGATATGACCAAGTATGGCTATGGTGATCATCAAAAGGCGTTGACAGTCATGAATTGCCTAGACACCAACTGTCAGAACTTAGTGTTACCCCACCTGGAGGGGGACAGATGGTCAAATGCAGAGGCCAAGATGGCCATCATGAAGAAATTTTGGAGTCTAACGCGCATGTCAAAGCACAAACAGGAGTTTATGGGAATCCAGTTTCACAAAGATGAGTCTTTAGCAAGCTTCATGGATCAGTTCTACCAGGAGTCACAAATACTGGTTGGAGAGAAGGTACTGGATGACTTAGATGCCAGAATCGCCTTACAAATGGCCCATCAGCCCTATTGTGATTGCACCACATGATGTCTTCCAGGTTATGGCGGACATTACTACCTCTAAAATGGTAGATAATTTGAAGATTTTGGGAGCAACCTTTGATGCCCCAAACAGAAGGTTCAAATCCAATCTGGTGCACAATCGAATACCACAAAAGAAAATTAAGGTGCTAAATAGATGAACAACTGAACTGTGATGGGGAATAAGCCCAAAGAATTCAGACGGATGAATAAGAAAGAAAAGGTCTGCTACCAATGTGGTGGAAAAGGACATTTTGCCGTGTACTGTAAAAAGCTGAAGGATCAAATCAACATGGTCCAAGCAAAAGAGTCAGCTTCTACCAAGGAATCAGGAAAAGGACCCGTGGCCTAGATGGGGAACATTCTAGAGCTGTGGAGAAGCCTGTTCCTCCCAACATCATGACTAAGGAAATTGATATCAGTGATCTGTTCATGGACGAAGATGTACAGGATCAACTGTATCAAGTGGTCAATTTAGCGTAAGTGCAGTGACTAGATCCAGGGCGAAGGGAATTGACCCTAATATAATCAAGAAAGTTGCCCAGCTGTACGCCTGACAACTGGCAGACAAGATTTGAACTGCTGATAATCCCAAAGAATTGTCTAAAGTCTGATTAGATGAGGCCAAGTTTGTCAATCCCCCTTAGCGTGATAAATATTTTATCCTGATTTAATGGCGCAAATTATTCACACCCTTTATTTGACTAATATTCCCCTATACACTTGGTAAACACTATATTACAATACCCTGAGTGTACATATAAGATATATAAGTGAATCAGGTATGGGTGAGGGCAATTTTCTCAGCGGAGTGCCCATTAACATTGTCTTGACCAAGTTGGTAAAGAGAATGAAGATCTCACCTGACTTGAAAAACAAGAAGGAGTATGGGACAGCTGGTATAGATAACACCTTCTCTTGTGGAGCGTATATCTATTTGCTACTTTAATATAGATCTTTAGTGGTATCCGCCCCAGCAATAGTTTTGGCCAACTAAAACTATGACATTCTTATCAGGACGGAAATTTTATGCAAGTATGGAGTTAAATGTAAATTTGAGTATAATACGTTGACCATATTAGGTCAGACGTTATCATTGGTATATCAGAAGGATGGTGAAGCTCCATTGAATAGGAGAAACAACTTCATCAAATTTAAAATAGAATGATGGCATTGTCCCAATTTATTACCAACTAGTTAGTCAGAATCGATGAGAAATGCTGATGGAAATCCTAGAGAACTGGGGAATTATACTGAGGATCAAGAATGAGAAGACCATACCACCAGGATCACAGATGATAGTTGACACGGGGTTGACATTGGAGATACCTGAGCTGCTGTATGGGGAGTTTGGAAGCTCCTGGAAGAAGACCAGAGTAGAGCCTTGGGTGGCTCCTGGGATAATAATGCTGGGCCATGGAGACATTCAAGTTCTCCTGGAAAATTTAACTGAAAACTGATGAAGATCAGGAAGAATCAGATCATTGCATTTGTTCATCTAATCCTGATGCCCGAATTGAGGAGATTTCATGATTTTGGGACTCTTGATGAGATGGGTTTAACAGCTGATATAACTGAGATTATCAACGTATTGGTTGATCAAGAGCAACTCACTGATATGATGGAAGGCCAGCAAGTGGAGGTGCTCAAATTGTTCAAAAAGTGTTGGGAAGTATTTGCTCAGGATGACCACAATTTGGGATGAGCAATAGTTGTGATTTACAAGGTTGACACCGGGGAAAATTTGCCAATCAGAATAAGACCGATTTGACAGTCAAAAGCAGCTGAAGTGGTGTGGAAGATGAAATCAGCAAACTAGTGAAGCATGGGCTTCTAGTTCCATTGTCAAGTCCTGGGGCAAGTTTAATTTGATTGTGAATAAAAAGAATGGCTCCAATTGGGTGGTGATTGACTACCATAAGCTGAATAAGATTACAAAGAAGTATTTGTACCCCCTACCAAGAATCAACAATTCACTAGATCGATTGGGAGAATTGAAGTATTTCAATGTAATGGATCTGATCTCAGTATATTGGCAAATCAATATTATAAAATAAGACTAAGGAAAATGTGTGATTATAACTGCGCAGTGGCTATACCAACCAAAAAGGATGACCCAGGGTCTAAGTAATGCGCCTGCAACGTTCCAGAGGGACATGGACGCTATACTGAGCGACTTGAAAATGTTGTGCGTCCTGGTATACTTAACAATATCAATGTGTTCAGTAGGACGTTTACTAATCACCTACACCACTTGGAAGAAGTATTCAAGAGACTGTCTGTGGCTAACCTGAAGATTAAGCTGATGAAGTGTCACTTCTTAAAAAAGAGTTGAATATCTGGTATTCATGAACAACTCTTTTGGACTGCATTCACAAGCCCAGAAGATAGAAGCCATAGAATGGAATGCTGTGCCAAAGAGTGTCCAAGACATCCAAGTGTTCCTTAAGATGGTCAGATACTACAGAAGATTTATTAGGGACTTTGCCTGAATAGCCAAGCCCTTATTCCATCTGTTGAAGGATCCAAAAAAAGGATTTGTATGGAATGAAGAAGTGCAGGAATCCTTTTATGAGCTACATTGCTACATAATAGATTCTCCAATTTTGAAATATCTGAATTTTGATTTAGAGCGTATTATACAAACTGATGCTTTGTTGATAGCAATTGGCGCTGTACTAATCCAAGTAGATGAACTTGGGGAAAAACATCTGTTAGCATATGTGAGCCGGACACTCTCAGCCACTGAGAGGAACTACACTGTAACTGAGCATAATTGCCTTGATGTCATTTATGCCTGTAAACAGTTTCAGGTGTATATCCACAGAACGCTTTTTAAAGTGGTGATGGACCACTCCTTGTTGCGTTGGCTCCACACTTTGAGAGAATCAGAAGGATGACTTGCCCAATGGGCACTTAAGCTACAGGCTTCTAGTTACAAGAATGTCCACCAAGCGGGAGCTTCTCACCAGAATGTGGATGGCTTATCACGGTTACTAATGGTCCAGATGGTATACCCACAGGCGATGAGCTATTCCAGAGAATGATTGACAGAGAAATCAGGAATGAGCCTCGAAAAATCCAAGATTCACTTTAAATCAATGGAAAACACTGAGACCATGGATGGAAAAGTGTTTAAGACAATAAACAGGAAGCAGTTATTATTCCTGAAGCTGTCAGAAAGATCAGCTATCGTTCAAGCTGCTCATAAGGTTGTCAGGCATGGAGGCCTAAGAAAAATGCTTAATGATATTTGCCAGAACTACTACTGGGAGTCAATCAACCACAATGTCACTGACTATCTAGCTTGTTGCATGGAGTGCCAGCTGCACAAGCCACATAAGAATACAACTGGATACCAACTGGTCTGCCCTGGATTTGCCTGGCATATGGTATCCATTGACATGATGGGACTGCTGATGATGAGCACAAGGGGAGTCAAGTGCATGATAGTTGCTATCAACCATCTGACAAGATGGGTCGAGATGGAGGATTTGACAAAAGTAGACATTACCAGCACCGCGAAGTTCATCCTGGATCAAGTAGTATATTAACATGGATGCCTGCAGGTCCTGCTTAGTGATAATGGGACAAACATAGCATCTCATGTGATCCCATGACTGAATGAGATAATAGGGATCAGAGAAGTCATGTCTGTACCTTACCAGCCAGAGATGAACGGACTAGTAGAACTAGTGAATGGAATGCTGGCCATGATTCTGAGAAAGCTGGTCATAGGAAGAAATTCCATGTGGGGAACGTACCTGAGTTCAGTGACATTTGCCTACAATATCATTCATCATACAGCGATGGGAAAATTGTCATTTGAGTTGCTATACAGGAGGAAGGCCGCGTTGCCACCAATTATATATTTGGTGATGGAACCAACATTAAGGATGAGTGCTAAACATTATTTGAACTAACTGACAAATATCCTGATAGAGATGCAATTTCAAGCATTTAATACTACATTGAAGAAAAGGATATAAGCAAAATTGACTGACATCAAGAACCAATTTGCCTTAGCAGAATATTAAATAGGTGAAAGAGTTGCCTATTGCGATATGCATGGTTTTGGAAGAAGAAAAAAATGGATGTGTTGTGTTTACTTAACTGAGGCAAGCCGACCAGGGGACAGGCATTACCAAAAGAAAGAAATGAAAGAAAGAAATGACATGAAACCTGAACAGGGTCAACTCCATCGAAGAAAGTTTTTTCCACCTCCAGATTGAGACTCAAATTTTTCTGGTTACATCATGGGTAAGGTTTTCGTGTTATTAGACCTACTAACCGCCAATAGCTTCCTTTGGCTGGCACCCCAATTGATGTGCGAAGGGTGGGAATTGAACCCGCAACCTTCAAGTTGGTAGCTGTATGCCCTACTGACTCGCCTTCCACCCCCTGATGCGTTGTGTTTAGGTCCATTTGATATTATTGCCAAGACGGTGACTGATGCCTACTCCATTAAGAATATCTTAGATGGAAGAGTTGTAAATCAAGTCCATGCTAAGTGTTTGAAGCAATGGATCAATGAAAAAACAAAAGATTTCCCAAAGGACCAATGAAACATTAAGTTGGTCATGTCCTGATGATTAGGTCAAGTCCAGAAAAGGACCTCTGAACCATAGAAAACTGGTATGTTTAAGTACCTAGGACCCAGTTTGATGAAAAAAATAAAGAAAAATGGACTGCTGAAACGAAACAAGGTCAAGTCCCATGAAAAAAGAACAAAAATAATAGATCAATAAAAGATATTGGAAAAAAGATCTTTTAACTCGCATAGAAAAAACCAATATATCTATATAGTTTTTATTATTGATTATCCTAAATACCGGGATAATTCTGCCTATGTCGCCTCTTTGTAGAGGGAGGATAGATTGCAGTAGGAATGAATAGTCCATCAAAACTAGTGTGAGACTTGTTGCTAGCAAGGGCTAGACTTCCATGAAACCAAGTTCTTTGAGCAGAAGCAGATCCTTGTGAGAAAGCAGCTAGGAGAAAGGAAATTGAAATGTCAGAAGAAGCCAATCGCAAACCCCCAGATTGGGGAGGTAAGAAACAGTATAGAAAGAGGCAGTCAGCAAGTAACCCTGAGTAATCCAATTATGGTACTGGAGCCAGAAGATTAGTCTTGAGCGCCTGACGACAGGATTCATCAAGAATACTGGACATATGGGTGGCAGAAAAAAAGGGATACTGGACAGGGGTTACCAAATCATGCCCCCTACTAAAGCCATCAGTGGAAGATACAAAAAAGAAGTGCTGGAGATAAAATTCATGCAGGGAGTGAAAGGCATCCTGCAAGTGATGACTATGGGCTTCTTGGAAGATGAAGCTGAAGGAATGGTGAAACCCAGGTCAGGCTGGAAGCTTTGTAGACCAACTTTGAAGAACTTGGCTGGCAAAGCAAAGAGCATAAGTGGCGATATCCCAATATAGGATGTTCACAAGATTGGAGGGATTCAGCACTAGGGATAAAGCCTTGGTGACTTGGGCTTGTAGTTTGGCATAGGGTAGTTCAAAATGAATACTGTTATTAATGGTGAGCTCAGTAGCCAAGATAGCAGGTTTTTAGTATTGTCCAAGTTAGAAGAGGAACTCGGGAAGCAAGTACAACCTGGCAATAAAAGAGCGACCAAGAGCAAAAGGCATAATATAAGGAGCATCCATGATGATGTTTAGCGCATCTACAAAAGGAGCTGAATCCAGAAGAGTTTTGAAATCCAATTCTGGGATTGACGACAGAGGAAGAATTGGCTGAGAGCTGTTCTAAATGATTGCAAGCCTGGCTTTGGATAGATTGGTTACTGTTTCCACTAATTTGATGGAAGGACTAGCCACTGGTGCCAGACTAGGCGTATGAGTCCTGGAAGGACCATAGAAGAGGTTCCATCGTGCATCCTGAATCATATGCTGGAAGAACCGAAGATCTTGATCAGACAAACTGTTTAGAAGATATTGATACCATGACTCAGAATTTTACATATGAGATGGATGAGAGGGGGATGCCGGACATATATGGAAGTTGACATTATGCACTCTACAATCCATTAAGCTCCAATTTTGGAGAAATTAATCTCAAAATTAATGGGATAAGCTCTCCAAGATAAGAATTAAGAATGACTTGAGTCAAGACATTATGAGAAAAATAACAAGGGCGAAAATAAATAAGTATTCTTAATTGAGACACAAAACAAACATCAATGGAAAGAGTCTCCTGTCTAGGATGAGGAGAAAATCATGAAATCAAGGACGCCGGACCAAGAATCCTGAATATGACAGCAGGTCACATTCCCTGATGAGGGGTACTTGATACTGAGACTAATATCTTCACAAGTAAATTGATCAGCCAGGCACAACAGTAGATCATGGGGACCGCGCTCTGAGTAGGCAGTAGCGAGGAGGAAGAGGAAGAGAGCTGCATGCCAAAGGTTGTCCCAAGCAGCATTGAGTATTGACAATCATACTCCACTTGAGTCAATGAAGTATTTGACTGAGTGTCCAAAGCAATCTTCTCATGCCCTGGTCCTTTTCTCGCTGGAAATCTAGGCAAGAGGGGGGATGTGTTGGGATTTTTCCCCATATTTCCAGCCTGCTAGATTACCAGGAATTGCTAGGGGATAATTCCCTAATGGGAGGTGAATTGGAAATCAGTGGACCCTAATTTCAGAGTAACTATGTTCAGGGGATTTTAGGATATTCATCTGGTTGTATCTATCAGGGATCAATCTGAATGAATGATTAAGATCTCATTGGGCGGAGTTGCCAACGAAATATGGGCATCTTATAGTGACTAACTATCAGGTGTACCAATTGGATTGGTCGAGTTTCATCACCAAATGTTTGGGAATGTAAGTAGCAAGTTGTAAGGCGAGTGATGCCGCCTGCAACTAGCAAATTGATCAGTTGGTTCGTGACCTGCCATAATGGGTAATAAGTCCCATTACCTAAGCAGGTCACTAGCCAAATTTGGTTGGTTTGCTTGTATCAAGAGGAAAATGGTAGGGACACATTTTCTGACTCTTTCCATTTAGGCCTTGAGGATGTCCAATGACAGAATCCTAGCCAGGATGGGGAAGACCATTACTGCTGAGACAAGGATGGGTGATTAAATGGCAATGGCTGCCGTTTCATTGAAGAGGTGTCAACTGAGGGTTAGACAACTGAATCCCCACTATAAATTCCCTAGAATTTACTCATAATAAAAAACAGTTAGATAGTATTACGGATATACAGTTCTATAGTTTTTCATCTGGTTTATAGCGTAAGAATAAAATATAATCAGCTTTCAATTGTTCTATTCTTCTCAAGGATATTATTGCTGTGTGTGATAATTGGGAGACTCTTTTGGGAAAAGAGTAAAGATCTGAGTGGGGGTCTAGAGAAGAAGGAAAAACAATCAGGGATTGCTGCTGACTGTGTTAAGCTGAAGAGACTGTCACCAGGGAATCTCAGAGAAGATCAGGTTGGACAGAACGAGGGAACAAATCTCTATATCAAGACATCTCAAGTATTTCAAGTGGGGATACTGGCCGAGAAATGGGCCAAGAACTAAGAATTCCACTCAACTACAGATAATAGTCATCATACTATTATCAACCAATAATATCATATACTATACAATGCAGACAAAGTGCACAAGAACCAAACCTGTGCAGTAATAAGTTTATTGGGGTTGCTTGCTGATAATAACCAGAACCAATAAACTTTTATAAGTAAAGCCAGATAGGGTGACTAATTTTTAGATTCATTAACATATTAATTAGCAGTATATTAATAAACACAAATGAGGCTATGTCTTTTTGCTAGTCATATTATAAATCAAGTTTGTATATAGAAATAAAATTATGTATTTTTTGTTCCCTTAAAATTGTGGTTAATATTTTTATTCTACAATTATTTTAAATCTATTTTCTTTCTATTTGTAATTATCAAATTAGCTAAGTGTCTTTTGTAATTAAAAAACATTTAATAAGTGGAGATTAGTAAAAAGAGGAATAATGTATTTTCTCTGTTTATATCACATAAAAGTACAGGGCATACAAGTAAGCTATTATATTAGTCATTAAATATGTATCAACATCTGTCAAGAAAATCAAAAGCTAATGTATTAATAGATATAGATAGACAGGAACAATATTTATACAATGACAAAATGTTAACCACCAATTTGCTATGTATAAATACTTAATTAGACTTTTAGTTTAGATAGTAAGAAAGATAGTCTTAAGATAAGAGTACCAGGGACCCTTCTTAAGATAAAGTAAAAAAGGTAGAAAAGCAATATCTGCAAGAGAACCTAGTTTGTTCTCCTACCATATCAAGTTAGTATTCAACTTACTTTGACATAGAAGAGGAGTAGATAAAATGAGATATATAGTTTGTCACTGACCATGCTTTAATTGTACAAACTACTAAAGTTAGGAAGTTATGCCCTTATATAGGTCATGATCTTATTAGTATGAACTTGTTTAATTTCTACTATAGTACTTAATATAAACGCAAGCTACCTTTTATCAAATATTGTATGTACAGTTAATTTATGTTTTAAATGACTTCAATTTGCCTCTGTATTTAAGTTATACTTATATGCATCAGCAACATCAATGCTTTTTTGATACTAAGTGTTGCCAAGTCTTTATTATCAGCTTAGCACTTGTCAGGATTTAGGGTTCAAAATTGATTAGGAAAAATGAGAATAAACAAAGCTTCATAAATTTTGAGTCCAACCAAATAAATCTCTAAAAGGTTTGAAAATCAATGTTAGTCAAGATTGAAATTTCTTGTCATAGAGACCACAAGGTATCCTAATTGACGTCAAAAATTCCATAAAAATGCATAGATATTACAAAATTAAAAAAGCTTTTAATTATAATTGCAGTGACAGCTACTCTCAAAAACAACATTTCCTTAAGAAATTTTTCTTTAAATTTAAGATTATATTATTGGTTTTGTATTATCAAGTAGTCTATAAAGTATCACTTTAAGACTAAGGATATTGGTCCCATGGTTTTATTTTATTATGAAGTATTTAAATAAATAATATGAGGGGGTGGAAGGCGAGTCAGTAAGGGCATACAGCTACCAACCTGAAGGTTGCAGGTTTGATTACCACCCTTTACACATCGATTGGGGTGCCAGCTAAAGGAAGCTATTGGCAGTTAGTAGGTCTCATAACACGAAAACCTTACCCATGACATAACCAGAAAAATTTGAGTCCTGATCTGAAGGTGGAAAAACTTTCTTCAATGGAGTTGACCCTGTTCAGGTTTCATGTCATTTCTTTCTTTCAGTAATGCCTGTCCCCTGGTCAGCTTGCCTCATTTAAATAAATAAATAATATGGTTGAAAATCTTAACTAAAGGGGTTAATTTCTTGCCCTATGGAAAGACTCCTTCAGAAACCCCCAATTTTTATTAATAATACTAAATCTAGTGGTAACAAACCTATAGTCAGCTTGGACAACAGTCCAGTCCCTGTTTAACATAGCCAAAGATCAAATTTTTTATAAAATTCAGAAGCCTCTTTTATAAGCTTCAAGTGATCTAGAATTCCCAATAATGGAGGTTCTTTACCTCTTGATTGCCAAAATAATTTGACAACTGTTAACAATGACGTCAGAGGACATACCTATATAATGCTGGTCAAAAAGAGTATGAGTTCAATGTCATAAAAAATGCCCTCAATAATCCCTCCTTTATACCTTTGGATTCTCCTGGAAATGATGACTGAATTAAAGTTACTCCATCCAAAGCTAGTTTCTCCATTTAAAATATACAACTAATGAGTATATCACAAAAATTAGGGAACAAATTAATTTCAAAAACAATTGATTAATAAGAGAAAAGTATAGAAGCAGCTGTAAGAGCCACAAGATACACAGAGATCAAGTTCAAGCTCCAAACAGGCAACTAATAATTTTATCTAAACAGGAACCAAACAATAGAATATGTGGAGGCAACCTAGAAGATCAGTAATAATAAGGGATTTGGACTTTGTTGACCCTAAAACCAAGACAAAATGTAGAATTGTCTTCTGCAAAGAAACTGACTTGTCATACACTAAGTACTACTTTAAGCACCTCAAATCTCCCAAATCTCATATACTTCCAAAAAAGTTAAAATACTTTTTTAGAGAATATGCTTTTAAAAGCTGTTTAATATGGTCTCAATAACGCCACATCACTCAAATTACTGTTGAAAGCTTAGACTTATCCTGACTTACCAGGAGAGATTAAAAAGAGCTCCAATGTGCCTAAGAACAGCCATCTTAAGATTATTTCAAGGCTTTATCAAAGTTGAACACACTTAGTAACATGATAAAAGTTCCACTTACCAAATAATTAAAATCTTTAATTTTCTTACTGGTGCACTCTGTATTTATATAAATACTTATAGGAACTGGCTCATCCTTACAATCAGAACCCCCTGAGTAGCGAGCAAGTTTTACAATAACTAATTTAAACTATTGTCATTTTCCCTTGGTTTTCAATTAATAAGTACCTATATCAAATGCTTTATAGATTAAAACCCTTTTTTGACTTTAACATCTTTTAATTTGGTACAACAAAAATGAGTGCTTTCTTCCAGGTTTCTACTGAGCATTATTTGAAAATTTACAAGCTACCTTTCAAACTTTATACTAAACTTTTCTTTCTGCACAAACTTTTGCGCAATTCTTAAAAAACAGTTAATTTTCTACCACTGCCTCACTGCTCAGTTTACCAATTTATGTCCCCAGATCCATCACTTGCTGCCACAGTGTGGGGCAGCAGTGCTCCACCTGCTAGAATTTACCTCCCAGCAGGCAAACACATGTGGACTTTCTTGTCCAGCCCGCCAATTGCATCTGGCCAATTTGTCCCTTCAAGGGACTTAGCACTACACCTCACACAAGTACACTCAACCTGCCTTCACCCCCTATCCTTACCTTGATCCACTATTTTCTTTTGTCTCCATGTCAATTATGGACATCTCTTCCTTATGCCAACAAAGCAATTATTAAGCTGGCAATGGCCACCTTTGCACCAGCAGGATTTATTAGCTTCTGTCCTTTAAAGGGCTATTTTGATATTGGATTCCCCAATGAAGAGGACACGGCCGCTGCAGCAGCAACGCTCTTAGTATACAAAAACACACCCATTACAACCACCTGAACACATCTCCCTAATGATACCACACTCATGGTGACCTTTGCAAACCTCTCCCTCACACCTTCCTCCTCTGACACTCTATGAGGAGTTGATGTCAGGGCTGTCCACTTTATAACACAGACCCCATCCTCCAATTTATTGTTCCAAGTGGTGCTGAGCGCCTAGAAGCACCTTAGGCAATGGCCACTATTAACCCCCACCAGCTTACCATGGCCCAGCACATCCCACCGTGAGCCTATATCCCATCTGCACCCAACCATTTCTTTTGGGCTTGAACTGACAATGGTCGCATAATTTGCCCCCTCTACCATGAATTGGACCATATGAAAAAAGCGTGTCAATTCAATTCACACTCCAAGAACATGATCAACTCCTTCCATGAGGCCACACCAACAGCGTTAGAGTGGTGATTTTGGCTACCTTCACCCTCCCAGGCCATGCGCTCAATGCATCAGAAGCAAAAACTAACAGCTCAAACCTAAGCTGGCAATTATCACCCATGCCAACCAATTGGGTGCAGGCTTGTACCCATGTTCAATCCAAAAAAACTCCCAACTCAAAGCTTACCCAACCACAGCCACCTAACATTGAATCAATCCAAGTCAACCAAAATCCATATGGCTTAATGGATGAATTGTCCAAATCTGGTGAAATTGCCCCACCTCCATATTTTCAATTTAGTTTAGAAGCTTATCTAAATTCAGACTTTGATGCCCCGCTCTCGCCCAAACAATATTTCCCCAAACCCAATGCTACCCTGTACCAAAGCAACCACCAGCTTGCTGATGCCGCAGTGACCTCACTGGAAAATCGTCATCCACAAAGCTGTGGCAAAATCTGTCACCAAATTAAAAAAGGGCTGCATTACACTTTGTTCCCCCATGATTTCCCTATCATTGCAAAAAGTTAAATCAAACGCATCTGTAAAAATGCCACCACTGCTGTCAAGCATGTCGCTGAACTGGCATAATTTTCCCATCCACACGTGTCACCAGGTCCAACATTGCATTAATAGCCCAGCTTCCCAACGCCTACATCCAAGCTGAACTTTATGTTGCCAAACTCATGGAGGCTATTCTCCAGGCCCAAATTGTTGATTTCAACAAATATCTACTTCACCTCAACTCTCATCCCGCAGATGCCTCAGCCCCCTTGCTATCAGCATTGCTACACCTATTCAATGTTGAACCTGATGATGACCTGCCTGATCCCCTTCCCCCTCTGCTACGGTGGGATAAGTGGCTCGCCGCTATGCTACCTGGTATGTTGTTTTCTTGTTTATTTTATGTTTCCCGCTGCTTATTTAGGGCGGTTGGCCCATGATTTTGGTTTTAGTTTGGAGTTTCTGCTTTGGTAATGCCCATCCCCTGGTTGTCGTGCCTCAAATAAATTTTAAATCTTACCTTGCAAACTGTAACATTTTAATTGACATATAACAACATATATATTGTTTTTGTATATAGAGGTTTGTTTTTTTGCTCATAAATAAATAATTAGTCTATCTGGAAAACCTGATGAAATTGATCAATACTGAATTATGCTCTTGCGTAAATGAATCATGAGGCATTTTTGTCATGGATAAATGACATAATTGTGGTGACAGAATGTATCAATAAAGCTGTGCGTTAAGAGGCCAAGGGGATCAAGCTAGTGAACCTGCCTGACCTGAAGCACACCCTAGATTAACGCTATGTAAGGGTAAAATTTCTCAAGTTGCTTCTTGTATGCAAGTGATGGTCATGAAAGTGTTACATATTATATCTGAAGTGCACCAGTTGTTTTTAAATCAAGGTGGGACGTTACATTTGCTTAGAAAATAGGATTCAAGTCCGTTTGTTACCATATACCCAAATCTGACAGAATCCATTTACAGTCAATCATATGAGTGTATGATTACTTGAGCTATAATACAATAATGGGTGGTATTTGCGTTTATTGGTTGAATTGGGAGCAGTGCTTTGCCCAATGGAAAACGATACCCCAATTCTTTTAAAAGTAGTATTTTAAGACAAACTTTCTTGTTGGTCAACTTAGTCTAATAAAACTTAGTTTGTTTTAACTATTCAGATGGTCCCTTGGTCTGACTTCTTCGCAGACCTCTTGAAGGAGGTCTCCAATGTAGGTCATTATATTTTGTCTATATTATCTATGTATTCTACTTTCCACTTGGGAAAGCCTGGAGACCTCAAATCAAGGCGCCCAAGACCACAATACTGATCTGCACTTGGCTATGGATTCCACCTGGGGTCCAATTAAGTCCTAATAAATTTGGTATATCTAGTAATTTACACATTTTATACACCCTTTACATAGGTTTCCTATGCACCAGCACCTTTTGTGGTGCCTTCATCCCTTTATCATTATAGGCTTGTTCCCTGGTTGTGTGGCTGTGCATCCTGCACCACCTTTCATGGAACTAGAGAGTTACATATACTCTCATGACAATAATCGACCAACCTTTTTATTATTCATGCATAGAAATAATCTGCGTGGGCTTTCCCTGAGCGTTAACTGAGTGCATTAGCTATTTGTCACAGTCTTGATGCTGCTCACCACAGCGGTTAGAATTATTTTTTTACTTTTAGTGCGTCTTGGCACTATTCTTGCTACATACAACTGGTAAGTTCTCATCCTTCCAGCTCATACTTAGTAGCCTTGGACCTTCAGGCTCCTGTAAGTGTGATTCTGAGACTTACCACAGAATTTTATTCTGAAATTTAACAAGTTTAGACTATCAACTTAAAAGCTTTTATTAATAAATATAAACTGTCCCATCAACCCTCTTGTGGATTGGATATGCTGTATCAGCAGACACTAGCTAAGCTTACTGGGTTTTCACAGTGTTCTAAGCAAAGCAAACTTTATGGAGATCTGTGGAAGGTTAGGAACGTTTTATGGAGGAGCATCACCTTGACATGTCATCCTTCCAAACCCTCTACAAGTTCTTTGCTTTGCGTCAGGCTGGATGCCCTCTGAAGGTATATTTAAATGAATAGTATGACAAGACCCAGAAACTCCCTCTGTCTGATGTAACTAAAACGTCATTTCTTTGTTCAACGTTGTATGCTCCCATAAGAAACGCTTCAGTATGTAAAGCTCCCCCTGCAACCTTTAATCATCAGATTGAAGCTCTTTGGGGTAATTCTTCCCCAAGAAGAAAAAGGCAGGTAATTTGACCATCATTGATTTACCTGGGGATACCCCTATAAACAATGGCTCAAAAACTAATGCAACCCTTTGAAATGGAAGGAGTCTTATCCTTCCATCCCTTTAGTTTTGAAGACACTCAAGGATGGGCTTGGGCCTAGCCTCAAGTCTTATGAGAATGTATCATTCAATTAGCCATAATGATATCACCTTTATAGGACCCTATAAATATGGCGCCCTAAATAATGTCTCCTTTAAATGGGGCAGGGCTCACCACTGATCCTATTTTAATTTTGAGGGAATTTGTGGGTTTGGAAGAGGCTGGTACCAAATCTAATTGTATTAATTAATCTGATTTAATTTCCCCTCTGAAACTCATTCATGGGGAATCAGCTTAACTCTCAATGGGGCCTAGCTGTGATGGTATTGTAGCGATGATCATTCAGTTATCAGATCAGAGATGGTGTCATTGAAGCCCAAAACACCTTTTTAATGGAAGTCAAATTTATAAAAATGAGCTGATTAACAGCTCTTGTGATCCAGCTTGAAGCCAATTCCAGTGTACCATATTACCCCTAAGAACCCACGCTTGACCCCACTATGAATTTCAGGACTCATGAGGTGTAAAAGCAGCTAATTTAGCAATATGCAGATAAGTATACTACTTCTGAGGATGTCGTGGTGTATGTGTCATCAGTGGTGAGGGTAGCCAATCATCCCTCTCCCTTTTTGATGCAAAAACTTATCATGATGGCATAATTATTCCTGATTAAGATTTTACTGTAGAATTGTTAGATTTGACTGTAACTAATTATGACTATTCTGGTTATTTTCTACTTTCTGCTACTCATTCTTCCCCTTTAGGAAGAATTCAGAACTATTTTGGTGGATACTAAATCCTCCACGAATTTTATCAACTAAGATCTAGCTGACTACCTTAAGTTGAACTATTTGCCTGGTGGTATGGCTAGGGCAGGGCCTCCCAGGGTATTCCACGATGAAGTTCAGGGGTTGGTAAATTATCAAGTTGTCAATTACCATTTGGCTGACCACTTCTTTTCAGTAAAAATTCTTCTTTACCCTATAATTTTGGAGTGGAGTGGTGGCATAAATTTGATGTCAGGACCAGCCTGAAAGCCTTTACCTTGACGTTATCTCTGAAGATTAGACAGGAATTTGAATCCCCTTGTCTGAAGTCAACACTTAGGGCAATTTTCCCAATAGCCAAAGGTACACAAGCTCAATCTTGCACCTTTGCTGAAGCTCACTTTGGAGGTATCTTAACTTTCTGTTTGAAAGAGTGAGAATCTTTATATAATGTGGCTTCTTCCAGTTTCTTACCAGCTCATGCAGAGTTTGATAGTGATTTTAAACTTACTGTTGGCCTAGTTCTCATTTCCTCTCAACCTAACACTTTTAATTTTACAGGAAGAGTCAGGATTAGATGTGTGGTTTATAAAGAAGCTAACAAAAGGATCCATTTTCAGTGTACCTCTTCGGTATGCTGCCCACTTCTATTGGTGGAAAAAGCAGATGATACTCTATGCTTGTGCGTGGATAATGGGAGCCTTAGTAATGTCACTGTACAAGAACTTCATAATCCTGGTGGCATCACAAATTGCTCACTATTTGGAGAAGGCCAAAGTCTTCTCCAGGAAGGATTTCTTGAACGCTTTTAATCAGATTTAAATTAAAAAGGGTAAGGAATAGCTCAAATCATTATGTACCAGAAAGGGGATTTTCCAATTCTAGATTATGCCTTTGGGGCTTAAGAATGTGCCTGAAATTTTCCAATACTGTATAGATTCAGCCTTGGTAGAATCGGAGGGTATATGCGCTGTGACCTACATGGATGACGTATTAATGTTTTACCCCCAATCAAACATCTAACGGGATTAACCTATGGAAAGTGATGGAGCATTTAATAGCAGCAAACTTGACAATATAAATCAGAAACTGTGAGTTTTCAAGTCCCAGGTCATCTTCTGGGCAACATTGTTTTCAACAAATACCACATGATCACTCCAGAAAAGGAGAAGGAATCTTAAAATTGGCCAACACCAACCTTGGTCAAAAAACTGAGGAGTTCTTGGGAACTTTCACTTTTCTTAAAAAGTTCTCGCTAAGTCATTCTGGGGTAGTGGTGCCTTAATATAAGGCTAGTAGGGCCAAATTTCTATAGTGGTCCTCTGCACTGGAGGATGCTTTCCAAGAGGTGAAGTGCAACCTGCTTTACACATCTGTTCTTCACCACGTGGACCCTGAGAGGGAGTTTATAGTGGATAGTGATGCTTCCAACTTTGCAATAGCTGCTGCTTTGTTACAAGTGGTGGAGATGGAGTTGACCAACCTGTGGGATATTGTTCTAGGAAAGTGTCCTTATTTGAGTTAATTTATGCTGTTTATAATAAAGAAGTATTGGCTGTGGTGGAAGCACTGACCTATTGGCGCCACAATCACATGGCTCTTCCTAGCCATTCCTCGTTTGTATATCACCATACCCTATTATACTACCACGACCCTAATGTCCTTATTTTACATCATACCTGATGTCATGAGACCCTTTCCCAATTTTTGTTCTCTTATGAGTTTGTGAAGGGCGAGGGGAATGGTTTGGCTGACGCTCTGAGCTAAAAACATGCTTTAGCTCCTGATTCCAAGGAGGTGAAGTTGCACAATACCCATATGGTGATTTATCCAAATAAGATTGTTTCCAAGCAACTCTCCACCATAGCATGCATGCCTGTTCTTTCTTCTCTGGATAACCTGTAGGATTATGGTATGTTCAGAAAGGTCGTCCTTTTTATCAACCTTTATTAGCAGAATATACTATGGTTCTCACCAAGAGCAAGCTAAATCAAGAGGATATAACCAAGGGGTTCCATGTAAAGGATGATATGGTATGGTTCAAGGGATAAATGTGTTTTCCTTATGGACCACACCGACTGGTAATAATAAAGAAACACCATGATGGGATTATGATAGGTCACTCTGTGAAGGCGAAGCCCTTGGAACTGATTCTCCATACCTATAACTGGAAGGAAAAGGCCGCCCATGTTGCAAAACATTTTAAGGAGTGCCTGGTCTGCAATAGGACGAAACCAAAATTGTCAGCCTCTCGTGGGGTTGTTGGTACCAGTCCAAAAGGCAGAGAGACCCTGGACTTCCCTCTCAGTCAATTTTATTGTGGAGCTAGAGCATTGGAGGGATATGATGATATCAAGGTGGTGTTAGACTAAGTTACGAAATTCGCCATTTTATTCCATGTCACACTACAGTAACTTCAGCGCAGATGCCTAAGTTATTCATTTCTTTTGTGTTTGCTCTCCATGAGGTGCACTGTTGGACAATTACAAGTCTAATATTGTGATAAGAGCGTTTTGAATGGAAATAACAATTACATCAGCCAAAAGACCCTGGGTGATTCTTTTTAGAAATTCCTCCAGTTGAAGTAATACTTTTATTAATGCTCCTCAGAAAAATAGCATGAGTTTTGGCAGCCAAATTTCACCAACCATGCGGCGAAATTGGGGAGTCAGTCCAAGGTTCCTCTCCAGAAAACCTACAGTTTACCTCAAACAACTATGCAGAGACTGCCCCCTTTTATAGGTTTGGAGGGGGTTTTGACAGGTGCAAATAATTTCCCACCCAATGATTGAGTCAAATATATTAAATCCTTACATCACGTATTTTTCCTACCTGCCATTGATTTTCCATCAGACATTCTGTCAAAGTGAGGCAAGCCTTAAAAGCTCCTATAGGTCAAATCCCCATATTCCCTAATTCAGACATTCATAGCCTTATATGAAATTCAAGCCTCAGCACAGTTAAATACTAATAATCAAGATATTGAGAGGGTTTGTTTTTAAACTCCTCACTGCACCTGATAAATATATATATATATATATATATAAGTTCAGCTTTTTATTATTTTTAATGCTTTATTATTTTTAATAGAAGTGGCATAAAATCCCCAGAATAGATATTGAAGCAGCTACGTTCTTCAAAACTCCCATCACTGCTATATTGTTAGAATCTGGGGCTAACAAGCACCATCAAGAATAAAACAGCCCAAATTCCACCAAGTAGTGCTCACTACAGGGGGTCTGTACACCACCATATTTTCTTGAAACAATGTTGACTGATCAAGTAACTAAAACCTCTACCCTCCCTATTGGAGCTGAATCAAGGTTAGACGTTTTGGAGCAGCAATTATCCAATGACTTATCACAACTTAAAAAGCTTGAGCAGCGCCCCTCTCTAAATTCTCCTGAAGCTGCTGCTGCTGCTGATTCCGCTCTCAATGGTAGTGCTCTTGTTTCCTCTAAACCCCCATTTAAAGATAAGTTTACCCCAGGTGAGGGTAGCATCGCTTTGTTTCTATATGTTTAATCTTCCATGGATGGCACAACTAATTATTAAAAAATCAAGCACTTCATCTCTTGATTGAGTCACATGGCTCAAGAGATAATGGTTTCCAGCTTGGCCAACCTCAGCACCTGGGCGGAGGTTAAATAAGCATTTATAGAGGCACTTGGGCTCCACAAAGAGTTTACAAAGGATAAAACAGGCCTTTATGTGCCTTAGCCTGCATGAGGGTGAGTCAATAATCTCTTTTGTTGAGCGATTCTATAGTGAAGCTCAACTTTGTTGTTTGCCAAAATGCTTTCTCTCAAAGATGCTATTGCTGCTGTTTTAGCTTGATTAGCGCCTCATTCTTCTTTGGCAATGTGTATATCTTCCATCAAGCGCTCCTTCCAATATACGGGATATCAAGGAGGCTCTATTAGCAGTAGTTGACTTCTATGAACATGAGGATATGCCAGGAGCTTGTAGGCAAGAATCTACTATAACCCCTTCATCCTCTTCTATGGCTGTCTCCCTTTGGAAATTTGCTCCTGCATAGATGCTGAAACGAGATGCCCCTCCCCTATGTGAAGATAGGCAGAGGATACTAGAAGTGATAGGGCAGCGCTCCCCTCCATATCCAGCTCCCAAAGTGCAGACGATGAAGTTAGCTATCACTTTTCCCTACACTGCTCCTACATCAGAGCAGCCTTCCAAAGTGCCTCAATTATTGCGTCCCTCCAAGGCATTATCTCTATCCTCCTCAGCATCTCCTCTGGACATCTCTAGATTAAAATCTGTAGCCATGGAGCATCCCATAACCCTACGTCAAAGGCTAAATGGAAAGCTGTAACAATTACAGCGTTTTTTAAAAAAGTTACCCAGGTAATTGAGAGCCCCCAGGACCTCCCCTACAGCAAAAAAGCCCTGACCTTATTGCCCAACCTATGTAATCTTTGACGTGTATTGATAATCCCTATGACGTCAAATCTGAAGGGGGGCTTGAAGATGTTGGTCACTATGTCTTAGGAGCCCCAGGTGAAGTGGAGATACACGATAGGTCAAACCCTGAGAGAGTGAATATGGCTAGGATCCCCAGCCAAACTTATCTTTGTCAAGTGTTGAGGGGCTTTGAGGTCATTGACATTGCCAGTGACGCTGACCAGCTCATTGCCACATTGATTTGACTTATCCAGCGTGTTCATGCCCTGCAGTCTATCCAAGAGAAATAACCTGAGACTGCCAAAAGACTCGCCTCTACTCTATGTTTAAAGGAGGTCCTCGCTCTTTCCCCCAACTTGAGTGAAACCAAAACCAAACTGGAGCTCTTTGTCAATGGAGTGAAGATTAGGGAACCTTGACACTGGGTCCCTGGTGAACGTTGTGTCAACCAAACTTATTAAGAAAATAAATCTGACCCCTGACCTTAACTACAATCAAGAATTTGGGACTTCAGGCCCAAACAACGTCTGCACCATTGGGGAGTACTCTTCTCTGCCCATCCGTTTTGGGAAGCTCATCTTGTCAGCTCCAGCGGTGGCCCTAGATAACAATACCTATATCTACTCATTGGTACCCAGTTTGTTCTCAAGTATGAAGGGTTTATTAGCTTGAAGAAGGGTTATCTTACCTGCTTAACTACGAGGTTCCACTGATTTTGATCAATGAGGAGCTTAATAAAAAAGGAATATGCATGCACAATAGAGTAAACCTCTTCCGCTTTATCCCTACATTATACCACGTCAGGATGGCATACAAAAATGTTGACTTAATCACTGGAAACCCTGGAGGGAATCCCTTTCTATGCTTTTAAAGAGGTAGTCATTAAGGTTGGTGAATAAAGGGTAGTTGACATGAAGATTACTGTGCAAATCTAACACAACTGCCTACTGCACCTAATTAGCATTGACGGAGTTAGTCCTTTGAAGCCCAAAGCTTTGACAGGTGTGCTAGACCCAGCCTATCAACGACCTATCAACCTCCTGATAGGGAATCTCACCAAGAAGGATATGGTTGTAAAAAACATCAGGGGATCGAAAGAGGCCTGCTGAATCCCCCTGAGCAAATAAAGCAAGTTCATTGTATTGGGTCTATAGCATATATATGCTTACCCACCAACAAGTCTTTAAGTACTCTACCTACCATTAATATCTCCAATGAAATAGTACCAGCTGAGCTGGATAAAGTCCACACCCTGCTCAAGGCCTACAGTGACATTTTCTCCAAATCTGACACTGACTATGGGCACATGAAGGGTTGGACTCATACCATTAATGTTGGAGAGGAACAGCTACTCCAAAGTCTAACAAAGATCAAAAGTTGAGGAGCTACAAATGCAGACGGAGCTCATGCAGCTGCTGGACGCTGGGTTGCTAGTGCCTTCCCAAAGTCCTTGGTCATACCCTCTCTTATTGATAAAAAAGAAAAATGGTGGTCATCAGGTAGTGATGGACTACTACAAACTGCACAACCTCACAAAGAAAGATAGTTACCCTATCCCCCACATTGATGACGCTCTGGACCAACACTCTGGGTCAAAATTCTTCTCCAACATGGACTTGGCTAGTGGGTCTGACAGATGGACCTTTCTCCACAGGATCAGGAGAAGTGTGCCCTTATCTGCAGCAAGGGTTTGTTCCAACCCACTTGGTCCTCAGGAGTTATGTAATGCGCCTGCTACTTTTCAGCAGGCAATGGATCACAATATCCAAGAATTAAAGATGAGCTGTGTGATCATCTACCTCAATGACATCACCATCCTCTCTAAGACGTTCAACGAGCATCTCACGCACCTAAAAGAGGTCTTTCAACGCTTGCGGGCATCTAACGTCAAACTAAAGCCCTCCAAGTGTACTTTTTTAATAAGAAGCTAAATCTTCTCAGGCACACCATCTCACAGATGGGATTCAACCTCTACAAGATAAGGTCAAAGCTATATCAAAGTTGCCAGCGCTCAAAAATCTTCATGACATTCAGGTATTCTTGGGCATGATGGGGTATTACCATCAATTTATCCTCAAATTCGCCCAGCTCAACGAGCCCCTTGTCCGCCATATTACTAAGAAAACCCCCTTCCGTTGGGGTGCTGAAAAAAAGGCCGCGTTTGAGACCCTGAAGGAGCTATTGCAAAAAAGGCTGATATTCCACCACCCTGACTATGGCAAGCACTTCATGTTGTTCACGGATGCCTCTAACTAATCTGTTGGAGCTAGCTTGGCTCAATTGGATGAGCGTGGGATTAATCACATGCCCTATTTCAGCAAAATTCTTACAAAAGTTGAGCGTAACTACAGCGTCACTGAGAAGGAGTTCCTGGCTGTCCTGCTTGCTATAAAATACTACCGCACATTTCTATATGGGACTCCTTTCAAAATAATCACTGACCATGCCTACCTAAAGTGGGCTCAGAATATGAAGGACCCACAGGACGGTTGGCTTGCTGGGCTCTGAAGCTCCAAAATTACAATATGACAGTTGAGCACCGGGTGGGAAATTGCCACATGATTCTAGATGGGTTGACGCAGCTGCCCGTTATTCACTTAGACAATAGTGAAGCCAATAGGTTACATGATTTCTTATGACTCATGAAGCGTGGGCTGATGAAAATGAATCAGTACAGAAGATTATAGCTTGGCAATCCTGCAACACCAAAGTGGAGAGTGGGAAACTATACAAGAAAGTAGGGGTGCACTGGTTGACCTATCTCTGGCCATCATAGCGAGTACCAGTGATCCTAGAGTCCCACACTACCATGGGCCATGTTGGAGTCCACAAAACCTAATATTGGGTAAAAGAGCGATATTATTGGGAAGGCATCATGGAGACCATAGCTGAAGTCCTGGATGCATGTCTGACATGTAAAAAACAATCTAGCTACAAGACCCAAATCAGTATCAACCAACTACGCCCCAAAAACTCTTCCAAACTATAAGTTTGTCTGTGGTAGGTCCTCTAACTCATAATAGCGGTGGCAACCATTATATCTTGGTTGGAATTGATCATTTCACCAAATGGGTTGAAGTTGTTGCTCTCCCCGCTCAGACCGCTAAAGCCACAGCCATCTTCTTACAACAGTATATCTTCACCTGGCATGGGTGCCCCTAGGTCCTCCTATGTGACAATGGAAAAATTTTACCTCTAGAGTGGTAAAGCTTCTTTCCACTTCCATGGGAGCTCAACGACTCTTCTTTACACCATATAACCTATCCACAAATGGTGTCATAGAAAGAGTGAATGGAACCCTGGTCTCTATCCTCCGCAAATTGGCCAATTCAGACCCTCTCCACTGGGATCTCTAATTACCCAGTGACCTCATGGCCTACCATATTAGTTACCATTGCATCCTCAAGATTTCCCCTTTCCATGGGTTGTATGGATGAGAACCTGGGGTACCGGCTTTACTAGACAAAGATATTTTCTCTGATAGAATTGACTTAGAGCAAGCCATGAAAAGTTAGCCCAGCACATCATTCAACTACAAGATGAGGCTATGATTAACTTAGCAAAGACTGTCACTAAAGAAGGCCAAGCAGCTAATGAGCTCTGGGCCCCTATCCCTTCCCTCCAAGTTTCAGACTTGGTGTTGCATTACCACAATCAAATCATTCCTAGAGGTGAGAGCTTGGGTCTATCTACGAAGAACCCTTTGTAGTCATGCATAAGCAAGGGGATGAGTACTCTATCAATCCCTTGCTTCTGGAGTCACTGTCAACTGGGTCCATAGTCCTTGCGCCTTTATTCCCCTTTAACACTCAGGAAGGGGTTAATGTTGGACAATTACAAGTCCTTTAATGTTATAAGAGCTTTTTGGATGGAAATAATGGTAATATCAGCCAAAAGACCCTGTAAAATCTTATTGGAACCCCTCTAATTGAAGTAATACTTTTATTGATGCTCCTCAGCAAAATAGCATGAGATTTGGCAGTTGTATTGCACCACCCATGCGGCGGAATCAGGGGAGTCAGTCCAAGGTTCATCCCCAGGCCACTTGCAGTTTACCTCAAACACCTAGACTAATGCCACCCCCTTTTATAGGCTTAGAGGGGTCCCATTAGGTGCAAATAAGTTTCCACCTGATGATTGGGTCAAAAATAATAAATCCTTACCTCATTGATTTGTCCTACCTGCCATCAACCCTATATCAGCCATTCCATCAAAGTGAGGCAAGTATTGAGAGCTCATATAGGTCGAATCCCCATATTCCCTAATTCAAAAAACTTAGCCTTATCTAAACTTTGAGCCTTGACATAACTAAATACTAAATATTGAGATAATGAGATGATTTGTTTAACCTTCTCACCACACCTAATAAAAATATATAAAAAAGTCTATCTTTTTAGTATTTTTAGTGCTTTATTTTTTGTAAGTGTTGTAATATCCCCAAATAAATACTCCAGCAGCTACAAGTTTCAAAACTCCAATCACTGCTATATTGTTAGAATCTGGGGCCAACAAGCACAAGCAAGCATAAAACAGCCCAGATTTCAGCATGCCCAAGAGATTTTAATGACTGTGGACCCCAGTTCACAACTGTATATTAAGAAGAGTTATGCAAAACTATTCAGATGTGTCCATAATGTTCTAATGCCTACCACAATAAGATGAACAGACAAAGCGAGTGAATTAATTGCACAGTTCTTGCTGTGTTACACTTCAGCTGACCAAACTGATTGTATTTCCCATATCCACTGTCTCAATTTAGTTATAACAATGCCCAAGATGCTTCCATTGGGTGCTCTCCATTTTTCTACAACTATGGTTCCAATAATCTTTTAAAATGGAACCCAGCGGTGGGTTCAAGGTGGAAGCAGTGGTGGACTTTGCCAAATACATCAAGAAAGTATGCAAGGGGTAGTAAGGATTCTCCCTTTATTGGGAGAAGCCTCGACTAGGGGTTGCAAACTACCTATGGGCGGATGCTGGATTAGGCCCCCCATTAACTTGGGTTAAGTCTAACCCAAAGTATTGGGGATCGACCCTAATAATATTAATTAATTATCTAATTAAGTAGATATCAGCAACTAATGCTGATAATAACAAAAATAAATTGGAATGCGGGAATTTCTATCCTCCTGGTACAAAAATACAATTTATGCCACAACGGGATTTGAACCTACATTGTGAGGGGCAATAGCAGGACACTCATCCACTATGTCAGACCCCCTTATATTATTTGCAAGGAGTATTTAAATATCTCATGCTGAAACAAATGATGCTGATCATTTGCCTATCCTGATTTATCCCATCTTTAATTAATTACCCTTGATATTTAATTAGCCTTGATCTATTATACTTTCCTAATACTATAAATAGTACTAAATATTTATATAATAAAGTAACTTTCCTTGCAGTATTATTTACTCTTTGAAGTTCAACTGACATATTCATATTTGGGTTTCAGTATGAAACCCAACAATCATTATTTTCAGCCCGCAGGAACCTCTGAACCATCGCCAACTGGTTAAGTTCCAACAATAGGGACTTTATTTAGACCTCTGAACCTCTAATAAAGGTTAAGTCCTATATTGTTTATATTTTGAGTTTCAGCATGAAATCCACATCTGTCCATAATCTTAAGTGAGCTTTGAAGGACCTGACTCAATTTATTATCAGATTCTGTGCAAATTCTGACAGGGGTCAACACCAATTTTAATGCTGCCATGAAGATCTATAAAGAGAATTCATATGGTAAGAGACAGGTGGGATCAGCATACAAGAAAGAAGATCTTGTGATGATTGATGCCAGAAATATTCCAATCAAGCATCCAAGTAAAAAAATGGGGCCAAAAGGGATATGACCTTAGTGAAGTGTCAGAAAGGTGGGTCATACCTTGTAAAAGTTGGATCTCCCCCATAATTTTTTTTGGATATTTGCGGTGTTTCATGAAAGCAAGCTGAACTTGTTTGATGGTCCCCCTAAGACTCCAGAGGCATACCTTATGGAGGGGACCCCATAGTGGGAAATATATGAGATTGTAGCATCTTATTGTATAAGGAGAATTCTAAGGTACCTGATGCCATGGAAAGGTTTATGCTGCAGAGAATAGCTGGGTCCCAGCACTTAACTGTTTCCATGTCCAAGGCCTCATTAATGCTTTTCATGATCGTTTCACAGATGCAGCAGGGCCCAAGGCTAAACTAGGTGTTGCCTCCATGAAGCTGGCCTCCGCCACAAGAATTTTTCCTTGGCTGAAGCCCCTGAAGGAGTGGTAGCGCCTTAAAATAATGAGAGAATGGTGTCCTGGTTAAATGACATAAATCGGGGACAGACTGTATCAATAAGGCTGAGCGTGAAGATGACAAGAGTACAAGTTAATGAACTTTCCTGACCTGAAGCACACCCTAAACCAAAGCTGTGTAAGGGCAAAATAGGACTTAGTTGGTTCTGAGGATGCGCATGATGGTTGTGAAGATTTGCATCCTTGGCTCTGAAGTGCACCAGTTATTTTCATAAATTATGATAGGACATTACATATATTTGGAAAATGGGGCTTCAAGTCCCGTTTGGTTTACCATATTGACAAGTCTGGCAAAATACATTTTCAGTCAATTACCTGAGTGTGAGCTTACTTGAGCTATAGTGTAATAATGGGTGGTATTTGCATTTAATGGTTGGATTGAATGCAGTGCCTCGCCCAGTGGAAAATGATACCTCAATTCTTTAAAATAGTGTTTTAAGACCAAATTTCCTTGTTGGTCAACTTAGCTTATGATAAAAGTAATTGAGGCAGGTTGACCTTAAGACGAATATATCAACCAAGATTTTTTGTAGCCAGTACATGTTTCGAACATGTGTTGAACAAAATTTGACTATAATGGAAGCAGGAATTTCACTGCCAGGATAACCATCCTCTTAGCTTTTAATAAACTAAGTTTGTTTCTAATTATTCAGATGGTTCCTTGGTTTGACCTCTTTGCAGACCTCTTAGAGGAGGTCTCTAATGTAGGTCATCATATTTTGTTTATATTATCTATGTATTCTACTTTCCACTTGGGAAAGCCTGGACCCCTCCAAATCAAGGCGCTTAAGAACCACGATACTGATCTGCACTTGGCTATGGACTCCACCTGGGGTCCAATCAAGTCATCAAAATTTGGTATATCTAGTAATTTACACATTTTATACACCCTTGAAATAGATCCCCTATGCACCGGTACCTTATATTTCTCTATTCTCCTTATTATCATTGGCTTATTCCCTGGTTGTGTTGCTGTGAATCCCGCACCACTTTTAGGGAATGAAAACTTACAAATACTCTCTTATCAATTTTCTATAGGCTAACCTGAAATGCTGATGAGTTAATTATATAAAACTCTGACTTTTTTTTACTTTTCAAACTACAATCCTTTCTGAAAGCCCTGATAAATGGGACCTCCAGGACTTAGTGGACTATAAAGTCCCCAGGACTGCCAGGATCATTTGGAAGCCCTGGACAAATGTTACCACAAGGTCCTCTGGGACCTCCTGGCCACCTGGATCTAGTACTAGCTTAGAAAGGCCAGAAAATATGTCAGCATATTTAATGGAAAACAATTCAAACTTATTAGAGATTGGAACGATGAGATGATCAAATGCCCCCCTCTGGGATAAAGTCTCCCTAATATAAAAACAGTTATTTGATATATTGAGCCCACAACCAGGCAAGATCTAATAGAAAAGAATTGATAATCATCATAAGGTACTATTCTAACTGGGCCAACTGTTGACAACCTGTGTAAAATTGCATCCTGAATCCTAGAGTTGCAATTTTAAAGAAAAAGAACATGAAACACAAAAATTCAGCTGTCAATATTGGAAGGTGACCACCACTCAATTTTTTTCTACTAGATGAGAAGAGAAGATTTTGATTGAGGAGGACCCAGACGCGTTCTTTATCACAAGGCTCTCTCACATCCTTTAAACATTAAAGATCTTTAACATAATACTGTTATTTCTGAATTCTTCTATATATCTTAATTTACCATAATATTTACATTCCTTCGCATATTTATGGCAATAGCATTAGCAGTTGTGAACCAGAATAGTTTGAAAACAAATGGACCCTTATATTCTATAATTTATTATCATTATCTTAAAGAAGCTATTCTTTTACTAAGAGCCGTCCTAAAGGAAGCTAAAATACCAAACAAGACATCTATAAGCAACTAAAAAGACAAACTATTCAGCTTTACAAGGATGGTGGAGCAGATATTGATGCTCACTGCAAGGGGCCCAAGTTGTTATCAGTAAAAACTTAAATAATAAAACTGGAAAGAGCTAGCAATAAATCTCCTTCTATAATGGGGTGGGAAGTATCACTAGATGGTTTAATACATATCATTATGAAATACCACCCATACAACGAGAAAGTTTGGAGCTTTAGGACATCTTTGAGTTCAACTTTGCCATTCAAACCAAAATTAATATAATCTACATCTGACATGAGTGGTACCATCCAACAGCTCTTGGATGGAATCTATCTGACTGAATGCTAATCCAGTCACTCCTGAGCTATGGAAGTACATTTATATATGCAGAGGCTTTACAGTTCTACTAACATGGACAATAATAAGTTAACCTATAAAAAAACCTTATCTTTTCTTGTTTTTGCATCTTGCACTTTATAACTTTCTTCAGTTTGTAGGACTGCATCATCAGGAGATGCTACGTCAGTTGATGTTAATGAAGAACCTTAACTTTAAACTTGCAGACTTTTATGAAGCCATTTCTGAATTTTTCCATAATAACCACGGGGCAATTCAGGACAATTGACATCTCATTTCCAGTTCTAGAATCATATTGAACTGTAAGATTTTGGTACTTAAGGCTACATGAATAACCACATACTCACTGAATATAAGGTGTTGTATTTGAAGTAGGTGAATATGTGAATTAAACCTAGTTTGAATCTGTTGGTTGGGTTTGGGCTCAAGAGTCAGCTATAGTGCACCGCCTAAACCATGTAGAGGCATTTATAAGGACTTCAGCTACAGCGTCAAAACCTTTTCCTATCCACAGGAATCAGTGGGCCTGAGGGTCCTTGCTGTCAGACATATGGCGTTTCAAGGAAAGACTTGGCTTCCATCAGGGATATTCCAATACCCATGATAGCATCCATAGTCTCATACTACAACGTTCTGAGAATGTGAGAGTATGATCCACTAAAGGAGAGGTGCAGAAAGTATTTATTGAAGAACTTCAATACCATCCCAACTATATAGATAAATACCTGGTAACAATTTCTCCCACGCCTCTCAAGCTGTATGAGAACCAATTTGTTTAGCTGGGGGAGCTTTCGTCAGCCATTACAGGTTAGGTTTAGAGTTGGAGCTAGTCTGAGCGCGCACAAAATAGCAAAGGATGACTTACAGGCTCTAATTTAAATCTTCCAGAATCTGCATTGGAGTCCCATTCAGTTGCAATGTTTTTCTCAATTGGTTCTTGGGCGCAATGGATCACTTCATTCAGTTTAGCTTGTTGTTTAGGGCGGAAATTGTTGTTTTCATTTCATTGGGCGGGGGTTGGATGGTCAGTTCTTCAATGTGTGTTCCTAGGTTGTCTCCGCTAAGGGAGCCAGTACTGAAATCACTAAGAAAATGGAAATTGCCTTTTATAGAGAATATCAAGTGGGGACCTTCCATCAGTTATGGAAATTTTTTGTTGGGGGAGAAAGATTTTTTAGACTTAATAAAATGACAAAAGTAATCTATATCTATTTTTTGGTTTTTAAAGATTTATTAAGGTGAGTACAAAATAAACTAGAACTCTACTGTAGTCATGGCGCTGAGATTTATATATTGTGAAACTGGGAGGAAGACTCACACATCTGTATGACAATGGGGCGGCTGCCAAATATTCTAAGGGATGTTGGGAACTTTTCCATTGCTGCTTCTCTATAGTCTTCCATTGTTCACTGAAACCCAAGGAATTGGATATACCAGAAGGCTCATCTGACGCTTCAACGTGGCATCAATAACTGTTTGAGTGCCAAGACTTTCACCCTCATTTTATCAGATATCCTTTTTTCACACTCAGGTTCTTCTATTGTCACATCCACAATATTTTTGATGCGTTTGTTTGGGGTTTTCCCCTTGCTTAAGCATGTCAATTTTACCCCCTTTGGGGTTCAATTGTAATCAAACAGAATGGATTTATATTTCTTGACATATGCACTCAATTTTTATGAGGTACACTTTGCCATATTCTGTGAAAATGGGGTAAGTTGGAGAGACTGCTGGATTGAGGTTGGGGATGGCATATTTGGGGGGGGCAGCAGCCACACATTACTCGTTGAGGGTATGCTTTAAGTCCATTATTTTCTCCAGTGGCATTGCTTGGGGCATTCTCTTTCTTCTTTCAAATGGAGTGTATCTGCCTATCCAACCTGATGGCTGTGGTGGGACACTTACATTAGCCTTTTCTAAAATGACTGGTTCTACTATGCCCTTGGGGCATGTGATAGCACATAGTTTTTTTGTGACAAAGAGAGCTTGATGACAGCATTGGCGATGGGTTTGGGGATGTGTGGGGTGCAGGTGCATTATGTTTTGGGCGTGGAAGTCTTTGGTTAGCTCTTGGCAATAAATACAATCTTTGTAAGGAATCCAACTGTTCTTGTATTCTGGATATCCTTTCCAGGCCAACAAGTATTGGACTCCACTCTTGACCCTCTAGGAGTCCAAGAAATATTCCACTTTAAATTCCAGTGCTCCCTATATCAATACCAGTTTTACCTCAGCCAGTTTTTCCCCTTATAAGGGGGACAGAGCGGAGGCGTGAAAAAGTGAGTAATAATTTCCAATTAGGGGAATCTCTATGTGGAAGGACCTGTTGGACAGGACCTTGCTGATGGGTAATGGGCCGGCTCTTTTGCATGCCAACTTCCATCAATTTACCTTGAGGTGGAGATTATTTGTGTCCACCATCACAAAATTGACAACCTGGTAGTCTGAGGCCAGGCGACGCTTCCTATTAGAAAATTGCTTGGCATCCTTGGAGGCTTTTTAGCTGCTTTTTCACTTGTTGGTGTACTTTGAGGATGTGCGCTGCAAAACTGTCTTCTATGGGTATGTTAGAGCATATATGAGGACTGATGGTAAAATCCAGAACTTAGCCTAAGTTGCTTACAGCAGTGACGTTCTGATTAATGATGAATGGAGTTACTGTATGAAAACTGAGCTAATGGGAGGTTATCCACCTACGTGTCCTGAGAGGTGATAGCATAGCAATGGAGGTACTGTTCTAGTGAATGGTTAGTCTATTTATGCCTGTCATTAGACTTCAGGTGGTATGAAGATGACTGGCATAATTTGATTTTTAGTGCCCTACACAAGATGTCCCAAATTTTTAAATCAAATTAGAGCCCTCTTTCTTTCATGACTTCTCATGGAACAACAACCCTGGTGAATATGTAGGACATGAACAACCAGGCCATATCTTCAGCCGTGGTTTCCTGAAGGCACAGGATAAGTATGAAGTATCTTGTAAATTAGTCACCACCACCATGATCAAGTCAAATACCCATGAGGTCAGCAAGTGTCACGGGCGGGGATCCCAGACCTCATCCGTTTCATCCTGGAAATGCCCACGCGGCGGCATTCCAGGTGGGCAACCTAACCAGACAGACTTAGGCACAGGCGAGGTGAACCTTTTCTCATCAAATCTCGGAAATGCCCACGCGGTGGCAAATGGAGTGATGAGGCCGGACTGTCACTAATATGAGGTCCCCTATCACAAACCCAAACCTGAAAATATCAGGTAAGTGAGGCGCGACACCTCAAAAGAACTTCATTTTTATTTTAAAAATAATAAAAGACTGAACCGGAGGGGACCAAGGCCAAGACTTAGAATTCCAACTTGGAATTTGAGAAGGTCAGGTTTGACTTTTATAAAGTCGCTTCTGAGGAACCTCTCCAATTCATTCCTTAAGCCTGCTGAGCTTAAGGAATGGTCAGAGCAGCTCAGCCCAGCCCTCCGAGTCCAACCACCCACTCCACCATACCCAACAATTCCAATTGGTTCAGTTTATACTAACCAAATGAACCAATCGGAATGTAACATTCAGAAATTCATCCTTTCAGATGATTTCCGTTCGTTACAGCAAGCTTATAATGAAGTCTACCAATATCAACGTCCAGCTTCCTGCTGCCAATTGGAGGGGTTTATGAGTCCATTTCTGTCCATCATGTCCAGTTTTGATCACATTCAGACAAGGGATTGTTCTAAAAGGTAGGCACTTCCTTCATTAATCTATTCTAATCATATGCGCATTTATTGTAAATTTGGTTGACCACATTATTCATCTCGCTTGCTGATTAAAAATTGATGGTTGTTAAAGCAACTGATTGTTTGGCAATGGTTGCCAACTAAATTATTATAAATATCAAAGGATATAATCTGACGATTGGTTTTGATTAATATTTCATTGAGGATCATCCCTGACTAAATTATTAGTCATAATTAAAGGACCTAATCCAATGATGGGATCCAATTACTATTTTGTTGGGGATCATCCCTAACTAAATTAGTAGTTGAAGTTCATTAAAGGACATAATACGATGATTTTTTTGATTAAGATTTCGTTGGGTATCATGCCCAACAATATTAATTAGGTAATTCAATGAGGGCATGATTGCCAATAGTCAGATTGCTATAATGAATTGTTACAGCAGAGGCGCTGAATGATTATGATCATTTTAATGAAGCTACTAAAGCATTCTAACGCTTGTTTTGGCAGTAGCTAGTAGTACTATCAGGTAACACAGCCCTCAGACCATCTGTGTATGGTTCCTAACACACGGGGATGGTTGCCAATCTGTAAAAGGTTACACTACTGGGTATTAATTAAGATGAAGACATTTGCTACCATTAAGTTAATACCAAGGGTTAGAAGTTTTGGGGGACTAATCAGTTGATTTTCAGAGAATTATCTGAATAGTTGTCCGCCTTCTGCCTATAAAACCCCTAACATTTTCTAATTAAAAGCAGAATTCAACTGAAATATATTTATATTTACTTCTAAATTTAAGATTGAAGGGAACAAAGGTCCCTAGTTGTTTTTCTCAAATACAGTTACCAGAGTGGATTTGTTGCCACCTATTTTGAAGACTCAACCTACTAGTTGTCATCATAAAGCTAGTGTTTGTAGCATATAAAACAACCAACCTGTGCAGTAAACTTACCCAAAAGTTTACAACATTTGATCAAGATGATGCATTTATTACGCCAAGGTATACCATGGTTGGTGGGTCATGATGTAAACTTATGACCCATGGGCATAGAACTTTGGGTTTTTATACTCTGTGGCAGAAGTAAATCAACCTCTCATTTAAAAGTAACATCTTGAGGGGCTTTTACCTGCCTGTATCTTCTTGCTCAGAGCTTGTCATTTCAGAGTTTTGGTTTGGTCGTTTAGAATAGCCTCTAGGAGTAGGGCTTAAAAATTAATTGGTGGGGGTTTTAAGAGTATTGGTTGTGGTCAAGTTCAATGGGGTTGGTGTTTGGTTCTGGTGGGTGCCTGATGATGGTTTTCTCAGCTTGGGGGAGGAGATGATAGCGGCCATAGCTGCCATTTCACCTGGGGGTCTGCCAAGATTTGCTCCAGCAGGATCACCATAACCATTTGGTATTCTCTACTGAATCAGGTCTGACCAACGGGATTCTTCTTAAGATGTCCATCAGTATGCGAGTCAGCTCTCAAACAAACTCATATTTAAAAATTGAATTTAAGAAGGTTACAGTGTGTCCTTGTTTCCTAGTATGCTGGCTCAAGGGGTTTTTGGTTCATGTCACCGATTTGTGGTATATGCGCACTGTCACTGTGTGTTTTACTCCCTGCAGCAATATTTCCAGTACATCAGTGATCAGGCAACGGCAGCTAATTCCTTGTTGTAAATAACCTACAAGCATTCAGTGCTTATGAATTTCTAGAAGGATGCCACTGGCTGTTATCATCCCTCATACTACTGCAGTAGGATGGCTCCTAGGCTGATCCAGAGACGTCACATGCTATAATGAATGGGTTGTCGACATTGGTATGGAATAGGATTAGCGTGGTAGTGAAAAACTTCTTAGGTGGCATCAAACGCCCATTGGAATTCTTTAGACCAAATGAATGGCGCGTTTTTGTTCATAAGAGGGTGGTTTGAGGCAGACAGTTCTGAAAATTCTGGGTAAAACTTTCAAAAATGTGACCAATTATAGGAAGCTGCGCAGCCATCTTTGGTTGATGGGGATAATTATGCCCTTATAGCTTCAGCTTGGAAAGAGCAAATGCATGTCCATTCTTGAGTGTGAGGTTCCTTAGAAACTGCATCTCATCCTTGAAAAATTCACATTTTAAAGGGATTTTCATACAGGCATGCTTTCTGTAGGGCGGCTGCCACAGAAGCTAAGTCCTTTTTATGATGTTCAGGTGTGAGGAAATGGAACAGATGTCATTGATATATACCACAGTGCACTTAAAGCAAAAGTCTCCCATCTCATAGTCAATAACCCTTTGGAACATAGTGGGGGTATTCTTAGGCTAAATGGCATGACCCTGAACTGTTATATGCTTTGGCATGTACATATCGCTGTCATCCACTTTTGTCTTATTTTACTCTGATCTAATGGAACGCGTTCACTAGGTCCAGTTTAAGAGCTCTTTGGACTTTGTGATTGCTTGGGATATGGCAGCCTCGAGCAGTAAAGGGTAGGGGTCAGGAACAGTGACGTTGTTTAGATGGTTGTATCCCCACATGGCTGTAGTGTAATATACGGCTTCTTGAAAACATTATTGTGGATGATACTTGCAAGGTTTTTATTAGCCATCTCTTAGCTAGCATTAAGTCAATTAAAGTCTTCAGAGCTTAGTGTTTAGTGGTGGTGTAGAGGTAGAGTGGGAAGTTGATATTGATGAGGTCCACAGTTAGACAGAAAATCCAAATAATACTCAGAGTGGGACAGCAGACAATTTGTACATCAATGTTAAAGATCTCCTTATAGGGCTCAAGGATGTGGGGCAATGTAGGAAAAACTGGGATAGCATTGGAGGGTGGTGCATTCTATGTTCACAGCAATAAATTTCCTTCCAACAAAGTAGGAAGCAGGGGATTTTGCCGCATGGTAGAAGGAGGTCAAGGTGAGAGTGTTCCATTTGAGGTTAATGGATATAAAATGCCAGCACCACCAACCCACGACCAAAATCATAGGGTAAAGCAAGTATGGGGTTGCCAAGAAATTGGTGTGGAAGTGGTACCCATGGAACAAGAAGTGTAGCAGCTCAAAACGGAGCAGTGTAATCATTGGAATGCATGATGCTCCTATGACAGGGGCTCCCATGGTAGCCATTAGGTCTAGTGCCAGGGCCATCTTTAGGTTGAGGAATTTACCAGATGCGCTAGTGTCTCCTAAGGCATTTCTTACCACTTGACTTGATACTACTGTAAGATCTATAGAAAACAAGAAGTAAGCTCGATTGTGATCATTAAAGCTATTAATGGCGCATACACTAGGTTTGATATCCATGTATGTGGCTGACTTGTCTTGGTCTTGGGGTTTCATCAGGAATTGGGAGGGCATGAACGACGCTAAGGCATAGTTTTTAAAGGGGTGAGGTGGGGTATGTTGAATCCGTTAAGGGGCGTATGTGGTCAAAATCTTTTATGATTAGATTCCTTGGCGTTTCTCTTCAATATGCTCTATCATTTTGAGTTGACAGGGGAACACTGTTGGAGCTTCTGGGTTTACTAATATGAAGAGAGTAGAAAGGTCTATCTGCCATGTCACCTAAAAAGTTCATAAAGTAGGACCTTGGGGGTCAGGCTGCGGCACTAGAATCCCAGAGGAGCTGTGCAGTGGGTCACGATGGCCACTCAGTTGGGGAGATAACTGCTTATTCCATGATGAGCCTGGATGCGTTTTCTAAGTCATGGGATAGGGTGGTACAAACTATATATTCTTCTGAATTGGGGCTGCACAGGGGCGAAGGGGATGAGGGCAAGTACTGCCAGCGCCTGGGAGTGGGTTATTGGGTGGCACTTGTCTACCAGGTTGGATTTGGTTGCACCAACAGCAGTTGAGTCCATTCTCTATCTTCACATCTGGATTCCCTTACTTCTGCATCCATTATTATGAGCACATATTTGTTGTGGGTGGGAGGGTGGGATCTGTTAGTCCAGTGATAGGGTATTGGTGGAGTCAGTTTCTTGCTCCATCTGAACCCAAGATGGGCTTAAATTCATTGAGCCAGGCTATATACTTCATCCAAGCTCTGGGGTCCATACTACCATACTGCATGAGAGATCGCCCCCCTGGTTGAGGGAGGCTTGGAAGGCAACAATAAAAATATCCATAAAGAGCTACAGGGAGTCAACTATCTTCCTGAATGCCTTATACAATTGTTCAAACTTGGGGTGAGGGCCCATTAAGAAATAGGGAGTAGATAAGTTGGGGTCTAGATATTGGGTGGCCAGCATTGATGAGACAATTGTAAGGAGAGAGTGAGGGGATTCCCCTATGTGGGAACCCTGCTAGAGTACTGTGTTGGCCCATGTTTTCACATCTAGTTGTAGAGCATTGAGTAAATCAACGATTGCTGTTTTCAGAGATTTCTGTATTGCCTGTTAGGGTGGCTTGCAGCTATAGTTTGGCCAGTACCCTTAGTAACTGGTGGGCTATATCATCTGAGGCGCAAAAGGTGGGCCCAACCACTGTCACATTGTAAGCCTGTGCGCTTGGGAGTGGAGTCAGTTGTGCTTCCCGGACTAAGAGAACTTGTTTAATGGTTTTAATTAGTATGATCCATGTCAGGCATGTCAGGAGAGTGCGCATAAGGTCATTGTTGAGATTTTAGGTTTTGTTTCAGAGGACTGGTTCTTCTTTGGATGCATAATGGAGCGTCGTGCATCTATTGTGTGAGGACAATAGACAGGATGGTGATTATTATTTTAAAATATAGCTTCTTGGTAGCACTTAAATCGTATACCCTGTAATTTACTTGGACGATGGCATGCCGCCCTAATCTTACTGATCCCAAGTAAATACTGGCTAATACAAAGTAAAATACTAATGCAAAAAAGTTTATAAATTAAATTTTAAACAAGTCCTGTAGTTGAATGTTTTTTATTAGTATCAACTTGAGGGCTATTTATAGGGTTTGATGTTCACCACATCTTACCCATGATGTCTCATTTTCAATGGCACTTGGACACGTAAAATGTTTGTAAGAACGTCTACAAATACTTTGACTCAGGGCATAATGCTCAGCCTCAGGGTCAGAGTAAACACCGTCATCATTCTTGAGATGGCGTTTCAGACATGTCTTCAAAATAGCTGAACTGATTCACTTTCACATGTAATTGGCAGCACATAAAAAGGCGATTTGTATCACTAATTAGTGATTAATTTGATCAAAAACTTGACTGACATTAAAAATAATTTTGACATAGACCAACAAAGCCCATGTGCCCAAGTCGTTAAATCAAAACTTAATATTAAGTCCGACCTAACCAACAAAGCCCTTAAGCCCATGTCATCATAGTCAAATATTATTAAGTGAAATTGCTAAGCTGCGGATCCTAAGTTTGGATATACTTAGGATATACCTGATCCATAATCGCTGATATCTGATATGATCAAATATCTGATGATTAGGTCCAGTCAATTACTCAACACTTCCCCCGCCTTGACTGGATATAAGAGGTGGGTACCCTTCTTCCTGAGTCACAATGTCTAACTTTCATGTTCCTCAAAGTTCAAACGTTTTTTTGATAGCCTTTCCTAAGCCAACAGGGCCAGCGTGCCTGGTTCTGAGATTTCTTGGGTTTGGCATATCTCCGTCAGGGTCTAGATAGTTAGGACTTATATGAAATCTGCATCTCTCTGATTCTGTTGCAGGCTTCTCCAGTTTTATTACACTATACTCCCCCTACTGAAGAAGGAGCACCTAGTTCTAATGCCAGCAAGGCATCAAATTTATGAAATAAACTCTATGGCTTGCAATTAATATTATTATTTTTCATTATTAAATATCTATATTTGTTATATCCAAATTTTTAATTAATTTAATTTTTTTTCTCTTTTTTTCTTTTTTGTATTATTATTCTTTATGATATGGACAAAGGAACTTAGCATGTACTCGATTCACAATCCAGCTGCCTTGATCCTTAATGGTATATACATCTTCAGACAATTTCTCTAATATAATAACTGGACCCTTCCAAATTGAGGCTAGCTTGTGCGCACGGCCTGCGCTATTAGTGTCACAATATACTACTAAATCTCCTTCCTTGAACTTAGTCATTCCCCCATGCCTGACAGCCTTGTGTGCTTGAGTAATAATCTCCATTTGGTCAGAAGGTTTTAGGAAGATTTGATGTTGTCCAGCGGGCTTAAGCTTGTATAGAACTCCATTTCAATATTCAGTTTTAATTAATGCTTTCTCAATCACTTTTTGAATTTTGGGTGATTCATCTCCATACTTTCAGTTAATCATTTTTCATGAAGCACATCAGCCAAACTGCTCAGGACAGCTACAATAGGAAGTTGCGATAGTCCATCTGCATTTTGATGGGCCGCTCCAGCTCTATGAATAATTTCATAACTATACGCTTGTAATTTCAGAGCCCAGTGGGCTAACCGTCATTCAGGTTCCTTGAGATTGTGGAGCCATCATAATGAGCTGTGATCCGTTACTACTTGAAACTTGGTGCCATGAATGTAGACCCAAGATTGTTTATAAGCATAGATGACAGCCAGACATTCTCTTTCAGTCACTGTATAATTATGCTCATGCTTATTCAGCATCCTGCTGCAATAAGTGACCAGATGCTCCTCGCGGTCACCATCTGCAGTCCCAGCCATGAGAGCCACTAGTTGAGATTTTGGGTTTTGCTTCAGAGGGCTGGTTCTTCTTTGGATGCGGAATGGAGCATCATGCGTCTATTGTGTGAGGACAATAGACAGGATGGTGATTATAATTTAAAATATAGCTTCTTGGTAGCACTTAAATCGTATATCCTGTAATTTACTTGGACAATGGCACGCTGCCCTAATCCTACTGATCTCAAGTAAATACTGACTACTACAAAGTAAATTACTAATGCAAAAAAGTTTATAAATTAAATTGTAAACAAGTCCTGTAGTTGAGTGTTTTTTATTAGTATCAACTTGAGGGCTATTTATAGGGTTTGATGTTCACCACATCTTACCCATGATGTCTCATTTTCAATGGCACTTGGCCACATAAAATGTTTGTAAGAACGTCTACAAATACTTCGACTCAGGGCATCATGCTCAGCCTCAGGGTCAGAGTAAACACTGTCATCATTCTTAAGATGGTGTTTAAGACACATCTTCAAAATAGCTGAACCAATTCACTTTCACATGTAATCAGCAGCACATACCAAGGCAATTTGTATCACTAATTAGTAATTAATTTGATCAAAAACTCGACTGACATTAAAAACTAATTTTGACATAGACCAACAAAGCTCATGTGCCCAAGTCATTGAATCAAAACTTAATATAAGTCCAATTTAACCAACAAAGCCCTCGAGCCCATGTCATCATAGTCAAATATTATTAAGTGAAATTGCTAGGCTGCAGATCCCAAGTTCAGATATACTTAGGATATACCTGATCCATAATCGCTGATATCTGATATTATCAAATTTTCCAATGATTAGGTCCAGTCAATTACTCAACAGTCATATAGGATTATTTTAGCTGTTGAATGGCCAGATCTAACAGGTCTCTCGCCATTGACATAACCTCTTTATTAAGAGGCTGAGTTTTTATGTCATACATATGGCGTGCCAAGGAAAGACTTGGCTTTTTTTGAGGGATCTCAATGCTCACAATAATATCCATTTTCTGAATAGCATTGTCATTCTGAGAATCAAAGAGTAAGATCTTCTGGGGGAGAGGTGTAGATAGTATTGATTTACAGACATTGAGCATGTCCTGACTTTTAAACCAAGTATTAATAACAAATTTGTCACCATCTCCAAGATGTATGAGAACTGGTTTGTTCATATGGGGAGCATACTTCAGCCAATCTTTGTTAGGTTCAGACTTAGTGCTAACCTGAGTGTGCACTTGATAGTGAGCGATAATTGCCATGCCTCCCATTTTGAATCTGCTGGAATCTGTATTAGAGTTCCATTCATTTGCAATGTTCCCTTAATCAGGTATTAATGCAATAAATCATTTTAGTTAGTTTTGCTTGTTTTTTATAGCAGGGATTGTTATTTTCATATCCTTGGGCGCGGGGGTTGGATGTTCAGTTCCACAGGGTGGGTTCCTTGGTTGTCTCCAATGAGAAAGGCCAGTACTGAAACCATCAAGGTCAATGGAAACTAACATTATGGTGAATATTATGTGGGGACCTTCCACCACTTATGGCAATTTTGTCAAGAGAAACAGATTTCTTTACCCTCAATAAAATTTAGAAGTGGTCAGAATCTGTTTTTTAGAAATTAAGAATTCATTAAGGAGAGCACAAAGTAACCCAGCACTCTACTGTAGGCAGAGCGCTGGTATTTATATATTGTGAAACTGGGGGATACACATGCATTTGTATGACAATGGGAGGCTGCAAATATTCCCAGGGATTTTGGAAACTTTTCCATTATTGCTTCTATCAAGTCTTTCATTGTTCACTGAGGCCTCCAGAATTAGATACAGTGGATATATCCTCTGAAACTTCAACTTGGGAATTATCAACACCTTTTAGAGATAAGCTTTAAGCCCTCATTCCCTCAAAGATTATTTCTCCAGCTTGAGGGTCTCATATTATCACATTCAACAAATTTTTGGTGCATTCATTTGGGGATTTTTCCCTTTAATGGGCATGAAAATTTCGCCACTTTAGGGGCTTGATTATGATCTGGTATAGTGATTATATCTAGACATATTTCCTTGATTTTTCTGAGGTATGCTGTTAAGATATTGGGCTTGGTTAGTTGCTCACTTCTGGCCCTAGATTTCAACTGCACAGATTTGAGGATCCTTGCATTGATTATTTGATTAAATTTGATAGACTGGGGCAATAATGGTATGAAAACTATTATAGTTGATTGCACAAAAGCCACGTTGAGAGTATTGTCCAACTCTAAACAGGTGTTTCTTCATTTTGAAGACGTTCTGGTACTGGTAGGGAACACTTTTTTATTCTCTTCTCTCAGAGCCAAGTGGAGACTTGATAGTAACAACCTAAGGATATCTGATCCTTGCATTCTTCTCTTAAAAGTAATGTTAAAACAACCAATGTTAAAACAACTAAGTTATTATCAGGTTTTTATCTTCTTTTTTTAGGGAATAATTTGGGGTTTTTATAATTAGAACCAGCACACAACTTTTCAGCTGTCCACTGGGAATTATTTGTGCTCCTATTCTGGTTTGACCCTCAAGTGTTAGGCACTGAATCTCTTCAGGTACTGTTGTCTTGAGTTTCTTAGTCAGCATAATCCTTGGGTGTTCAGCAACCAAACAATTGGTATTAGGGACTTGAAACAAATTGTTTTGGATGATGACAATTCTACTCTTCCTCCAGCGTTCAAACGTTTTGGTGGTTTTTGATGACTCCAATTTGTTCTGAACTGAATGATTCCCTACAATTCAACTATTGGGTGTTGTTCTCATATCATATTATTGCTTGATTTCGTTAGGGATAATGCCTGACAATAATCTCATCAGTTGGCGGCCTCAAATATCATAGGGGATGATGCCCAATGATAATTTATTAGTCAGCCACTGTTGCTAATCCTATACTATTATAACTTAATTGTCAAATTTGTTAATCGCTTAAAAAGGTTGAATTATGTGGTCATTTGAAATTCTAACATATGCTTTAGCAGATTCATGATAATGGGTTAGGGAGGCCGTTGGCTTGAGGTTGGTGTAGATTCTCAATAGTTTAAGTGAAGCCTCAACTTGGGGCTTCCAAATTAATTCTTACTTTGGGCAATCTCAACTAACCTTTACTATAATTAATTTAGCACTTGATGCTTTGTCGGGCTGAAGGCTCAAAAATAATATAAATTTTAAATTATTTAGCATTGGTCAAATTAATTAACGTTGCTAAATCCCCCAACTAATAAATGAGACAAATTAATATCAAAGTGCTACACTATTTGATGTTCCAGCCTGATAATCCCCATTTCAACTATTATTTTGCCCTAGACAAAATAAATACCTTCTTTCTGCATTATCTAACCTTATCTCCAACTTTACTTTATCTTATGAGTCCTTTATCTATTATATACCTCCATATATCCTCCAAAAGATTTCAGATAATATTTCAAAATCTGCTCACAGTACCAACAGGTCTTAAAAGGATTGTTCCTTATATCCCTTATTTTATTCCTTGCTTTATTAGCGCCATTTAAAATGCAAATGATTTTCTCAATAAAATAAATCTTTACGCTCTACTAAATTTTATAATCTTTTTAGTAAAAGTTCATTCTCTTGGGACCTCTAAAACCTGCCTAGGTTAAGTCTCACTTACTCTGTCTATCATCCAACTCTGAAAGCTATAAAGGACCAGCCTTCAGACCTCGTCAGTCCCAACATTAAGTGGTGCTCCCTGCCAGGTACCTTTCCAAGCTGCACCCAGAGCTTAATATGCTCATCCTTGGATGAATTCTCCCAAAATATCAAAACTTTATAAAGCTTCTCATGAAAATATGAAGTCTACCTATGATCTCACCTTCAAGAAAGCTCAATATTATGAAGATATAATCTGGACAACGAAGGATCTATTCAAAATACTCCTCTTTGACCTGGAGGAATCTATCTTTGAGGAAACCTGCAATATTGAATGGGCCCACCGATTCACCTTTTTCTATAACTAAACTCATCTGATAGGAGATTGTGATGAGGATGCTGCTTGGCACCTCAGCCTAATTGAAGCCAGGAGCTAAAAAAATGATCAGTTAATTAAAAACATTTTTATAAAGTCCAAACAGTTATTGAAGAGGCTGGAAAACAACTATTTCCGGAGCTTGACCCAAATTCAGGAAACACAATGTCAGCATTTTCCTATAAATGAAGAAACTAAAATTAAATTAATTGAACATGGGCTTGTTGCAACAGATGAATCAGATGCTATTAAAGCTGAAGTCCAAGAAAATCTCAAGCTAAATTTGGCAGCTGAGAAAGAGCCTCTTGACAATCAAAATGAAGCTGCTGAGCTAAATACTTTGGCTTTAAACTCATTTTACTCTAACAAGTTTACTGAAATCCCCAAATCTAACCCAAAACTACCTCCTATTGACAAAATGTCAACCAAGTACCAAGACAACAATCTTTTCAACATTCACTGCTGTTCCAATAATGATTTTGTCCAGCTATACCCAACGCCTTAATGCCCAAATCGCTCTCCCTCGTCTATCATTTTAAATCCCTAAACTATTAATAATTGTTTGTTTACTACTAACCATTTAAGCATTACCAATTATGATGCTGAGTCAAAACCCCAGATCCATCGCAGGTATCTCAAGATGATCTTAAAGAGCTGTTGACAAACTGCCAATATAAACTTTCAATTGCAATAACCCCTTAAATGATGAGGCCCATATTTGTAGAGCAAATTCAGCCATATTAAGGATTAGACTGAATCAGTGGTTGAGCCTCAAAACCTAACCTATGATGAACCATCACCAGGAGATAGACTGAATATTGAGGATCCTAACTGTCTAGCCGATTTAAATAGAAATTTTTTAAAATTTTAACTAAATTTAAAACCAGGTTGCCTAATTAAAACTTTACAACTAACCCAACTGATAACTTTACCATTAATATCAGCCTCAGGATCAAGATAAAAGCCAATCGCCTGATCCAAAAGCTAAGGAGAATACTTTAATCAAATTTAAATCCAAGCCACCCAATCCAAACGTTAAGGTCAACTAGACTGATAGCTAAGCCGCTTTAATTCAAAAGTATATGAATTTGATTAGTAATATTGGCCGCCATATTGACTTTAAACCTATTCTTGCTGCGTTTATCTCCTCATACTCATTTTTGCATGCCTCACTCACCAATGTGAGCTACACCTCCTTTAAATTGGTTTTTGACTCAAACTGTTAAATCGCCTCAAGATCAACATCCAGCTCTATTTAAAACTTAAGCCTTACTGAATGCTTTCAATCCTCTGAACCAGCCCTTCCATCCTAACGCCAAGTTTAAGATTGCCAAACCTTGGGATACCTACCTATATAAGATCAAGCTTTTCAAAGCAAATGAGTTTAAAAGCTATGAAATGATTTTCAACACCAACAACTTCCTATAACAACTCTTTTTATGTTCACCAGGTCAAGGTTTATACCAAATTCCTCAAGGTATTATAATTATACAGCCTGAAACTTTAATTAACACCAGTGTCAGGAAGATAGCAAGTTAATTTTAGACCATCCTGCAAGTTTAAGTGCTGAAGAACCCAAGCGATAAGCCCAAATACCAGTGGCATTGCTACTTGAGCGGCTGTTATGAAATTAGGAAGAATTTCTCCACTGAGCGCCCATGAGCCATAGTCATGTATAAGCACCTATCATTGCACCAAGTGAACATGGCCACAGGTCCCATAGGTTGTTGAAAATATATGGAGGAAGGGTGGTTTGGACTTGAACATAATAAAAAACTGTAATGGGTAGAGGAACTTTATTGTAAAGTTAAATAAAGAAAGTTAACCAACAATTTTCTCAGTGTGATGCAACTGATTAATTAGTTTTCAATTTGGTAGTTTGTCAAAGCAGGGATTGGGGCCCTCAAATTTCTACCTAACCCAGTAAAGCTTCAAGGGAGGGGGAAATAATGACTTCAACTTGAATCAACATCAAGGGAATAAGTGGCAGACCGAGTTGCTATCAGTTCAGCTGCAAACGCCTGATCTGAGGCTTTACTACATTTGCAATGGTTGGTGCAATGGCATTTGGCCCGATGGGCAATGGGAATCACCCAGGGACACCAAAAATAGGGGCGGTTCCAATGGGTTGGAAACATGTTTGGGATAACCAACTTACCCATGCCCAGTTTCTGGAGCATTTGTTCATACAAGCAGGATTCCTTAAATAATGATTGCAATCTTTGCAATGAGCGTTTTATATTATCAGCAACAATCCCCAATGGTTATACATGCCTGTTGGGACAAAGCCTGATGATTTCCAGAGGAGTTTAGGATTGACAACTGTACTTTTTGATGGCTTGCTGTTATCAGCAATTTTGACCAAGGATTCAATGCTTGTCCCCTTCTGACTATTAGGTGCTCACCCATAATACTCTATTTTTGTAGATTTTGGATCTTTTGGATTCAATTCTGAGGATACAGCACCATCAGTTTTCTGAAGCCCATTCAGCTCATGGGGATACGATTACCAATGATTTCTGCACAGATTTCCTTGCTTCAGCAAACTAATTTGGCAGTGGCAAGCGCTGGAACCGGGGGAGAAATATTCAAAGGGAATCTTTACCCAGCGCTCATCTACCACATGGGCAAGGTTACCCTTGGTGAAGAGGGATACAGCCGCACTCTTAGGTTCTTTTTATTATGAAAATGGAAAACTGCCCAGTCCACGCAGAGGGGACGTTCCCCTGGAATTACACCTGGTTGAGGCTTGGAGGGGAGTTGTTGGGATTCTCAATAGTTTTAGTGAAGCCTTGACTTGGGGCTTCCAGTTTATTACTTACTTTGGACAATCTCAACCAACCTTAACTATAATTAATTTAGCGCTTGATGTTTTGTTGGACTGAAAGCTTAAGAATAATATTAATTCTAAATTATTTAGCATTGGTAAAATTTAATTAACGTTGCTAGATTTCTTAACTAATTACCCGGGATAAATCAATATATAAGTGCTCCACTAGTCAATGATCCAGCCTGATAACCACCATTTTAACTTTTATCTTACCTAAAAATTAAATCCCTTCTTTCTTCATTATCTAACCTTATCTCCAACTTTACCTTATCTTATGAGTCCTTTATCTATTATATACCTCCATACATCCTCTAAAAGATTTCAGATAATGGTTTTATAATCTGCTCCCAGTTGCAACAGGGCTTGTGCTGATTGTTCCTTATATCCCTTATGTTATCCCTTGCTCTATTAGCACTATTTAAGGTGAAAATGTTTTACTCAATAAAATAAATCTTTACGCTCTACTAAATTTTTTAATCTTTTTAGTAAAAAATCATTCTCTTAGGACCTCTAAAACCTGTCTAGGTAAAGTCCCACTTACTATGTCTATATTTAAATCTGAATTTTCAAAGGACCAGCCTTCAGACCTCGTTAGTCCCAACAGTTGGACTGCTGTATTCTTTGAGGGAGGCAGACACCCATCACTTGTTGAGGTTTTGCCCAGATCCACTAATTTCTCCGGTGGAATTGCTCAGAGGGCATTCCATTTATTAGTATAAAAAAGGTGTAGCTGCCTATCCATCCTGATGGCTGCAGCGAGGACCCTTAACTCAAAGTCCTTAAGGGCCTCAAAATGGCTGCAGGTCCTTGTTGAACTGTTAGTTTTAAGGGGCCTCAAGGTCACAAAGAGGCCAAAGTGCCCCATAGCTTTGACAGACTAGAAGGGCCACCTGACCCCTGGGTCTACTGTACAACATGCTGAAGGTTTTGAAGACCTGTGGATGAAAATCTTGGAAAAGCTAATAGCCTTGTATGAGAAAATGTAGAAAATTACCCAAGGTTGCAGTTATCACTCCAATGGTCGCCCAATCAAGTTCAACGTCACCTTGGAGCCTTTAGACAAGAAGCTTGGGAACATGCATGTGTTCACTGAGCTTATTGATAAATGTCTTAATTAAAAACAAACATGTTTTGAACTTATGAACTTAGTAAGAAATTGTGAAGCCAAAATTCAGCTTATTTATTTAGCTTAAACAGAAGGCCAGTACTGCCACCAATAACTCTTTCCAGAATGAACTACATGATGACATGGAAGCAATTTGAGAAGACAACTTGGCCAAAGAGCCCCCTTTGAGTATGCAGAGACAGTGTCCTCTGAGCCAAGCCATAGTTCCAAGATGGGTATGGGTTCTCTTCTTGCCCCTTCTGGCTCTTACTCTAAAATAAGTTTATAAATTGAGGTTCATCCTTAGTCAGGATAATATTGCACTGTTCTTTAATGTATATGAGAGTGAAATGGAGGAGGCCACCAAAAAACAAAAAGTGAAGCACATCCATTATTGCTTCTGTGTAGAAGCCAGGGAAATTAAGATACCTCACCTGCGTGATTGTCTAATTGGATGAAAGCTAAGACTGACTTAAACCAGTAGTACAGAATGATAAAAACCTCACAAACCAGAAGCATGCCTTTATGCAATTTGACTTAACAAAATGGGAAAATCCCACTGAATTCTCTAAACAATTCTATGCCAGAACTCAGCTATTTGTTACTACTAATCATATTTCTCTAGATGAAACCAACACTGGCTTCATCTCTGTCTTCAAGTCCTGGCCTGACATCCAACTTCATATGCAGGGTTTAAGCAAAATTTTATGCATATTCAAGAAAATAATGAGTTTTTGACAATTATGCAGCTATGTCAAACAAAAACCTTACTTCTCAGAAGCCACCAACGAGATCTCACGTACATGCTATTGAAGCAAAGGACAAAAGTATACCTATTTGCTCCTGCTACAAAGATCATCTTCACACTATGGACTAATGCTACAAATGACGCACAGAAGAGGTAAAATGCGAACTGCCACCAAAAGGGAGGTCAGCATGGAGAAAGAGGCACTTTGTGCTGAGAGTTTAATGTCTTGCCTTTATATAAATCTGCTTTCCTTTAAATTGCTTCTGAAAATATCTGGGTGAATGAGTTAATCACTTTTGACAATTAACATCCTAAACTGCTTATATTTTTTTCTAAAAATCACTTATGTTCCTCCCTTTGCCTCCCAAATTTGACAGCCTGGATACTGGGTCACCATAATATTTCAAAATTCTCTTCTTACAAGCATCGATATTGGGTCTCCAGTGAAGGAAATTAAATTAAGGCTCATGAAGAAAACCAAGATTGCTCTCAATTCTCCACACTACATAAAGTATGTAACTGCTGGCCTCCAATAAACAAGGTCTAACAGAGCCTAATATGCGCTACTACTCAGGTTTGCTAAATATCCTTAGATACCTTGGTGGTAGCCCTTGGCAATCCCAGCTTATGAATGTTTGTTAAGGACTTAGTTTCTCCAGGTAGGACAATGCTATCATCCCTTACGCTAAAGTATTCTTACCCTTACTTGAAACACGTATACCGCTAGTATAAAAGAATAACAAGGATTGCAAGGTTTGTGTAAAGGTTTGAACCTGCTTACTGTAACTGATGACAAGTAAGACCAAAATCAATATTGTATCCAGGTTCCCAAATAAAATCGTCACCCCATGTGGTTGATGGAGTATAAGGAATGTACTTATATAATTTGAAGCCAAATATAAATCCTCCAAAGTCCCGAATTGGACTCTAAACCTAGGTGCATGTGAGCATCATCCCATAAAGCCTATTAGAGATATACGGCGTTAATAAACCATTAATGAAGGTTATCCTACCTTTTTTGGGAGTTCTTGATTCTGCATACGCCAAGCCTATCTGTGCTATAAGTTTAGCTAACAACTGAGACACATATATAATGAGGCTCAGAACTCCAGTAGCATATATAGTTTAAACTTGTTAAAATAATGATAGTATATGAGGGTTTGGAAGCCTCTGAAAAATTGTTAGAGGAACCTCCCACATAAGCATTAATCAAAAACTTTTTTTGGAGAAGATTTTTCCTATTACAAAGAAGGAAAGTTGATGAGTTACTGGATAAAAAGAGCAAATTGTTACCCAGCTCCACGTATGACTTCATTAGGATGAAAAGGGTCATACAAAAATAGAAACGGGAGAAACTTTCCTCATCTGAGCATAGCTTTAATGGAAGAGTAAAGTAGAAGAGGCTCAAGTTGCTATGAAGCTCAAGGAATTACTAGAATTGAACTGCTGGTTAATTCCAAAGTTAAGGACATCACCCCTCCTACACATTCGCATATAAGATAAAATTCACCAAGTTGTTATGGATTACTGCAAGATTAATTTGGGCTCAAGGAGGACATATATTGACTTCCTTATTAGTTGAATACTACATTTCCTAACAGGAGCTCAGTATTTTTGGCAAGGGATCTTGCCAGCGAGAATTGAAAAAATAAGCTAGCCCCTGAGGATAAAGAAAAGTGCAAACATATCACAAATAAAAAATTGTTTAAGCAGATCAGATGCCAAAGGGGATATTTAATACCTCAGACCCTTCAACGATTTATAAACAGAAAACTGGGTGACATCAAAATAAATATGCAATTAAGTTTACCTTAATATAACCAGGGGTTTCTTAAGACCTTAGATGGACATCTAGGGCATCCCATCAAGTTTTAAACGACTGGCATACTTCTCTCAAGCTCAAGCCTTTTTTATGTTTTACAACCCAAAAAAGAAGTTCCTCAGGCATAAAATTACTCAGCAGAGGATCTAACCCCTTTCATACAAGGTTGCCACAATCAAAAAATGACCTTACCTAAAGACTTAAAGATATCCAAGCGTTCCTCAGGATGGTGGTGTATTACAGACGTATCTCACGCAGCTGCTGACCTTATCAACTGTTGGAGATACCTCCAAGCTGAACGGAATAACTTTGGTTTGAGATTCAATATCTTGGTTAAATGATATGATAAAATCCATGTCAGGGATTTCTGATTCTTCAATTGACCAACGTAAGACTCTTCAGAGTTATTGGCCTCCTATGATGGATGAACCAAGCAATCTGAAATGACCAGCTTTTTGAAGGGGCTGGGTCCTTGTTAAGAAGGTCGATCAAGTCTAATAAGCACTCTATCAGATCTGACCATCATAATTATTTTAATAATAATGATAATCAGCAATATCATTTATCTGTTAGGAAAGATCTTACCTCGGGTGCATCAAGGAAATCCTTGCGTAAACCCACTAGATTTTCCCCTATAAATATCTCTAATTTTTAGTTAATAAAGTACCAAAAAATCTTGTTTCGCGTAGCTTAATTTTTGTCTATCTTCTTACAGGATTCAGTACTTCCAATTGGAATTTACTAAGCAATGGAACTAATAAATTCATTGCAATTGACTCAATCTTTGCTAGAGCCACAGAACTAATACTTTCATAGCCTTTGTAGCGCCTGCTTATAGAATTTATCACGAAATTTCAATACTGGTGCTTTCTGCCAGGTCTGCTTCCAAGGCTAACTGGTGAAAACATACTTTCATGCTGATGAATATGTCTAGTGAAGAGAGCCCCTCTTCTGAGGAATCTATGAGTATTACCCAATGGGTACACTCCAACAGGCAGGATCTGCCTTCCGTTACTACCAATAATCTGCAATTTCTAGCTTCTATGGACTTGGCCATTGAATGCCCAGACCAAAATAATTATCAGATTCAAGCCGCGAATGTAGAGGAGACTGTCAAAGGCTTGATATGGGGAGCTATCCAATCTGGTGCTCGCCCTAATCATGACTGAGCATCTAAAGTTGCTGAAAACATGATGAACTTATACAACTGAGCAGTGTTACAACCTACTGAAGTGGGCTTGGCTAGGACTGAACAGTACCTCTGGCATTATGTCCATCCTGCTATTCACCATGTACTCCAGATTTTGAAGTTGCATCATCTCAAAATCCTGTGACAGTTGACTCTGGCCCAACAATTTCACCCTCAGCTATCCGCGTTCTATGAGACAGCATCTAACTTTGGAAGGGATAATTGGGAAGCTATTCTCAATAATCGATGAGAAATTAATAATATCCATAACCAGTTGGTGAGCATTGACAATGGAGTTGTGGGATACATTGGACAAGAAGTATCTCAACAAGTTAGCAATGTCACCAATCCTATTCACCACCGTATCACTTCCCTGGAGGCTGAAATCTCAATCCAAATGGACCAATTGTGGGTCAAGCATGATAAGCGCTTTGGTGAGCTTAACAAGTTAGTCCAACATCTTGTTCAACTGGCGGGTAATGTCAGCGAAGGTGTACCTGGCCCTGTTGGTCCTCCTGGACCGCTGGGACCACCTAGCTCCCCATTGGTAATCCTGGGACCTCTGGGTGAATGTGGTCCTTCTGGTTCAGTGGGTCAACAAGGGCCACCAGGACCAGCAGGTTGAGATGGATCACAAGGACCTCTGGGACCTCCTGGTCCCCCTGGTTCCTCGCTTCCAATGGCCAATCCTGAACATTCAAATCTATTAGCTTCACGAGTTCAAGTGTTGGAAACTCAAATTTGAGCCCTAGCTCAAGGATGTTTCTTATCCTTGGAAGGCCTTCTGACTGACCCAGACTACTCCTTAATCAACTTACTGGATGGTATTGAGAATGCGCATCATCTATGCGATGTAAATCAAACTATGCAAGATACCCAGTTCACTACGTTGACCATGTCCATTGACTGGTTAACTGCCAAATGTGAAGTACTCGAGGCCAAGCAAGCTGAGATGATTACTGCAATTTCTAATTTAAACCAAGCGCCTATGAATGACCATCTTAGTCAATGGGTTCAAAATCTACAAGATGACTTGAACCACTTAAGACAACAGGTTGATCGAGTTCCCCATGCTACCCAATTTACAGAGTCTGAACTCTCCGAGGCTGAGCTAGTCAGGGTAGCAGGTGTACATGTCTTGAGTACAGAAAACACCCTTTTCAAACCTACCTTCAAGGATAAGTTTGAACCGGGTGAAGGAAGCATCCATTCTTTTCTTTTCGTGTATGAACGCGCCATGGATGGGGCTACTGATCAACAGAAGGTCCGTCATATTACCTCTTGCCTAAGCCAGCTCGCACAAGAAATCATGGTTTTCATCTTAAGGTCTGTACTACTTGGGCTCAAGTGAAAACCGCCCTCATTAAGGAATTTGGGAGTGACCAAATCCTTGACAATCAAAAGCAGGCCTTTATGAATATTCAAATCAAACGAGGAGAGTCTATCCAGGAGTTCGCCAAGCAATTCTACCATAAGTCCCAGACACTTGTCACTTGCAACCGGATCACCATTTATGATGCTATATCAGCTGTACTGAGTGTGTTTGCTTCTTGTACTCAGTTACTATTACATTTGAAGTCCCTAAAACGGAATTTTAACTCTATTATTGACATCAAGGAAGCACTTATGGAGATTCCCAATGGGGTGGTACATCTGAACTCCTCTAATAACCCTAATACTTACATCCATGTGATGCCACCTAAACCCAAGTCCAAACTAAAGAAGGAGCCATGCACTTATTGTGGTCTTGTGGGTCATGTGGTGTCTCAATGTTGGAAGTAGCAAGCTGAGGAGTCGAAAAAGAGGAGTCAGCATAGGGCATGAGGCTCCCTGTGCTGACCTACCTCAGGTGCCTCAGTCAAAACCTATTGATTCTTCTACCAATTGTTATGTGGTATCCGCTCCTAATGAGCTTGATATCCCAGATGAACTATCCAACAAAGACACTATTTCTGTTTATGCTTCTTCTTCTAATTCTATTCAATTAATTTATCCCTTGGTGTTTTCTATCCAAAACTTTGGCACTGATGTGACTCAGGTGGAAGTCATTGTGCATAAAATAAAAGTTTTGGCTATCATTGATATGGGATCGCTCATCAATGTACTCTCGTCCAAACTTATGAAAAAGATCAAATTGGCGCCGGACTTGAACCATTCCCAAGACTATGGAACGTCTGGACCTTCCTACACTAAATCTTTAGGAGCCTATTCCTCTCTTCCAATGCACTTTAATAGGCTGGTTGTGTCAGCCCCTGCAGTGGTATTGGATAACAACTGCTAAGACTTGCTGTTGGGAACTAAGTTTCTCACCAATTTTGATGCAATCATCAGTCTTAAGGACAAATACCTTTCTTTAATTGGGTACCAAGTACCTCTAATTTTACATGATGTTCCCAGTACCCAGGGCAAACTTAAGTGACGTGTCTGCTTACTGGAATTCCCCACTTCTATCTCACATCTTGAATACCGATTCCTGGGTCCAAGGACTATACTTCCACCACCTTCAGTTTGTGCCACCAAAGGAATGCCGCTATATTCTAACTCTCCAATTACCATTCCCCCTAAAGCTCAAGTCATCATTGATATGGGAGTTCAAGTATTTGTACCCAGTGATCATGTGTTAGAGATCTTTGGTAATCAAAATCCTTTTCATTTGGAGGATTTACCTTGCCCTGGTATACTTGATCCTGCCTACAATGGGACTGTTTTAGTTCTATTGGCTAATCTCACCTTTCAACCTATGCGATTGAATTACAATAACCCCATCGCCTATGTGAGGCCTACTACGGTGAGTGACTTATTGTCTGTCATGGGATGTGGAGATTTATGCCAATTTGGGCTGGAAGATCCCCCTATTGTTGCTAGAATTGATGTCAAATTTGGGGATTCACTTACTTCAGAACAACAGCTGGAGGCTGAGGATCTGATTGAAGAATATGCGGATATCTTTGCCCAAGTTCCTGGAGATTTTGGACTAATGAAAGATGTACAGCATCAGGTGAAAACAGGGGATACTCCCCATATCTGAGCTTGACCATATTGCAAGTCCAAAGTTGAGGAGGCTCAGGTTTCGGTAGAGCTGAAACAACTTCTTGATACTGGACTATTAACGCCTTCTAAAAGTCCCTGGGCTTCTCCTCTACTACTCATCCAAAAGAAAGATGGGGTTACAGAGTAGTTATGGACTATCGTTGACTCAATGCTGTTACTCAGAAGGATTCTTATCCTCTTCCTCGTATAGACAATTCCTTGAGGCTATTATCTGGGTCTCAATATTCCTTGGCTATGGACCTTGCAAGCGGTTATTGGAAAATTGATCTTGCACCGGAAGACCGTCAAAAATGTGCTTTAAGCTCTAGTGAGGGGTTATTTGAGCCTACTCTTATGCCGCAGAGGCTTTGCAATGCCCCTGCTACTTTTCAACGAGCCATGGATGGCTTGTTTGGGGATTTGAAACTTTCTTATGTTTTAGTTTATCTAGATGATGTTACTGTTTTTTCACGCACTTTTAATGAGCATTTGGCTCATTTGAAGGAAGTTTTTGGCCGACTGCGTCATGCCTCACTTAAGCTTAAACCATCAAAGTGTGCCTTTTTTAAGACTGAGATGGAATTTTTAGGGCATAAGGTTAATTGCAAGGGCATTTTACCCTTATCTAATAAGGCACAAGCTACTCAGACATGCTTGTTCCCAAAAGCTTGCATGATATTCAAGTGTATTAGGGATGGTTAGTTATTACTGACAGTTCAATCCCCATTTTGCAGAGATTGCAGAGCCGTTAGTTTACCTTTTGCATAAGGAAGTCCCCTTTGTATAAGAATAATCTCAGCAGCAATCCTTTGATCTGTTGCGCCAAGCCTTAATGAGATCACCCATCTCAACCCATCCTGACTTTTCAAAACCCTTTATACTATTTACTGATGCCAGTGATATTGCTATTGGAGCCATTCTGGCTCAACATAATACCAATCTGGTCAATCACCCCATCGTGTACTATAGCAAAACTCTTTCTAAGGCCAAACGCAATTATAGCATTACTGAGAGAGAATGCCTCGCTGTTTTGGCCGCTATTAAGCATTTTCGCCCTTATCTATATGGCAAGCATTTCACCATTGTGACAGATCACGCTTCCCTGAAGTGGTTGCAGCAAATGAAAGATCATGATGGGCGCTTAGCCAGATGGGCTTTGAAGCTCCAAAATTACTATTTTACCATTCAACATCGCGCTGGGGCTATACATTAAAACGCTGATGGCCTTTTTCAATTGCCTATCTTAACATTATTCTCTGCAGAGGAGGATCGCATTTATGACCTGATCGGTAGACCTGAGCTCTGGTTCCGTGAATCTAAGGATGTTATCTTGAAGTTATAATCCTTAACTGAAGACACTCGGGTCAAAGACGGATCACTATATAAAAGGTTAGGATCTAAGTGGTTGCCCTTTATTCAGCCCTCTGTGAGGACTGACACTATCATGGAGGCCCACCAAACTGTAGGTCATGGAGCTGTCGCTAAGACCCTCCAACGGTTAAAAAATCATTGTTACTGAGATAACATGCTGGAATCTGTGCATGATGTGCTGGAGTCGTGCCTTAAGTGCCAACAACAACGTGGCTGAAATCTGATGTTCCAACACCAAATTGTAGGACCTTCTGAACCCTTTGCTACTGTGAGTATTGGTGTGGTAGGTCCTCTTACTATGGCCACCTATGGACATTGATATATTTTGTTAGCTATTAACCATTTCTCTAAACGGATTAAAGCTTTTTTAGTTTCCACGGTCACCACCAAGGCTACGGCATCATTTTTTTAAACAAGTTTTCATCAGGCATGGCAGCCCAAAAGTTTTGTTATCAGATAATGGGACTAACTTCATTTCTTAGGTGGTAGCTGAGCTTACCAAATTATGGGTACCTACCAGTCCTTCACGTCCCCATATAATCCCTCCACTAATGGTGCCGTCAAATGAGCAAACGGTACCTTAGAGCCATTTTTCAAAAAATGGCTTCCAATGATCCTAGTAGATGGAACCTCTACTTACCTAGTGCGATGTTAGCCTATAGAGCTAGCTATCGTTGTATTATTGGAATGTCTCCGTTTAAAGCTATATATGGTCAGGAGCCTGTCCTCCCTTCAAGTGTACAACCTATACTTGAAGAGGCTACCCCACAAACCACTGATTTAGCAATGAGGAGACTGGCAGATGACTTAATCCAATTACAAGCATTAGCTTCAAGTTTCTTTGCGGCTACCACCTTGAAGGAAGGAACCTGGACTAACGCTAGTAGATCTACGTTGCCAGAATATCAAGTTGGAGATCTTGTACTCTTCTACCACCATAGGCCAGGAGGAAGAATTCAAAATTGGACCCCTTATGGTCTGGTCCTTATTGTATTATCTATCATTGGGGTATTGAATACTCTATTGCTGCTATTGATACTGGTACTGTTATCAATAGAGTGCATATTAGGTTTCTTCGCAAATTTGATACCCTAGGCAAGATCTTGAGGGGGCATTGTTGGAGATACCTCCAATATGACTGGAATAACTTTGGATCGAGATTTGATATAAGTCAAATGATATGATAAAATCCATGTTGGGGATTTCCATTTCTTCAATTGATCGATGTAAGACTGTTTGGAGTCATTGGCCTCCTATGATGGAGGAAACCAAGCAATCCAAAATGACCAAGCTTTTTGAAGGGGCTGGGTCCTTGTTAAGAAGGTCGATCAAATCTAATAAGCACTCTATCAGATCTGACCATCATGATTATTTTAATAATAATGATAATCAGCAATATCAATTATCTGTTAGTAAAGATCTTACCTCAGGTGCATCAAGGAAATCCTTGCGTAAACCCACTAGATTTTCCCCTATAAATATCTCTAATTTTTAATTAATAAAGTACCAAAAAATCTTGTCTCGCGTAGCTTAATTTTGGTCTATCTTTTTAATGGATTCAGTACTTCCAATTGGAATTTACTATTGAAATGGAACTAATAACTTCGTTGTAATTGACTCAATCTTTGCTAGAGCCACGGAACTAATACTTTAGTAGCCTTTGCAATGCCTGCTTATAGAATTTCTCACAAAATTCCAATATCAACCATTGGTCTAACTGCTTTAAAAGAACGTATTTTGTAAGTAAACCCTGAGCAGGATCAGCTATTCAATCTTCTTATGACTGCATAAGCAACCTAGCCTGTCCTTAAACACCTGAAATCTGATCAACCTTTTTTGCTATTTACCAATGCCAGCAATATGGCTGTGGGGCCATTTTACCCAGATAGATGATCATAAAGTAGACCAACCTATGCCTAATTTCTGTAAAACCATTTCTAAGAGTTAAGAAAACTAATGCATTACTGATAGAGAATTCTTGGCCTTGTTCCTAACAATTAAGCATTTTTGACCTTATCTATATGGATTTCACTTCACTATTGTCACTAATACTGCCTCTCTCAGATGACTCCAACAGATGAAGAATCCATATAGGAGAATGTCTAGATTGCACTACAGTACAGCTTTACCATAGTTTAACGCGCTGGTACTACTCACCAGAATGTAGATTCGTGGTTGAGTATAATGACCTTAGCCAAGTTGATAACTGAGGAAGACCATCTAAATGATTTAATTGGGTGGCCAGACACGTGAAAATTTTGAGACCCTGGAGGTCAAGATGGAGTTGCAATCTATGAAGTAGGACACCCAAATTAAGGATGTAATGCTTTATAAATTTATTAATGGAAAATAGTTGCCTTAAAAGTTTCCATCCTCTCAAACCAAAGATATTCTTGAAGGCCACTCCATCATGGAGCATGGCGCAGTCAAGAGGATGTATGAGTTGTTGAAAAAACAATGGTATTTGGACTGAATTGTGAAACATACATAAAGTATTAAAAGACTGTTTAATTTATGGGACTTAAGATTGTCCAAACACTCATTACCAGCATAAATTTATGGACCCCTCGTTGCCATTAAGCATGGTCAATGTGTATCTAGTGGAACTTTTATTACTGGTCTCCATGTCCATTGTTAAATTCTACTTGCCATTGAACATCTAACCAAGTGGGTCAGGGCTAGCTCTGTCCCTTCTGTCTCCGCAAAAGTTTTGATATTATTGCTTTTCCATTACATTTTCACACAACAAGGATGCTTATGGCTTTTCTTTATAATACCAGGTTAAATTTCACTATACTAATGTGTTCAGAAACTGACTTCACTGTTCAGTACCAGCCAAAAATTCACTGTCCCATATTTCTTTCAACTAATAGGGAATTAGAACAAGAAAAAGTTACCCTAGTATCTATTATTAAAAGAATGGCAGCCATTAGATATATGTGGTGAATCACTAACATCTGCTTTTCTAGTTTAACGCATAAGTTATCATCACATAATCAATATGTCACCATTCCAGGACCTCTACAGGAGTGAACTTAAAGCCTAGAGGAGTCCAACCACTGATATAATCTTCAGCTTTCAAAACTGCCAAATCAACCATGAGAGCACTGGATAACAGCGTTTAATGTTAAAAGCGCTTGCCACCCAAAAGATTATCACAACCACTACAAAGGAGACTTTTCAATCAATAGATCACTAATTAGCCCTTCCCGCTTTCAAAATTAAGGGCTCTCATCATATTTTATCACAGTCGTCCAGAAGACAGCCCAACAAGTTTAACATCTCTTGGTTGGTCTCATATTGCGTCCTATAAGATGTTGGTTCTAAATATTACAATGCAGATTTAATACAGGGCACTGCGTTGAAAGAGTTCATGCTAAGTATCTTTTGGCCCATATCCCCCTCTGTCAGGATCTTGAGGTAAGCACTGTCAGCAATTGTAAATTTAAATTTATTCAAAGTACACCAACCAGGGGATGAACACTACTGAAACAGAAACATCAAACAAAAAAGCCAAAAATTATGGACCAACCGCCTTAAACGAGCAATGAGACACACAAATAATGATAAAACAATTGACCAGGGGGAAAAGCAGTGAGCCACTTATCCCTCCATGGAGGAGGGGGAGGGGGATCAGGCAGATGTTAGATTTCTTGTTAAACGTTGAAGAGGCGGATCAATGCTGAGAGCAAGGGAATTGTAGCATCCGCCAGATGAGGGACAAGGTGAAGCGGATATTTGTTGAGACTGATACTGACAATTTGGGCTTAAAGCAAAGCCTTTATGAGTTCAGCAATATGGTGTTCATCTTGAATGCAGGCGTCTGGAAGCTGGGCTGATTGTGCAATGTTAGCTCTGGTGATTTGCGTGGTTGGGGAAAAATCTGCCAGTTCAGCAACATGCTTGATAGCAGTGGTGGCAGTTTCAGCTAGGCTTTTGATTTCCACTTTTGCAACAGCAGGGAAATTGGGGGGAACTGGGTGGGGTGCAGACCTTCCTCAAATTACATGACAGAAATTGCCATGGCTTCTTGGAGGTGGCAGCTTTTGGGTGAGGCCACCGTAGCCTCAGCTAGCTGATGGTCACTCAAGGAAGGGGCAGCGGTGGGTTTGGATATATATTTTTGGGTAGAAATGGGACATCAACGTCTGAATTCAGATAATGTTCTAATTAAATGGGAAGTCCGGAGGTGGGACAATATTACCAAATTCAGTCACTTCAACAAATAAATCCCAAGGATTTCGGTTGATTAGGAATGATTTGGAAATACGTGGCTGTGTTTGGGTAGGTTTTGGGGCGTTCTATTTTTTGAGCTGAATATGGGTCCAAACCTGCTCCCAATTGGTTAAATTGGGAGTAGATTGACTGGCTTGGGTTTGGGTTGATAGATTTTGCTGTTTCATTGATTGTATGGCTGGAGGGGGTGGGGCAGCCAAAATCCCCACTTGAAAAGCTTTAGGCATGGCCCCATGGGTGGGGTTGGCGGTTTTCACAGTGTTGGAATTGGATCAACATACCTTTTTTGGAATGGTCCAATTCAAGGCAGCTGGGGCAAATTGTGTGACCATTGTCAATGTGAGACCAAAAGAAGTGGTCTGGTGCTGATGGGATGTAGGCACGCGGTGGGATGTGCTGGGCCATGTTCAGCTGGTGAGGGTTAATTGCGGCCATTGATTGAGGCGCTGCTAGGCGTTCAGCACCACTCAACTATGAATTGGAGGATGGGGTCTGTGTTATAAAGTGGACAGCCCTGACATCAACTCCTCATAGAGTGTCTGAGGGGGAAGGTGTGAGGGAAAGGTTTGCAAAGTTCACCACAAATGTGGTATCATTGGGGAGATGTGTATGGGTGGTAATAATGTGTGTTTTTTTATAAATTAAGGGCGTTGCTGTTACAGCGTCTGCATCCTCTTCAGTGGGGAATCCAAGATCAAAATAGACCTTGTAAGGGAAGAAGTCAATGAATCCTGCTGGTATGAAGGTGGTCATTGACAGCTCAATAATCACTTTGTTGGAATATGGGATGAGGCGTCTATACTTGACATGTAGGCTAAAGAAGATATTGGATTGGGGTAGGGCTAAGGGGTGAGGGCGGGTTGGGTGAACTCACATGAGGTGCAGAACTAAGTCTCTTGGACGGACAAAACGGCCTGTTGCATTTGGCGGGCTGGATGAGCCAGTCTGCATGTGTTTGCCTGCTGGGCAGTAAACGCTATTGGGTGGAGAGCCACTGACCCACATTGGGGAACAGTTGGTGGACTCAAAGCCATAAATTGAAAACTGATGCGGTGAGACAACAGTGAAAAATTAACTGATTTTTCAAAATTTCTCAAAAGTGATTAAGCGGAAAATTTACAGCAATTTTAAAGGAGAACAATATGAGCTTACAAAACATCAGAGCAATGAGCGGTTTGAACGCCCCACTCTAGGATTGAGCCTTCCTGATATGGACATATTGTTGTGTAAAAGATTGATGCTCTAATTGGGCAAGATCTATAAAAAAGAATTGAGAGTATTATAAGGTAAAATTTTGACTGGGTCACCAATCAATGACCTGGGAGAACCTGCATCCCAAATATCAGAGTTGCATTTCAAAGCACTAGATCAATGAGATCATGACAATCCAGACGTCAACTTAGTAAAATTACCTGTTTTGACCATCCTAGTGGATGAGAAGTGAAGCTACTGATTGAGGAGGACCCAGACACTCTCTATATCACAAGGATTCTCACAAACTATCTATATTATAGATATTTTACCTAATAAAGTTGGCTCCAAATTATTCCCTTTATTTTAATCTTAGCATATTTTTACGTTCTTTTGTATGTTCACAGAAAAAATGTTGGCGGTTTTTGAACCAGGATAGTTTCCTATAAATTGACCCTTTCCTTTATAAAAAAGCTTTGTTATTGACTTATAGAAGCGATTCTGTCGCTAAGAGCCATCCCAAAGGAAGTTAAAACCTTCAAACAGAACACTCTGGGCAATCAAAATCAACTATTTGGCTTTACTAAATCAATGAAACCAATAAGATGAATTTTATATCTAGAAGTGTCATATCTAAAAACTTGATATCACAATAAACTGTATAGCTAGTTAAGGTGGTCTTGTTTGTATGAGATCCTGTGAAATTGGGGTTTCTCTCAGGTTGTCTATCAGAGTAAGGCTGTAGGTTCTCTTGAGTAAAAATAAGAGATGTTGTAGTACATATTCAAAACTGACTTTGTCAAAGTTCATGAAGGCATACAGCTGAAATAGTCAACATCAAAGTTAGAATTAAATGAGAATCAGCTATTATCATCTTCAGGTATGAAATTATCAGCTGATAAAACTTAAATACAGCGCATTTATCTGTTTTCCTCAAATACTATACAAAGCAATAGAGGGTAATAGTAAAGCGTCACTTATATTGGTTTTAGCCAGTTGAACCTGTAGAGTGGAATTTGACATCACCAGAAGTGAAATATTCTAGTTAAGAAGTACTTAGAGAATTGCTTTAGGATTGTGTACCAGCCAAATCTATAAATATCAATAAATAAACTTAAAAAAATCTTAAAATTACTTTTTTAATTTTTTACTTATAGTCAACTACTTCTGCAACAGATTTAATTTGGAAGTTATCACAACATCCATATTAGGACAGCTTTAGTCCCAATTTTATAATTGACATTGAATTATGTAGTTATTGAAAAATTATAAGACTTTATCATCTTTCTTCTTTTGTTTGAATGAGAAGCCTAATGCCTATTAATTCTAGCCAATATCCTCAAAATAAACCAAATAAAACTTATAATAACACTTTTATGAAAAACTAAACGTTAACTTTATTATAGGCTTTCTAGAAATTTTAAATGTTAATCTATAATTTTCTCTTAGTCAATCTTATTTTAGTTAAACTACATGCTGTTGATCAATATTATAATATGGATCTTGAACAGTTTGGACTTACTTTCATAGATGAGTTTTAAACAATCTTCAATTTTTTAATTTTAACATATATAATTGGGGTTATTCCAGTTAGCTGGAAGAGAGGGATTTGTCAGGTAATTCAGTTAAGTCAATATTATGATAAATCTTAAATATTTTAGTTTCTTTGAGAATCAATCATTCATCTATGTGCCTTTAAGCTAGTGAAGTTAGTGCTAGTATTTTTTGAGCTATACTATTTAAATGCAGTATTGTTTGTATTGTGGTCCCAAATCTAGTCAATCCATTTTAACCAGTTCCCTTTGGTTTTAGTTCTACTTACTGATCCATCATGACAAGCTTGAGGCCCTCTTTCCCAAAAGCATCCGCATCAAGGTTTTAAAAAAGCCTTAAATTGAACAATGCCATTATGAACTCAAAGAGCTAACTCACAGTTTAATGGATGATATTAAATTACATAAAAAACTTTTACCCAAGAATGTCCTTAACGCTATGCATGAGAAAGTAGAGCTTGTAGTTGAGGATGCAAATTATTTACATCATCATAATTGCAGTTAAATCTTAAATTATATCAGAATTGAGTCTCCCAAAAATATTTTAACTTTCTTTATATCAGTTCATGTAATTATTCAGCTAATTCCTTTTAACAATTCTTATAAGTAATTTATTCAAAAGGATATATTACTGGATAAGGGAGTATTTCTTTTATCTTACATGTATATGAAAGTTCTTTAGAAGAGGCATATGACTATCAGAAACTAAAACATTTGTCTTTCTGCCTTAGTCACACAGTGCAAGACATTTTGTTACACGAACTAATGGTGTGCCAAACGTGAGATGACGCTAATTCTGTGATAATTGATGAATTTGGCTGTGACCACACTTTGGATAACAGTAAAATAGTTTATATAGGAATAAGCATCAATTGATGATAAACCAGTTATGATTTTTCTCAACACTAGTATCTTGCTTCCCAGATACTTGTTGCTAAAAATTGAATTACAATAGATGACTCCATTACTGATTCTCTTTTTGGGTTAAGAAATTCACTAATATTTAACTCTATTGTAATGAAGTTGAGCACAAAACTACTTCCTAATTGCGTATTAAGGAAGCTAACATGGAAACCCTACTATATAATACAACCGTTGAAATTACAAGAGATTCTCTAAAATTTTCCAACATCTTGGTATTAGAACCCTCAATTAACAACCATCAAAAGAATTTCTGCAGCTACTGTAAGTGGTTGAACCATAACACAGGTAAATGTTATAGATGGATTAAAGAAAAGTTAATAAGAGATTGGCCAGCTTAAAAAAGTCTCTCATTGCTGTAAACAAATGTGCCTCAGAACTTAAATCTAGTTATAAAGAATCCAAAACTTTGTGTTTTCTTCTTTAGAAAAAAAAATGATATATCAATATATATCCAAGGCTATATTTAAACCTGTCTTATTCTTATATTGGTTATTTGTATAACTAGATAATTTTAGAGCAATGGTGTGCCACAATAGTATTTAAACTTTATATTGGGATGCTTTAACACTTATAGTTTCAGCCACAAACTGCAAAGAATTAATGCACTAGTTGTGAGTGAGGGGTAAATTAATATGGGAATGCAGTTTATAAATGGAGATAATTAGGGTATCAGTTGATCCTTCTGTTTCCTATATGAGTTAACCATCATGGCAGTCTGCACCAATTGCATTTTAGCTTTTAACACCATTAATCTCTGAAAATAACATTTTAAGCCATTTTCTAAAGCTCATATTTGGGTTTGTGGGAGAACAGAGTTTTAGTATGCAAGGTGGATTTTTTGAGCTTAAAAATTCATTTTTTATTTTTGAGAAAACAAAGAAAAGTAAACCAACATCTCACTACTAGCAGGATACTGGTTTTTATGCATTAATTTGGTGAGGTTTTTTATAAGTATGAGTGAATATATTAGCTAGCGCTATTTTAAAGGGTTTATTGTAGGCTCTGGATGTCATGTATTTGTTTTTATGACATTGGAACACATTTATTCAATTTATACTTGATTAGTACTTCTCAGGAAACTTTCCAGAGATATTATTAGAGGGTTCATTGTGGGTTTTAGATGTCTAATTTCTAGTCTGATAAAATTTAACTTGTTGACTAAATCAACCCTTCGCTTAGTCATTTTTAACCAAAATAAATTTGTGTAAAAAATGTTTTTCTGCGATATTTTTACCTTAGGTAGCCTCAGTTATCAGCTATTCTTAAAAAGAAATATGACCCTAATTGGGCCTCCTGTTTGGAGATGGGGTTCTATTTGCTTATTATTAATTTTTGTCATACCTATCTCCTCAGTGCAGCCCTGCTTCTTTTAGTATACAAAATTCAGTTAATTTATATATAAGTGATGTTTTTGAATTTAAGAACTTTTAGTGAAGTGGGGGTTCAGACAGGAAGAGACACGCAGCCACCTATCACACATCAAGGGTTTACTTCAAGTCTTTATCCTGGCCAATATCAAGGCCTGCGAGTTGATGCCTCACTTGGTCCTTAAGGGTTAAGGTTCAGTCCATCTTGATTGTCACATATGGAAACCTTAAATCATCTTTTCCTAGAAGGAGAGAGTCGCTCCTCTCTTAAGAACCTTCAACAAGGAGTATTTTTTATATGGAATCTGGAGGTTAATTGTCATAATAGATTTCATCTTATTTGGGTCAAGGATGGTGCTATGCGCTTATTTATGTGAAATTTCATGAATATCTCGTGATAAATTGTACAACATTTTGAAGAAATCCAGATGTAATTATATGCTGGCTAATATTTCCAAAACATTATGTATTGAATGCTGCGAATGACTTGACACAAATCCAGGATCTCTTCAATTTTTAGATTTCAAGGCGTCTTCCATCATTAAAATTTTATAGCACAATATTTCCCCCTAGAAGTTATAAAAGAGGAAATGTGAGATGATGATATTTTCCAATAGTGTGGTAGTAAATTCGAAAGATCTATTGTCCAACACTTCTTGGTTGGGAAGGACCACGCACTTATAAATCTATTTTAGTTAAAGTATAAAAAATTCAAATTCTTCCCCCCTTATGTTGTGACCACCTAGTGCTAAAAAATGCAAATTATTGGTATCTATCATGACAAGTCATCAGCTTGATAGTCAGGTGCTGCACATCACTTATTATCCATAAACTTTTAACATTTGTAGCAAAATGTCTCTTTGCTCACTATTTTCACATGTTATGGTTATCTGGTCCAACTCTAGCTTTACTGTATATTAAAATTATGTGATAAAGTTCTTAAGCCTTTAGTATAGGTAAGACTACGTTAAGGATCTACACAAATAAGCAGCTAAACTTTGGCAAATAAAGCGGTCATATACTAGTGTAAGTGAATAATATTTTTATAAACAAATCACTTCATTCAAGATGCAGTAGTGCTCTCATGATGAGGATCATCAACTAAGATACAATGCCATTATGAAGAGTAATTGATACTTCAGATAAAGGTTTAAATGGGAAGTCACAGAGTCAAATTAGTACAAATAATTTTAGGATAAAATCAAATAATGGAATCATGGTTGCGTTATAACTCCAAAATGAAAACTAAGAATCAAGTAAATTGACTATTTAACACTTCCCCCCTTGACTTTATTTACTACTTGATCTTTGATGGGAGGGTCACCAGGCTTGTAATAGGGTCAGAAGAACTTAGCGTGGACACAATTATTTATCTGTCTGTCAATCAAGCTTCACTCAGTATAGGCTATGGCAGCGACTTGGTCAAGTACAGTGAAGGCCCTTTACATGAAGTACCAACTTATGCATTCTAATAACCCATAAGTGTTTCAGTAGGAGACCCAAATGGTGACTTCAAAGCCTGCTACAGTGAACCTATGAAAGTCATCCGTCTTCTTCTGATTGATTTTTTGGGCTAGGGCTGCTCCATAGGCCTCAGTCTAAATCTCAATAAGGAATTCTGCTAGTTAGTCAAAGTATTTGGATGGCTTATTTTGTCCTTATTGATAATGGAAGAGCGTAACAAAGGTGGTTACATAGGTTGTCGGCCATATAAAAGCTGTGAAGGTGAATATCCCATACCAGTGTGGTAACTATTGTATGCAAAAATAGTTGAGTCCATGTAGATGGCCCATTGAGACAAAATTGTTGGCAAACTTCCAAAGAGCTTGTATTAACTTACAATTGGCACGTTCCAAACTCTGTTATTATCAGGATGATAAGGGACTATTGCATTTCTAGAGGCTAGAATTCTATAAATGTGTATAGTTTATTGGAAGGCTGCACAGGATCTAGGTATCAATGATGCAACAGGAAGGCAAAATGGTAATCGCCGTCCCACAATAATATGATACTAAATAAAATGACAATTGTCTATATATATCTTTTTTGTTATTGGTAGAGTTGCAATACTGCCTAGCCCCAGGAAAGTCTCACTAATCCTCTCCTACACCAGCAAACTTGAACTGCCAGTTAAACTTTCAAAATCTACCTCTTTCTATTTTATAGAAGTTGCACTACCAATTGTTTTCTATATAGCTCTCTAATATTCTGATAGAGTTAAACTGCCAGTTAACCTTATTTAATGTTTTTCAGGTTTCCTCCCTTTTGGTTTTGTTCTCACAGTTCTTATACTAATCACTACAACCACTCTTTCTGTCTCTGCCAGGGTTCCCACAGAGTGTATTTGCAATTTCAACTATGCGGCGGTCTCTGTTTTTCTTGACATAACCAATATTCCTTGTTATTTAAATCTATTAAAGTGTTTTCCGTTGAAATTGTATATGTCAATCCATATTCACTGCCAGATTTAATAACAGCGGCAATTTTCCTGCCATATCTTAAATCTAATTGATTATAATAAAACTTTTGTTACCAATTTTTTTAATGGTTCAATATATCAATAGATTAATCCTATTGCTTAAACATTTCGATTTTCAATATTGCCCCCTTTACTGAGCAATAAAATACTGGTGGCGCCATCCTTTTTTCACTGGTAATTCTCAAAACAAAACGTTGATGCATATGTTGATGCGTTCTCTGCCCCATTAGCTTTATTTTAGATCAATGGCATAAGGACTATGTGTAAGTTGAGCCCTTTCCCATCGCCTGACTTTCCTAAAGTCCTCACTGTAGACAGTGCTCCCTTAGTGGAAGTTCAAGTCACCTTGTCTCAAGAGGAGCTCATTCTAGAGTTTGCTGGCTATCTAATGTCCTAAAGAGCCTATTTTGGAAACATAATGGCCGAGTTGTGAAGGGGTGGGGAGCCTCAATGGGGCCATCATTTCTGGAGGAAATAATTTTCATGGCCAACTGCGTTAAACGCCTGGAGTTGCCACCAGCCGTTGGTCATTGCACAGAGTGATACTTGTTTTTTGCCTTTTGCGTTTCATATTCTGGTCCTTCTTAGTTGTTTAAGGGAGAACCTCATGCGCAGGACCACTTTTTCTCACTGGGTGTAAATTTCAGGATAATCTCTTCAACTGTATGCATGATGGAGTCTGCTGAGTTTTAGACTTAGATGTAGGATCTGGAGAAATATTAGAGCTCTATGATAAGTACTCATGCTTTATAACTAAGAAATCCGCTGATTAAAATCTACAAGACCATATGTTAGTACAACAACTTATACGTGGCTTGTCAAAATTTCAAGCACATTGGTTGAGTAGCTTTGTTTGAGAACTTTAAAGTGTACAAAGTTTGCTTTTTGTTACAATGGAAAAAATAATATTGGTATATAAATTTGGAAACCTTGTGCTCAGTCAAACTCAGTAATTAGCACTATATGTAACCCTCTGGGATTCTCAGCTAGGCTCTTACTTCTACTGCATAAGCTCTTATTATCTGCGTTGATTATTATTCTTATTGTTATTGACCAAATCTGGGTAGTGTTAGTATTATGATTATTACTTAAGTTGAGCTTTTTTGTAATTCACGTTGACTAGAAAATCTAACGTTAAACTGGTGCTCGTCCTTATTCTCTTCAAAGGTATCTCTGAAACGGCAGGGAACTCTTCCAATCCTCTCACCTTCCTTTATAGGGTCTCTTCCCCATTCTCTTCTTGCAGATCCTGGAGGAGATCAGATAACAAACAAACAACCTAAGGGTATATAATCCTTGCACTCTTATCCTAAGAATAATTTATACCACCAATGTATAAAACAAGTACGTTTTTATCAAATTAGGATCTGTCTTTATTGGGAAAAAAATTTGTGTTTTTATAGTACAATTGTCGCACAGCTTTTTAGCTGACCACTAAAAACTAATTAATTGTCCCCAGATGGTTTGATCCTTAAGTTTTAGCTTCTGAATACTGACGGGTATCTATGCCTTAATTATTAGTGAGTTATAATCCTCAATGTTCAGTGACAATATATTATTGTAAAGAATTGGACATCATTTTTATTAGGGTCATGTTTCCTGATGACGCTTCTATCATTTAAAAAAGATTAGAAACGCTTTTTATAGTTTCAACAACTCTTTACCATTTGATCATAATGATTCCTCATAGTAATTTGATTATCAGGTGTTACTCCCTCATTGAATCCCTGCTCAATATTGTTGTGGATGATCACAGATAAAAATACCAATTGAAAAAATATCAGATTACTTCCATTGTTTAAATATAACTAATACTTTAGTCAGCAATCGTCGCCAAGATATCAGATTGGAACTACCATACTTCAAATTGATTAATATGATAATGTGATGGTTAAATGTGGTTGACTGAAATTACAACAATTGATCATTCATTAAATCTCTTTTGGATGGGAAACCATGTCATAAAATTGATAAAAAAGAAAAATCTGTTTTTTAAGGATCAATCGCCTTTGATGTAAAAATTTAGCTTTTTAATAATTTTGTGACAAAGTGGCTTATCAAAAAACTAAGTAAATGACTGACTGATATTGTTCTTCATCTATTGTAACAAAAAGAAAACTTAGAGCATATTAAAGAGCTCTCAAAACAAGACTACCAAACTAATATGATTGAAATTTTGAAAGGACACGTTTACATTGTTGTAATAACATAAGGTGATGTAAATTATAATCAGTTGGTCCCTCTGTATTCAAATATGGGTACTTATCATACAGCCCTCATATCTTTCATTGATGTCCCATATTGGTAACTTGGGTTGCTTCCTATGCCTGTTAAGCCTTGAGATGGAGTGTATTGCTACTGAGCAGCTGTTAAATGGCTGCAGCAGATCGCCTATTCTGTTGTTACGCTCCTTCCCACAGTCTATCCCTAGCATGTATGACATTTTGTTTGATTGTTTGGCGTTGGGCGCCTCCTTTTCCCCCTGTGCAGAGGTGCAACTTCCTTCATGTTAAACGCTGCATTTTCCCCCTGTTTGTTGCTTAATTTCTTGTTCTCTTATGGTAGTCTATAGCTGTGGTTGTAAGGTCTTCTCCTGGTTGCACAGGAGTGTGCCTATATGATCGTTGTTCTATAGTTCTGCCTTTTTGTCATCCCGTTCCTGGGCTCCTATTCATTTCATCCATCAAACTGTCCATAAAGGCCTCTCCCCTCCCAAGGGAGCATCGCCCACGTTTTTTCCAATGCCGCCCTCTCACAAGATCAAGTTTATCTCTGTGTAAAAAAGTCGTGATGCATAGCACATCCAAGTCATCCAAGCCGCATAGGTGGAAGTTGATGAAGCAGGCGTTCTATTGGTGGTTATCACTGGAGGCAGCTAGGGAAGGCCAATGGCAATGAATATATGGTCAAAATGCAAGGTGGTAGTCTCATATTTGCTTTTTTCTATTAAAGTGCATCTAGTATTGTAATAGTATTTTTATTAATGTAATAATTATTAACTAGATAATTTTTTGCTTTTGGTCTTACCATTCATCTTTCTTTACAAATCTCCTCTTTTTTAGAAGAATTCTAACTGTTTGATATACTATATCATGAGACTTTTCTTGACCAGGAATCATTTGATGCTGTTCCATATCTGTGGATATTCCTTAGCAATAAAATTGGTGGTTATGGCAACGTTGTTTATTTCAAGAGATGTTACAATGTAGAAATGTTGGGGTTTGTCCATGTAGTTATGCTTTAGTATTTTATATATAGGGTTTATTGTTTTCTCAGTGGTCTTCCTTTGTTGTCTCTCTATCTCTTGAGAGTGGGTCAGTACATGTACATCATTAGAAGTCCATTAGTATAGTAATTTTGTTAAAGGAAGCGCTTTGTCCGGTGTGGAAATGTAATTTGTATCCAATTGGACATTAAGGTCAATTTGATGGAAGTAGAATTTCCATTCTCCACTCTGCTAAATCTTTTCCCTGATCATTTAATTCATTTGTCCCACGTCTATATGTCATTTTATGGGGCAGTGTGAAGCAAAGTGGCCTCATTATCCACAATTGTGGCAGGTCAGGAATGTAATGTTTGTCAGCATGTATCATTCATTATTCCTCCCCAAGGATTGTGAGGGTTAGAGGGTGGATAGTACGATGCTTGGGAAGGAGGGCTTAAGTTGATGGCTCAATTCTGATGGCAGGTGATTTTCATACCTAGCCTGAAGGTCTTAATGTAATGCTAGTTGTAGATAGTTGATAAAGATCAATTAAGGGTCAAAACTTGCAAACCCAGGGCATTGTATCTAAGAGCTCACTTATGGTTACACTAACAAAGTCATCATGATCCCAACGTCGTCCTTGGAAAATTATAACCCCTTTCTAAGATTTGGGCTTCAAAAGTGAATTGATTGGCAAACTTGATCATGGTTTTATTCCTCTGGAACCTAATTGTCAAGAAGTCATCCTTTCATCAAACCATCTTCTCTATGACCTCAAATAGTTTTAGCACCATGTCTTTGACTTCCTAGTAGTTGATGGAACTGTCCTCTATGTAGCAGGTGGCCTAGTCAATGCTTTAATTTTTAAAGTAGATATTAGTAGTTTCGCCTTTTGGAAATCCAAAGATCTTTTATGGCAAATTTGAAACGCTTGAAAAATTAGTGCATGTTTCCATCTTTATTGAATGGAGGTAACTTAATGATGCAAATACTCTTGTACCACTCAGGGCTGTGTGATCTAGTGACAAATTGCAGTGCCTCCTTTTAAAGAAAGTTGCACCAATATGGGGAGTGTACGTGGGTCAGAAAACATAACTTGAGTTTTCTGCAGTCTTTTGTGAGGTAGCAGTTTCTTCAGCTTTAAACACAGCGACTACTTGGGGAGGTCCTCTTGCAAGGCTTAGTCTTTGTCCCTGAAGCCTTTGCTGTATGTTATTAGATTCTCATCACCTTCTCAGTTCACAAAGAGCTCTTCTGTAATCTTCTCAATTTTACTCTTGGTGCAGTGACACAATCCATCTTTACTGCTATAAACTTGTCAATCTTATATCATAAATCTCATTGACGCTTCTTTGAATCTAATTCTTGATCAATGCAGTGTAACTGGTCGACTTTGTCATTGAAGATGCTCTTCAATTTGGAGGTTCTGTCACCCAATGTTATGAAGCCAGCCCAGAGCATATTTGAGTTTATCTGCTAATAATTTACACTCGTGGAGTAGCTCATTGTTGGTTTGCATAATGCATCCAAATTGTTATTTAATTTCATCATATTGTGTTGACTTTGTAGACTGGGGTGGACACCATTAGCAATTAATGTATCTTACATGGATCTGATATGCAAAAGCTCTTGTTCAGTTGAATTTGTGGGCCCCTTGTATTGAGTAGCACCATTGCTACTGGTGAATTGCGTTAATAAATGTGTGTAGTTCAGCGGAAAGTTGCACAGGATCAGGTACCACTAATGCAATGTAAAGAAAAATAAAAATAGTCATCCCAAAATATAATATAATATTAGACAAACCATAAATTGTCTATATAAATCTCTTATAAAATTGGGAAAGTCACATTACCGCCTAGTCCTAGGAATTCTCTATAATCTCCTTCTTTGCTGGAAGAGTTGCAGTGCCAGTTTTTCTTTGTAAAATCTACCTTTTTATCTTTAGTAGAGGTTCACACTAAATATGCTTTCCTTTTTAGCACTAGTGGTGCCCAACCCAAAAGGAGGAGTCGCCACGCATCTTTATTTGCAAATGGGCCAAAAAAAGGGATTATCATAAAATAAAAATTCCTAATGTAGCCCCTAGGTTATCAGCCTAGCAAGCCATATCAGATGGCGAGGAAACTTTGGGGAAACTTTTGTCCGGTGCCCACTTTAGCTGGCGGACCATGGTAGACCACACTGGGGTAGGGACATCAGCGACATGAGGCATAAAGAGGTAAAATTGTGGACTAATTATTCTTTTTTTTTTTTTAGTACTAGATGGTCCCAACCCAAGGGGGGATTCATCGATGTTTATTGAATTACGCCTGGGCTCCTAAGAGCCTGAGGCGAGGGAAGGGGAGGGAGGAGGCATCGAGAAAGGGAGGGGGTTTGCGCGCCAGAGCCGTGCTGCAGTGACAACTGAGCGGGGGAGGGTTGGCGACATAGTGCAGACCTTCAGGGCCATCTCAAAGTGTACCTGAAAGTGGGTGATCATGTGTGGAAGGGTCCACACCTGCTGGTCAAAGGCAGCACGAAGGAAGGAGTTATGGATGGTCCAGATGGCTGTGGCATAGGTGAGGACACGGAGGGGTCGGTGGCAACCAGGCAATGTCTGCTCAAACATGAGGTCTTGCACAGGGTGTCCAGACCAGGGCTGAGCATGGAGGAGCGCGCGGGCCTTTGGCCAAAATGCGGCGACACCTGGACAGGTGAAAAAACGATGGAGGTGGGAGTCAATAGGCTCCACACAGCGGGGGCAGCTTCGGTGCTGGAAGGTAGGGCCAGTCCGGTCCCCTGTCCTGTATGAACAGTGGAGCACTCTCCATAAGGTGTTGGACACCTTTGCTGACAGGATGGGGTGATAGACGTCCTTCCACAATTCCTTAAGGTCAAATTTCACGGAGGGAGGGAGGAGCTCAAGGAGTCTTGGGCGGATGGGAGGACGATCTTGGGGGTTGAGGCGAGTTGTGACAACTTGTCCATTGTGCACAATTGCATGGCGACGTGGGCTGAGGCCAGGGCCTTCCCTTCTGTATGGGAAGGCATGGTGGATCCGCGCGCCTACTCGTTTCAGGGCAAGGAGAGCCTGGTTCCAGTAGGGGGATGAGGATGGTTTTAGGCGATGGCCTGGGTGGTTTGTGAGCCACTCCCCTAATGAGGTCAGAGATGCTCTAGGAAGACCCAGAGCTGCTGACACTGACTGGCGGAGGGCGGGCGCCCATTGGGGCATGGGGGTCGCGTCCCAGCAGACAATCGGCCAAAGGAACTTCAGGAAGATTGTGGTGGCGTGGGATCGCGTGTCCAGAAGCCCTAGGCCCCCTTCATTGCAGGGTCGGGTAATGGTTGAGAGGGCTATTGGTGGATGGTTTGAGCCCCAGATCCAACAGCGGAGGAGTACATTGAGCCGCGTATAAAAGGCATCTGTGAATGGGCAGACGTGCGCTAGGAACCAGACTTTGGAGAGGAGGAACACATTGGCCATCAGAGCTCGACCCTGGGGGGTGATGTGCCGCCGGTTCCAGCTGGCAATCCTGGAGTTAACTGCTGCAAGGAGCAAGTCCTCATTGTCTTTTAGCGCAACTCCTTGTTGGTTGGTGAGAACGCCCAGGTGACGGAAGGTACCGCGCTCAGGTTCAATACCAAATGGTGGGGGGAAGGTGGGGGAGCCGACCTGTACAACTGTTGTCTTGAAGGTGTTGACCATGGCGTTGGACGCCTTGGTGTACCTCTCAATGGTCACAGCAGCGAGGGCAACATCCCCAGGGCAGCCAAATGCAATGGCAGTGTCATCTGCAAATGCCATGGTGCGTGTGGGGGCTTTACCTGGGACCAGAATCCCTGTTAGCTTGTCCTGTAAGGAGGCCAAGAGGGGGTCAAGGGTGATGTTAAAAAGGATAGGGCTCAGGGGTCCCCTTGCCGGAGACCTTGCCCAACTGGTACTGCCACTGTAAAACCCATTGGCGCCAGGACTCTGGTGTGGAGCTGGTCATAGAGCGATGATATCCAGCGCCTAGCTGCGGGTGGGAGATGGAAGCGGGCCAGGGAAGCATCAATATACTTCCAGGCTACCCGATCATATGCTTTCTCCATATCCAGAAGAGCCACAAAGCCATTCACCTTACGAGAGTTAGCAGTCAAAGTCACGTGAAGGTCATTATAGTTGTCCCATAACGACCTCCCCGGAATAAAACCGTGCTGGGATGGGGAGAGGCGAGGTGACACCCATTTGGTGATGCGGTTGGCCAGAAGCTTCGTGAAGAGCTTGTGGTCTGTGTTGATCAACGCTATGGGGCGCCAGTTCGCCAGGTTCTCACGGTCTGACTTCTTGTGAATGAGGGTCGTGATTGAGCCTCTGGAGTCGGGGAGGACCTCGCCATTCACCAAGAGTGCAGCGAAGAGGTCGCGGAGGGTTCTGGCTATCACTGCAGGTTCCAGAAGGTACACCTCAAAGGGTATTCCATCTGGGCCTGGGGCTTTAAGCCGTGGGGATTTCAGAAGGGTTTCCATCACCTCCTGGATGGAAATAGGCGCCAGTAGAGCCTCATCAGCCCGTGGGTCAATGGGCGGCTCTGGAGCCCGCCACAGGAAGTCTTGGATGTCCGATGGGTCCACCTGGGTGGCATGGAAGAGGCTGGAGTAGAAGCGGTGTAGTTCCTGCGTGATTTCCTCCTTATCTGAAGTGGTTGTAGTGCCAATCTTCAGTGCAGTAATATCCTGCGCTGTTGACCGGGCTTTCTGTTTCTGAAAGAAGAAGCGGGTGGGGCGTTCCCATTGAGCATAGTAACGAGATGTTGTAAAGTTTGCTGCCCGTTCTTCCTGCAGTGTGAGCTCCAAGCGGAGTGCTTCCTGCGCCGCTTCCCAGTCTTCCAACCATCTGGGAGAGGGCGAAGGCTGGCAGTTTCGCTCTAGATGTCTGATTCTGGCTTCCGCCCTTTTGACTCTGGCGCGAGCTGCAGTCATCTGGGCTTTGGCACAGTTGTAAGCAACGCGGGTGATGCCCTCCTTGGTCACCGCCCATCTAGCCTTGTGGTCAAGCAGGTGGGGTGGGGGGAGGTGAGAGTCTCCCGGATGGTCATAGACAGCTTCTCCTTAGTGAAGGGGTTGTTGAGAAGAGCTGGGGCAACCCTAGGCCAGAACCTACGCGACGGTCTAAGTGTGGTGGTGAGGACAACGGTGAGTGACCTGTGATCACTCAGATGGTTGTCACGAGAGATGGGAGAGGAGACGCGGCCAATTAGCAGGGGGCCAATCAGTGCCATATCTATGCGTGACGCTGACTGGAAAGCTCCTCCATCATACTGGATCCTAGTCATGCAACCTAGGCCAGACGCGGAGGGTGGAAGCGCATCTATAAAGCCACTCAGGCGAAGGAAATCCTGGAGGCGACTTGATCCAGGGCGTTCCTTTGCTGCAGGGGGTAAGAGTCACGGACGCGACTTATGGTTGTGTTGAAATCTCCTAAGAGAACTGTATTCCGTGGGAGATTGAGTTGGAGGAGCTCTTCCAAGAGCCGATTTTGCTCCTGACCTGCATTAGGCAGGTAGATGCTTGCAGCGAAGAAGGAGAAGTCAGGAGTGGTGAGTTTGGCCAGTATGAGGCGGCCACCTAGATATTGTGAAAAAGAATGGGTTTTAACCCGGGGATTCAAAACAATAAGGGCGGCATGGTTTGTCCAGAAGGAGTTGCCTCCAAACTGTTCATTCCATGCAGATTGTTCGTGGGGGAGGATATGGGGCTCCTGGACAGCAGCGATGTCAATTTGTGCTGACCTGAAGTTTTGGAGGAGGCGGGCTCTCCGCTTAAAGTCCCGCAACCCATTTGCGTTGATGGATTGCAGGGCCAGGGTGCTGCCATGGGGACTCATAGCTGTTCCCCTCCATGTCCTGGGGGTTGCCAGCGCTTAAACCTGCTGCTGTGAGGCGGCTAGTTTTGAGTCCTTTAGCTTGACTATTAGCTGCAATCCGTGAGGAGCGTCGAGGGTTCTGAGGGGAAGGAGAGGGTGGGGGGGGCGGAGGACCCAGTAAGCCAGCCTAGGATGCTGCCCCCGCTCCGTTGCAGGGGAAGGACCTGAGGGTGCTCAATGGTAACCTCCGCGGTGTCCCCATTTGTTGAGTCTGAGTCCATATTCACTTCCTCCAACACTGCAAAGGATCCGCGCGAAATGGACTGTGGGGTTGGGGTAGGACTCTTTGAGGTGGCACTTCTACTGCAGGCCGCGAGTTGCCAGTCCATGCTGGTGGGCATAGCTCCATTGGGAGCTGAGGGCTGATGTGATAAATCGCTGGTGGGGGTTGGTGGGGGTGCCGCGGAGCCCTGAGTGGGGGTGGCTGACGAGGGGCACCCTGTGGGAGATGCCTTGCGCTTGGTGAGAGAGGGAGTTGACTCTGGGAGATTGGAGGGGGTGCCCATTGGAAGGGGGGCATGAGCGCAAAGGTATCCCACACCAATAGTGGGGTTAGCTGTTTCAACTGCTAGGCGTAAGGCCTCAGGGGACAGGTCTTGAATGGGAACCCATTGTGTGGGTTGTGGAATTGCTGCTGCAGCCATGTGGGATCGTTTTTGGCCTGGTTTAGGCCCCTGGGTGGTGGCTAAGAGGGCTTGTTTTGAGCTGTGCAGCCACTATACAAGTGTCCAAGGGCGTTACACCATGAACACCGGGGGCGCGCCTGATCAGGGTCAACAAAAAAGATCTCAGGGCATGCCCCAACTACCGCCACACGAGGAATAACCTCAATGTTATGGGATACAGTGGGGGAGGGGATGAATGACGCCCTAGCAGTGCGAGCTCTTTGAGTGGGAGCATAGTAAGAGGGGACGCTAAAGTCCACTGAAAGAACAGACCCAAACTCCATTAAACCACGATGGAGTGCCAGTTTAAGAGACTCAGGATCAACAGTCATTGGTAGGTTGGAAAAAGTAACCCATGAAATTTTCTCCAGGTGAGAGCGTGTGCGGGAGATGCGAAGAGATCCGCGTGGAATAATGACCTGGAGGGTGGCAGCATGGTCAGCAAGGGCAGCTTCAGTGAAGCCCACATCGATGTAGTGGCCCTCCACTGATTCATGGATGGTGGTGTTAATAGGGAATGTCTCCGCAATCGCTGCAAAGTATGAGAAGTAATCCTCTGTATAGAATTCAACAGGGTTATGCCCATAATAAAGGCGAATTGCGTGGGAGAGGGTTGAGCGAGGTAGAGCTTTTTGCGCTCTAGTTTCGGCCCATTTCTTCTTAACATCGGCAATAAACGCCACTTCACGGGGATCAGCTTTGGGTAGCGTTGGTGCCAGAGGTTTTTGCCACGCCCCAGTGGCTCCTTTGGTACGTTTGTGTTTGCTTTGGGCTGCAATTGCAGGTTGGGTGTGAGCTGGTGGTTTGGACAAGTTTGCGGAGTTCCCTTGTTTCTGGAATGTTACAGCAGTTGCTGGCGTCATATTAAATTGAGGGGCGGTTTGTTGGGCCTCGCTAAATTGGGGAGGCCCATCCAGATTGGAATTAACTCCAGCCAATTGGGAGGAGGGAGATGTTTCATCACCATCCCAATCTATTTGGGTAAATTCAGCCCGAGTATTTGCTGTGATTTCGTGGGCAAAACTCATTGGCTGATTGGTGAATTGGTCGTTTTCAGCATATTGAGATAAAGTGCCGACTTGAGAAGTGCCGATTATGGAGTTTAAATGGGATGGGTGAGATTGGAACTGGTGTGAAGTTCCAAAATCTGAACCATTTAAATCCCCATTGGGAAGAGTAGATTGTCCCAATTTGGTGCTTAGTGAACCAGAATGTGCGGCTAATCCAACCTTACATCCGAGGGTTTGGGGGCCAGGTGATTGTTGGGCCTCGCTAAATTGGGGAGTCTCATCCAGATTGGAATTAACTCCAGCCAATTGGGAGGAGGGAGATGTTTCATCACCATCCCAATCTATTTGGGTAAATTCAGCCCGAGTGTTTGCTGTGATTTCGTGGGCAAAACTCATTGGCTGATTAGTGAATTGGTCGTTTTCAGCATATTGCAATAAAGTGCCGACTTGAGAAGTGCCAATTACGGGGTTTAAATGGGACAGGTGAGATTGGAACTGGTGTGAAGTTCCAAAATCCGAACCATTTGAATCCTCATTGGGAAGAGTAGATTGTCCCAATTTGGTGCTTAGTGAACTAGAATGTGCGGCTAATCCAACCTTACATCTGAGGATTTGGGGGCCAGGTAGCTGGGTATCGCCCCTCATGGAGGGAGCCAGAAACACGGCGTCAGCAATAATAGATGGGGCTGAATTAGCTGACACAATGGGGGAGGTGAATGTCTGGATGGGCTGAGTTGCATTCAACTGAGCAGACGCCATTAAAACAGCGTGGGTGATGGCCTCCTTGGTTGGAGGGGGCCCAGCGGGTTGGTGGGAGGCAGCACACACAGAGCTGTTAGGCGTGCAGGTTGCAGAAGTGCGATCAGGTGAACTGGCGCTAGTTGGAGTAGCTCCAGGTTGGGGGGTGGTGCCTGCTTTCATGGCTGCTGCTTGAGAGCGGGTGATTCTGGTTGACCCTGAGGTGGGTAACCGAGGGTTGCTTCGTTTGGGGGTGGTGCTGGCTCGTTTGGCATAGCCTTCGGGTTCTTTTGTGGGGTTTCCCGCCATATTTGCTAATAGTTTTCGTAAATCTCTTTAGTGGAGCTAAATTTCAGGCTGAATTGATTTTAGAAAAGTGATGCTTAGCAGAAAGAGATACCTAATTATTCTTTCTTTAACTCTTTATATACAATCTTAGAGTCACACTTCTGGTTAATCTTTTCAAATGTTTCTCTGTTATTTTCTTTTTGGTTTTATTCTCACAGTTCTTATAATAATCATTACGGCTGCTTGTCTGTCTTTGATGGAGTTCTCATATAGTGTATTTGCCATTTTGGCCATGCAGTAGAGACTTTATTTCTTGACATTACCATAATTTGTCAATGTTAGTTTTGTTAGTGGGGTTTCCATCAGAATCATGTATGTCTGTCCATATTCTATGCAAATTTAGAAACAATGACAATTGTCCTTGTATTTTACATCTAAGAAAATATAGTAATCATATTTGTTATCAATTTATCAACCAACCAATATAGCTGTCAAGATTTCCTTTAATTGGGGGAAACCCCAACTGGGGGTCATGACCTGCCTATGGGTGGATGTTGGATTGGGCTCCCAATAAAATTGGGGTAAGCCCAATTCAAAGTATCAGGGATCAACCTCAATAATTAATTTTAATTTAAATAATAGTAAATTTGATACTGGCGACTAATGCTGAGGATGCCAAACAATCAATCAAGCCACAGGGAATTACCACCCAACGTCTACCCAGTCAACTAACCCCTTTTGGGAGCACCAGTGACTTATGCTGAGGATGCTCCCACTCCCCTTGCATTTTTATTTATTTGGCTTTGACAATTGATGCTAAGACTTTCTGAATATTCATCTTCTAATCCATCGAGGTCTTATAAATACCTCAAAGATCATTTTAATAAAATACTGTTTTAAAACCTATCTCTTTTCCTTTTTAGCTTACCAAAGTCCTTAATAACTCATTAACTTGTTTAGGGCTTCAGGGCCCTGACTAATTATGGGCACAGGTTGGAGTTGCTCCCCCATGGCCTAAAAACTTGTGTCCCAGCCAGGTGCCCCCAAGTTACCCATGAGAGCTAATTTGGGGAAAAGAGGAGAGGCAGTCACAGCTGAGGGCTATTGGCCCAAGGCATATACCCTGGGCCTAAACAACCCTAGGAGGTACAACCTGGCCTGGCCCCTGCCCCACATAGGGCAAGCCAGGTTGGAAGTGGTAGGGTCAGTCGGGGAGGCCACCTGGCTGATCTGATTCCAAATACTGGACAGACAAACCCATTATTTTCTGGCCCCTGCCCCACAGAGGGCAAGCCAGGATGAGGGGGACCAAGGGCCTACAAAACTAGCCTGGGCGACCAAGCCCAGGCTAATGGGGTTTGATCCCCAATGACATCCCCAGCACTGATGCCAGGTGTCAACCATGATGCCAGCCCCAGCGCTGATGCTGGGTGTTAATCCCAATGCCAGCCCCAGCGCCAATGCCAGCTCTTATGCTGATGCCAATGCCACTCCCCAATGATGCTCACCAGATCCTGCTGTATTGTCCACACCAGCTACCTTGGCCTGTTTCATCCTACCATCCAGATCAGGTGCTCCCACCTTGGCTCTGACCCCTATCTAAGGCTTTTAGGGGGGTTATTTCAAGATTCTCCCTCAATTGGGGGAAGCCCCAACTAGGGGTTGTGACCTGCCTATAGGCGGATGCTGGATTGGGCTCCTCATTAATTTGGGTAAGCCCAATCCAAAGTATCAGGGATAAATCCCAATAATTTATTATAATTTAGATAAAAGTAAATTTGGCACCGTCAACCAATGCCAAGGATGCCAAACAATCAATTGAACCATGGGGAATTACCATCTAACATCGACCTAATCAATTAACCCCTTTTGGAAACACTGCAATTCATGCCTAGGATGTTCCCACTCCCTTTGTATTATTTATTTGGCTTCAGCAATTAATGCCAAGACTTTCCAAATCTGCCCCTTTCTGATCTATTGAGGTCTTATAAAAAATTTGAGGATCATTTTTAAAAAATACCATTTTCTTTCTTATCTCTTTTCCTTTTTAGCTTACCAAAGACCTTAATGGCCTATTAACTTGTTGGGGGCTTTGGGCCCTGACTAATTATGGGCATCTGTTGGATTTTCTCCCATGTGGTCAGAAAATAGCAAAAGATTAAGTTTATTGCTCAATCATATCAATCTTACAACAAGGACAGTAATTTATTTTCCGCAAATTTCCATCAACTTTGTTAGTTTGGAAATGACTTGAGTTGTGAAATTAGTGGAATTACCTTTTATATTACATTCAGATAACCATGCTGGTGTATAATCTGCTTCATTATATATTTTGCAGTTTATATGGCTTTAAGATCTTTAAGTCAAGCTGCAACCCAATTATTGAGATAATAAACAGACATTATGATATACTTGAAGCTAAGAACGATAGTCAAGAGGGTCCTATAACATTGATAGACACCATGTTCTAAGACCAACTAGGATTGACCAACTGGTCAAAAGTCATAGGCTATAAGGCTGATGGGCATGACATCTGTGGAAAGTCATGAACTGAACTTGAATGTCAAATATTAATGACTCCTATTAACCCATTGTTGAAATACTTTAGGGTCTTAAGCAGACTGTGAAATTCTGAGGATTACTTGCTTGATTAAATAATTCTTGCATGCTTATTTGGGCTAAAATTTGGCCAAACAATCCTCAATTTTGCCAGTGGCTTATGGTATTTTGACCGTTTGGAAACTCACTAGGCATCCTCAAATTGCTCCAACTTTTCTGGCCAATATTTAGTTTTTTTCCCTCCATAGGTGGGAACTGGAACTGAGGCAGGCAAAGTTACAAGCTGTGGATCATGGATCCCAGCTTGCTGACACTCTCCAAAAATTGACTTAGAATACAAATTAGAAAGAGTATTAAGAAAATAAATCTTTATATAAGACTACTTAATCAGATAATTATTCATTAGGCCAGGTGCCAGTATTTATACCTCTCTTGGGCATCTCCTGGCCACATTCAAGCAAGCAATCTCACAGACTATTTCCACCTCAGTTCAGCCCTTGAAATGATATGACTGAAACCAAAAACTAAGTTTATTGGTGGCATAATACTATCATATTTTGGAGGATTTTAGGGATGAAAATTACAACAATGAGCGTGCAAAATGGTCCTAGGATCATCTTGAAAGGAGGTTCATCATACTGATGACAAAATATGATTTCTGGGAGATTTTGTGGAAGAGTTAAATAAATGACATACCCTTAATTAGGCCATCAGCAGGCCTCTCTCAATAGCACTAGGTACTCCCATTTGGTGGTCCATGTGCAAGTGCTATCATGCCGGTTACGCATATTGACATACAAAAATTATTTTGGACCAGTCAAAATATGTTTTCATCATACAGCTGACATAAATGACTCCCTAATTGGGATATCAACAGACCCTCTCACTAGCACTAGGTACTCCCATTTAGTCAGTCCATGTGTTAGTGCTATCATGCTGATTACATGTACCAACAAACAAAATTTCCCTAAGGCATAAATCAACCCAGCTCAATCATGTTTTTGTCATACAGCTGATGAAAATGACTCCCTAATTAATATGTCAGCTATTCCTCTTGATAGCACTAGGTACTCCCATTTGGGCAGTCCATGTGCAAGTGCTATCGTGCTGATTAGTTCTTTTTTGGCTTTTTGTTCATGTGATTTAAAGACGTTTTCTATAAATCAATTTTAAACAATTTCTCATGTTGATTAATTAATATTAGATCTGATTAATTAGGACTAATTGCTGAGGGTTTAGTGCAGCTATAATCAGCCCAACAGTGCAAGTGTAATCAGCCAGGCTTCCATTAGAATAAGTGAATTGATTTGACATTGAGTTAATTGGCCTGAGCTGAGTAGTTGCATAGAAGGTTGGCCTAGATGTACAGATGTATTTTTGGCTAAGTTTTATAAATTAAATGATGTTGCAATAATCAGCCTGAGTCATGTTATTGCAGAGAAGATTGGTCTAAATAAGCAAGTTATTCTGTTCAAGATTTATAATAACTCAATTAAATCCATGCTTCAATATTTGACCCAACCCATATTAATGCAATAGGCAATAATTAGAGTATTAGATCAAGCATTGGGTGGGAATTTTCCTGATCTGTTGGTTGTCAAATGGTTTATTTTTGGGCCAACCACAGAATCCAACACATCCCCCACTTGACTCAAACATAATCCCTATGATTCCCAATTAGAATTTATTGACCATTTTCATTTTTAATTTTAGCCCAACCAGCTGATGAATCTTGAGTTAAATCCTTTTTATTTTTAATTTTTTCCCAAACGGCTGATGAATCTTAATTTGAAACCTCCTTTTGTTATATTCAGCCTGAACTGCCAACAATTCTGGGGTGGAATCCTCTTCCTATCCTTATGTGCAAATTAAAGTAGCAAATAGGCGTACTATATCTGTATATATTTTGTTTTTTTATATGAATAAATTTTTTATTTTTTTATATTATTTACATTTTCTTTTCTTCTTTTATTTACTATATTTATATTTTGTATTGCAATGCTAATATCTTTTATTTACTCGTCCAAGCTCTTGAAACTTTTTATAAATTTAGTTGGACACAGTTGTATATAAAATCAGCCCTAATTTCTCCAACATGTGTTTTCTCCATGTTGGTTGAGGTATGAAAATCGTTCATTATAACAATATTGTTAAGGCTGATTAGGTCTTCAATGTTTTTGTTCACAGCATCCAGCTCAGTCAAATATAATTCCTAAAATCATTGTGCTCTGAAGTTAATTCCAGGTAATTTCTTTGGCTCAAAGTGGCATGATTAGTGAGTAGTTCTGTGCTTTCTGATGTTAGGAAATCAGGCTTTTATATCCACATGAGCTCCCCCACTGCGATAAGATCCTGGGAGTAGGATATAATCATATCAGAGCTAATTTCCATCTTGTTGTTGTAATTTCGTCTGGCCAAAAAACCATAAACTGGTTATGTTGGTCCCTTGCAGAAAGTGTCACCTATTTTGAGTGAGAACCAATTGTGAAATTCCAAGGATTGCTCAATTGATTAAATGATTCCTGCACAATTATTTAAGATGAAGTTCAGCCAAATGATCCTTAATTTTGCCATTGGCTTACGGTACTTTGACCATTTGGAAACTCACTAGGCATCCTCAAATTGCTCCGACTTTTCTAGCCAACATCTAGTTTGTTTTCTCTCCATAAGTGGGAACTTCAACTGAGCAGGCAAAGTTACAAGCTGCGGATCCTGAGATCCCAGCTTGCTGACACTCTCCAAAAATTGACTTAGAATATAAATTAGAAAGAATATTAAAAAATAAATCTTTATATAAGACTACTTAATCAGATAATTATTCATTAGGCCAGGTGCCAGTATTTATACCTCTCTTGGGCATCTCCTGGCCACATTCAAGCAAGCAATCTCACAGACTATTTCCACCTCAGTTCAGCCCTTGAAATGATATGACTGAAACCAAAAAGTAAGTTTAATGGTGGCATAATACTATCATATTTTAGAGGATTTTAGGGATGAAAATTACAACAATGAGCGTGCAAAATGGTCCTAGGATCATCTTGAAAGGAGGTTCATCATACTGATGACAAAATATGATTTCTGGGAGATTTTGTGGAAGAGTTTAATAAATGACATACCCTTAATTAGGCCATCAGCAGGCCTCTCTCAATAGCACTAGGTACTCCCATTTGGGTGGTCCATGTGCAAGTGCTATCATGCTGGTTACGCATATTGACATACAAAAATTAACTTAGGACCAGTCAAAATATGTTTTCATCATACAGCTGACATTAATGTCTCCCTAATTGGGATATCAACAGACCCTCTCACTAGCACTAGGTACTCCCATTAAGGCAGTCCATGTGCAAGTGCTATCATGCTGATTATGCATACTGACATACAAAATTTGCCCTAAGGCGGAAATCAATCCAGCTCAATCATGTTTTCATCATACATCAGACAAAAATGACTCCCTAATTGGGATGTCAGCTGTTTCTCTTAAGAGCGCTAGGTACTCTCATTTTAGGTGGTCCATGTGCAAGTGCTGTCATGCTGATTACGTTCTTTTTAGCTTTTTGTTCATGTGATTTAAAGATGTTTTTTTCAGGTCAATCTCAAATGATTTCTCATGTTGATTATTTAATATTAGACCGGATTAATTAAGACTAGTTGCTGAGGGTTTAGTGCGGCGATAATCCGCCCAACAGTGCGAGTGTATTCAGCCAGGCTTCCAATATAATAAGTGAATTGATTTGATATTGAGTTAATTGGCCTGAGCTGAGTAGTTGCAGAGAAGGTCAGCTTAAATGTATGAGTGAATTCAAGCTGAGTTTTGATAACTAAATGATGTTGCAATGATCAGCCTGAGCCATGTTATTGCAGAGAAGATTGGTCTAAATAAGCAAGTTATTCTGTTCAAGATTTATAATAGCTCAATTAAATCCATGCTGCAAAAATTGGCCCAAGTCGTGTTATTGCAATAGGCATTAATTAGAGTATTAGCTCAAGCATTAGGTTGGGAATTGGCCCAATCTGTCAGTTGTTGAAGGACTTATTTTTGAGTCAACCACAGAATCTAACACATACCTCCTTGGCCTACAGCGCAATGAGCTTGTATTGTTATTTACAAATGGGTTGAAGGCAGTGGTATAATACCCAATTATTTCTTACAAATTTTGTTTTATTTCCATCCCACTTTTTAGTGTCCTTCATGAGCTGATTATAGCTGTGGTGAATAACATACTTTTCATCAGCTAATTCTTTTCATTTTTTATATAGAGTTGATCTTCAAATGGAGTGAGTGCTGCTATGGTGGGCAGTTGCAAAAGCCCATTAATGTTCTTTTAGGTGTCCTTAATGGCGAATTATCTCATTAGTGTAGGCTTTTAAATTTCAAAGTTCATCATGCTAACCAACCTTTTGGTTCTATGAGATAATACAACCATTTCAAGGAAGCATGGTTGTGAAAATCTTGAATTTGATCCCATGTTTTTAGACTCAGAACTGTAAACAAGATTATGACACCTAAGCATTCTCACTCAGTTACCATATAATTGCACTCATGCTTATCTAAGACATGAATACAGAAGGCTACTGGGTGCTCCTTTCCATAAGCCCCTATCTGGAAGAGCACCACCCCTATGGATTTGAGAGACATGTCATATTGAACTATAAAGGACTGGTTAAAGTTAGGATATCATAAAATAGAAGCTTCAGGCAAAGTCTTCTGCATCCAGTTGAAGGAGTCTTTGCATAATTGTAACCATTGAAATGCGATTTTTCCTCAAAGTAAATGGAATAAAGACAAAACGAGTTGTGAGAACTTCAGTATGAATTGGTGGTATTATCCAACCATTTTAAGAAACACTTGGATATCTCAATTATTTACAAGTTCCTTCATGCAGTTTATGGCCCTTAAGCTTCTTTGGCTGTGGCCATATTCCTCAAGTTTCAACAATGTGCCCCAGATAATTCATTTTAGACTTAAAATGACACTTTCTAGGCTTGTTTTGTAATGGAGCTTGGGCCAACATTCAAAAAGGCCTTTTTCAGATGCGCTGATGTTGGATAAACGTTTTCAAAAACACACTTTTATTGTCAATATAAATTAAAATGCACTTCATCTTCAAATATCACATTATAGTGTAAATTGCCCACTAGAAGGTGGCCAGCGCGTTGAATAACCTTAAAGCATTTAAGTTAGTTAGAAAAATCCTTGAGAGGTGATATTTGCGCACTCTTCCTTGTCTTTAGGATGCAGGTAATTATACCAGAATCCACTAATGATATCTAAAGTGGTAAATTACTTAGCTCCTCCTAACTGGTCCAAAGCATCATCTATTCAAAGTAAAAGATAAGAATCTTTTTAGTTATGCTATTTAGACGTTAGTAATTGATGAGACTCTATTAGAGCCATCTTTTTTCTTAACTATGGTTACCAGACTAACCCAGGGGTTGCGCAAGGGGTGATCAGTCCTTGATGTATGAGCCTTTTCAAGTTCTTTTGCACCTCCTTATCACTGGCCTTAATTCTTAGTATTGACTGCGAGCAGATGGGCTTTGCATCCCCAGTGTAAAAGCGGCTCTGAATCCCCATAGCGCATCTGAGGTCATAGTCATCTGTTGCAAATACATGAACATATTTTTGTATGAGGGCCAACGCTTGATCTTTCTGATTCTCTGTTAGTCCATTGAGTTGCTCATAGATAATGGCTGCACTATTCAATGGATGAAGCATGGGTAAGCCAAACTCTGTTAAATTTCTAGGATCATGTGCTTCTCAAATTTCTATAGAGGAATGAGGTGCATGAACACAATCTTCTGCCCTCTCTTGACTAAATTTTTGGAGCAATTAGAGCAGTGAGTAATTCAAAGATCTTCTAGTTTTGAGATGAAAAACTCTATGAACCACAGTTAGACTTTGATTGTTGACATGAAATTTAAACTTTCAAGAGAACCATCACTGCTGATAGATGAGACCCATTGATAGATTCCTCGGTCCTTCATGTTTTTTGCACAATCTGATGAATTGACTCACCTCAAAACCGCCTTATGCGCGCGTAAACATCCCTATTGTCATAGATAATACTAGCTATGATAAAATTATTTATGTCAAACTTGGGACCCACTTGGGTGTAACAATTTGGTTTTATGGCTTAAACCTAATTTAACTTACGAGTTTAATGCAATCAACTTAAATGCATAGTGGATTTTGTATGTTGATCTCTATAATTGACACAATAGCCTTAAACATGGATGGTTTGAATAGGGAGTACCTATTGCTATTAAAAGGCCTGCTGACGTCCCAATTAGGGGTGCATCATTATTCAAATTCTATATTGTAATTTCCACATGTATTTTATTTTGTCAGCTGTATGACAAAAAGCTAATTGAGATTTTAAAGCAAATATACACCGCTGAGGTGCTAATTTTATGCTTAAAATCCTGCTGATTATGAAAGTTGAAGTGTCTTCAATCAGGCTGAAATAATTTTAATCAAGTTAATTCAAGGACATGTTAAATTGGGGAATTATGATAACCACTGGCTTAATCCTTAAAAATTTGCATGGTTCTAATGGACTCAACTAGTAGATAAGTATGGCCGGGAGATGACTGAAAGAAATAAAATACCAGCGCCTGGCCTGCTAATAATTCATCATCTTATCATCTTATCATCTGATCTTCATGTATTATCATTTATTTATATTTTATACGTTTTTGGTATTTTTTGTGAAGTATTAGGTTCATATTAAGAGTTTAGATGAGCATTAAGGGAATCTTGTACTTTTACCTGCATCAGGAGAGTTCCCAATTACAAAGGAGAAATTACCAGAATAGACCATAAGAGTCAATTAGCGTTTTAATGACCTAGTGAGCTTCAGAATGGTTAGTAATACATAAACACTTGGCAAAAATTGAGGATATAATGGTCAAATTTTTTCAACTAATGAAGCAGAATTTCTTTTTTAAACGAGTTACTTCCTAAGATTAACAAGTGGTGATCAAACAAACATAAGTACAGACCTTATTATGAACAACCAACCTAGAATCCAGGCAGATGCTGCTAGAAGATTTAGCAATAATGAAATGTAGACCAATAATTGAGGGATCAATAAGTATTTCAACGCTGCCTGCCAGAACACTGAGGATAATACATCATACTCTTTATATCAATCACAGCTTAAGGAAAGTATGTAGAATCAACAGGCCTTATTGAGTTTACTTCAGAAAGTGTCAAGGAGATGATGAAAACTCTTTATATGGCTAAAGAATTGGTACATCTCGAGAAATTTATCTTATGGTCTGTTATACTACCTCAAAGACAAGGTCCTCGAGATAAAAATGTACATGCAATACTGGGAGGCGACCATGGCAACCCTTTTCAGACGCCTTAACAGCAGTAAGAAAACAACAAATTTTTGGTTAACTTTGTACAACCATCCATCAAGAAAATTCAGCGGATTCTGGCTCAATAAAATCTAGAACTCACAGAAATCTACCAATTTCAAGAAGAAGAACGTCTTCTTGATTAAGCCTACTGGATAACTAAATTCCAGTTTTACTGAAGTCAGAAAAGCAATCGTAAATAATACTGAGCATGTAAATGATGCTGGTCAAAGGCTGAACACTTTGTATGAACATCTCAACATATGAGTTCTGAAGATAGCTACTGAAGTCCTTGATCACAATGGATTGTCTAATGAGTGGGTACAAAACGTCAATAGGTGCTGCCAAAAGTTAGAAACCCACTCAGAATTTTTGTCTTCTCAGACTGAATGCCTTACTGATGAAGCTACCTCTGCTCGCAGAAATCATATGGACCTAAAAGCAATGCACGTTTGGTTTGATGAGTATGCTAAACTGAGCTGGGTATATTACAAAAGACATTTAAGATCTTGCTGCACTACTGGCACGGCTAAACAATGAGGAAGAATTTGCCCAAATAAATGACAAGTTCTCGAAAATTTGGACAACAGTGTAATCTTTTTTAATTTTTAATCTTTAAATTTGTTAAAATTTTATTTGGAAGTATGTGCCCTGAGACGTCGCACTCAAGGGATGGAAGGGCCGATTAAATTGTGAATTTTTAGCAAAGTGTATAGCAAAGGAAGGGTTTGATGTTAGTTGCACAGCCTCGGCATTGCATCTTGCTGTGGGTCACTATTGGGGGACCTCAGTTACATCAGGTAAATGGGCTTTCTATAAACATGTTTGGTGCACAATAAAAGTTTTAAACATGTGTGAAATGACCCATGACGCTACTTGCGCACGCTGTCTTTGTGAAATGCCATCTTCAAAAAGCCAGTAGCTAAAGTTTTTGTTTAGACAAAACTGATAGTTATTGATGGCCCTAGCTGAGCTAGACCCTTGGGGTCTTTCAGTGGCAGCAACCCAGTTGCTATGGATCACCCATTGCTCTAGAACGAAAATTAACTTGTTGCAGTCAAGTTATCAATGCCTTTACTTGGACTGGAAGAGCCAGTCTTCAGCTAAATGGTTGGAATTTGTGGTTCATATCTGTGTTAAGCGCACCGCTTCCTCCCAGACTCTTACCACTATGTTACATGAAACATACCTGTGGTGCAGCGAATCTTCTTCATTGCACACTGTGCACTGCCTGTGCGCAGAATTTGTGAACTCCCCTGTGTGAAACAGGCGTTTAGTGACTGTCCAATGCAGAGTTGTAATCTTGGGGTGAAGTAAGGCTTGCTCAATATTCTTCAAGTGGTATTACGGAACTTGGGTGGGTGAGTGTTTATTCCCCATATCCAGAGCTGGGATTGGCTGGATGCACAAGCCCTCAGAAATTGCATTGACTGGTGACGTTGGATGCCGGTTGAGTTTTGAGTTTTCCATTTTTGCCCGTGGTTCATTTTTTGGGTTTCATATTCAATCCTTGGTGCGATTTTTTAAAGTCTTGAAATAACAAAGCATCGCCTTGGCCTTTGGTGTCACGTCCAATGGACCTAATAACCCTATGCATAACCTAGGTAGTTGAATAGGGTGGTCAAGTATCCTGGGTTCCAGAGGGCCAGGTCTCTGGCTAATTAGGTTCTTGCTGCAGATGCTCATGGAAGCGGACTCCCTTCCTGTAAGATTGCATCAATGATCCATTTTATAAATATGTTCATGGCGTTGCATTCAGGGTCAATTAGATTCATCACGCCTTCAGAAGTTGGCCCCTTAGTGTGGTGATTCTGGATGGGGGAGCATGATCCCCAGATCCAGGGTTGTAGGATTGATGTGAGTTTTTTTTAAAATTTTTGAAGGCAATAGCATGAGTAGGGTACCAAACTTTGAGAAGAGTATAGTATTGGCAAGGCGACATTTTCCAGCCATAGATGTCTTCCTGAACTTCCACCTTGCCACTGTCCTTTGGAAATCCTAAAGTATCTTCTCTTAAACCTCTTGAGTTGCTATACCCTCACTTGTGATGGGGATCCCTAGGTGTCTGATGGGTTCCTTTTGGGCAAGGCATCTGAAATGGGGGCGGGATAAAGCTGGACTTCTTACAATTCTTCACTTTTCTTGTTTTTTTTTGTTTTTTGTCCTCTTGTTTCTAGGGCCTAGGCGTTTAGCATTTGATAGCACCAAGGCTTGTATTTTGGTTTTGTTGAGTTTGACTTAGAAGGATATTTCATATAAGCTGATTATTTCCTATACCTTTCTTGAAATCCGCGTTGGAAGAGACCCCTACCACACAGTCATCTGCGAAGGCTAATACCTAAGTTGCCTTTGACTCTTGCACTATATACCAGCTAAGTGATTCTCCATCACCCGTAAGAGGAGATCAATTTTGAGGCTGCACAGGATAGGGCTAAGTGGGTCCCCTAGACGAAGGCCTCTTTATGGTGTGACTGGAAGTGAAATGAATGCAGAACCAAGAACAGAGAAGGTGGACGACAGCTGATGATTTTCTATCCATGAAATAAAGGTATAGAAAAGCTTTGTTTGTGAAGTATTGCCGCCAAGTATTCCCAGTCTACTCTGTCATATGCCTTAGCTTGGTCTAGAAAGCAGAGCGTGCCCTTGGATGGTCCACCCAGTGTGTTTGTCACTTTATGTATGTTGTCCCAGATGTCTTCCCTGGGGTGAAAACATGATGTTGTGGGGAAACGCACTCCCTGGCTTTTTCTGAAAAACTCTTAGCCATAATCTTTCCCATTATCTTCATATCCGCATCGATTAGAGATATTGGGCGCCAGTTGTTCAGGTTGGTAGGGCCCCTTTTATGAAGAGCACTATGATATAGGCTTCCGCGCCTCCTGGGACTACTCTCCCCTATTGCAGACTTGAGTTAAAGAGGATAAGCATGGGCTTCTTTATTGCTCCATAGTGTGCTTTATAGTACTCATAGGGAATGCCATCTGGTCCTGTTGACTTTTTAGTAGGAAGTCTCCACAGAACCTGTGTTAGCTTGTCCCCCGTTATGGGGACAACAAGGTTGGCTAAATGCTTGGTGTGGTTGGGGCAACATTGATGAAGTAGTATTTAGAAGCTTTCTCTATTGGGGCTGCTTTATACAGTTCTTAGTAGTAACAGTGGGTGATGGATGCTACTGCATCTGGGTCACTAGTGGTTTGTCCTTTGTGTGTTTGGAGCTCAGAGACTGGTAATTTTAGACCTCTTTTTGTAAATCTGGTTGAAAAACTTGGATGGTTGATCCCCCAAACGGCTCATCTGGCCCCTGCCTGGAGGGCCCCCATGTGCATTTGGAGTTGTTTATGTTTTTGAAAATTAGTGTCTGTTTCACCCAATCTCCAGCCCACTGTGGTGATTAGCTGCTATGAGGTGGGTTGTTTTAGATGGCTTAATAATCACTGGGCTTCAGAAAGTTTTGCTATTTCTTTCTTTGTGTGAAGGGAGGCTGCGTGGGCTGGGGCGAATAGAATTTCCTTTTTTAACGTCTGCCACTGCTGCCATAAGGTTACAGTTTCAGTGCATTTGGCTAGTACTTCTGCATGTATTTTCAATCTGATCTTCTACTTGGACCAGAATTATGTTCTTTGGAAGCATCCTTTTCCATCGATGGTTCTTGGGTTGTTCTTCCTTTGATTGAATGCATAAAACACCACTCTTTGGTCTGATAGGTGTAGGTCATTTGTTACATAATCTTTAGCTTATGAATCATATGACACGGATATGAGTATCCAATCCATTCTAGTGGCGCTGATCAGTTGATTACCTACAATATTTGTCCCTGCCATATTTGGATAATATGCTTCTGAGTATGGTTTGGCATCTATATGTCCTTTTGATGTCATTAATTGCTGTAATTGGCTCGATCTTATTGGCGGGTTCGTGACATTTGGCCATCAGTCACAAACGCCCATCCATACAGAAATTAGGATCATCTAGGTCAATCGTTTCTTCTGGAAGGTTCAAGTCAATTAGGTTTCTCAGAAACTCTTCCATTTTTTCCGCTTCAGCAGAGGCATATACTGAGGCGGCCTGATATGATTGGTTCATCTATTTAAAGGCCAGAAATTAACCACTCCTTCCAAATGAGAGTAGTAGTTAGTGATTGTGATGGCAGCTGATGCCTTGACTACAGATCTACAAAAGCTGGTCCAGAATGTTCTTAAAAGGAGCAAGACCCTGGACCACTCTTCCTCCTTTCCAGTCGTGCACCTGCACTTCTGCAAGGTAAGCACGTCCATAGGTGGGTTTAGCAGGAGCCCTCATTTATTATACAGGGACTTAGTGGATGAGAGTCCTGCTATGTTTAGTGTTTCAATTGTTAGCGAGCTCAGCACACCTGCTAGACTGCATAGGGCCTGATTGGCCCTGTGCAGCCAAGGTAGCTTGCTTTTGGACCTAGTCATAGGACCCTCATAAATAGTTTTGGCTGGTGAGGTACTTATTGCCATTCAGGTAACCCAGAGTTCAATTTAAGTTCTATGTACCGTGAGAATATTGTCCTATATCTTGTTGAGGGTTGAGAAACTATTAGCTTGTGAAACGAGTTTGTTAACTGGTACTTGAATGGGTTGGGCTCCATTGTGTATAGGTAAGAAGTGTGCATTGTCCATTTCTTGTTGAAATTCCCACTGCTCATTATCTTACGGCTTCTGGTCTATCATGTGGCGGTCAAACTAGAGAGGTGATCATGTTGTTACTCAATGTTGCGCTTGGCCACCTCCTCCTGAGCTTCTGCTTTCTTCTCCTCCTTCTGCTTCTTCTGCTTGGTGTTCTTCGCCGCCTTTCTGGCCATCTTTGCTTATTTACGTTGCTCTGGGGAGACTGGTTGGACCACCTTATAGTTAGCCTGTGATCCTCAGAGGCGGTCTGCTAATGCGTAACCCTGATCTATTTCCTTCAGGCTTTCTTCACACTCAACTGACTTTATTACTGCCCATGTAGGCATACAGGCATTATTTTTTGCCTTTTTTTTGCAGCTCGTGAATATGGGTGAGCACTTATTCTGGGAGGACTGAGAAATGGCGAGACTGTTTCCCCTTTTCTTATAAGATCTATGCTTTGCATGTGATTGTGTTGATGTCACCCTCAGTGTAAATGCCCAGGCGTATCATTGCTACAGCCTTGTCTGTATCCAGGTGGGGCAGGGGGTACTTTTTCTAAATTTCAAAATAAACTAGTTCTCCATATGCGCCCAGGACGCTTGTTAGCACTGCCTCCAGGTAGTCCCGCTTTTCAGTGATTGGGAGTCCTTCTAGTACCACAAACAAGTTTTCATTATCCCAAAAGTGGGTGCGTGTGATTGGAATATTGGCTGTAATTTTCTCAGGTTCTTTGCCTACCCTCAGCTTAGTGTAGTTGACTAAAAATGGGGCTGCTATGGCAGTGTCCGCGGCCTCAGAAGTAGCAAAGACAAGGTCTAAGGTTCCCATCATGAGTTTTTCAGTCAAACTTACAGATTTTGAGAAGTGTCCAGGGATAGCCTCATAAATCTCTTCATATTATAGAAGTTCTTTAACGCCAAAGTTAATGTGCACACCAAATTAACGTGATGACTTAGGAAATGCATGGATGATGTTGCCAGTATATTGGAAATCTTGGACTAACTTGAAATAATCATTATTTGGGACATATGGTCCTTTTTTTGCACTAAGGTTAAAGTTGAGCAGCTAGGCCTTCAGATCCATGCTGTTCTCCTTCATCGCTGCAGCATAGGTTTGTGATATCAGCGGATTCAGTCGCTTTGTCATCCCCTGATTAGACAGCACAATTAAGTCAAGTTGTGATTATTTGAATCAATTTAATCCACGGTAAATTAAAGTGATGCTTATAGGAAAGAAAAGCGAATAGTGTAATCTTTGTAAGCTAAGAATGCCAAAGACACTCAAGAAAAATGGGAACTTCAAACACAGTTATACATGACTAATTAATGTGTAGACAATTTAACCAAGGACAGAAAAAATAGTATGGCTCATCATGTCACATTTAGAAAGCAACTCAACAATCTTAGAAAAGAGATCAAGGTGCTTAAAGAAAAAAGTTGTCAAGTTTGACCAGTACTCTAGGAGGTGAAAGTAGTGGAAGCTCCAGATATTTGGGCTGAATACTATTAGTGAAAGTGCTCAAGGATCAAATTCAAGAATCAAAATTAGTAGTTTAAAGCAATTTTATAAAGACAAATCATCAGGGATTGACATCACTGCTGAAACTGACATTTCTAATGTTTGTTCCATGCCTAAAATTTTGGCTCCATATTCAACTCTGTATAATACCTATCCAGAATGTAACCTGATTTCAACAGAAGATTCACTAAGATGTTCCAGCATTAGATGAAGTGCTACCCCTTTGCTGAAACTGGCTGCGACACCTTGAAACCCCTAAACTTGTCAATATTTGACAAAGATGGGAGTGTACAATCATTCCTCAAGTTACTCAAAAAGGCAATGTGATGAACAGCAGATCATGCAAAGTCAACAGCTTTTATCAATCGTTTGGATTCTCATAATGTAGACCTCATTATGCCCTATTTGGGTGATTATTAGTCCTATATGGATGCCAAGAACGTGTTGTTAAACCAATTTAGAGGGCTTAAAAAGCTATTGGCTTAAAAACATGATCTGTTTGATATTGAATCTGATACAAAATAAATCTTAAAAAACTACATTAATAGGTTCTATCATGAAGCATAAGTCCTACTTAGGTCCAACACAATGACCAAATTTGACGCACAATTGCAATAAACATGTGATTAAGTCATATCATGACCTGCAGCGTGTTATGTTACCAGCTTTTAATCGTATCATAGGAGCTCTAGAGCTTACATTATACTTGAGAAGGTGTGCTAGTAGTTTTGATGCCTTTAAGTATTCCTAGGATCAGCCAAAATTCCAATTTTGGGCACAAAAAAATACCAACTCAGTTGGTAAAGGGAAGAACAACCGTCCTACAAGTCAAAAAATGGATTAACTAGGGCCAATTACATGTCAAAATTGTGGTTAGAAAGAAACATTTTGCCAGTCAATGCTATAGATGGGCAGACAAGAAACCTGGGGTAAATGTGGCCCTAAAGGCTAACAACAAGGAGAAGGCGGGAAAAGAGCAGGTGGACTAGAGGCGGAATGCTCTAACTCAATGATGCTCTACAACATATTCCCTCTGACCCAGGAAAGCTCTTTTTGGCTGATGAGGTGAATTTAGATAATTGCATCGCATTGTGGCTAATGATGACTACATGGTTACCACTCAGGATAAAGCAAAATAGTTAAATAAATCAAAGTTACTGAAGAAGCTCAGGACGAAGTTTTTTAAACCCTATGAAAAACAGATTGTTGATCAAGGGTTAGACTGCCACACCAGATGCTCCGCTGACCTGCCCTAACTACATGATGTACAAGTGGCAATCCTGATGAAGACTTTAGCAAATCGTTTCCCATATATTTGCTTAAGTCTGAAGTCACTCTTAGAATCAGGCAGCCATCAAAATGTTACCTGATAAAACAATTTATAAACCTACTCTGGTATACATATAGGGATATAGAAGTGAATAAGGTTCAGGTACAGGCTATCATCAAAACTGGAGCTACTATCACCATTGTCATCATTAAATTGGTCAAGAAGTTGATGATTGCGCTCAATATTGCTCATTGCCAAGTTATGGAATGGCAGGAGCGCACAAAACCAAGTCACTTGGGGCATACAGCACACTACACTTGAATAACAGATCCATTGTAGTAACAGCTCTAGACATAGTATTATTGAATATGAACTATGACATCCTAATTGGTACCGATTTCCTGGAATATTTGGTGTTGTTTAAAAACATAAATAGGACACTCTCACCATCCTTGCGCAGAGTATCCTGCTATATTATTAAAAAAGTGGTAAGACTGAAAAGAAGAAACCAAAATTTATTTTTAATATGGCCTACAAGGATGGTTTATTCCATTGAGTACACCAAATCTCGCTCAAAAATAAATCCTTACTAACGCAGATTTGCAAGTTAAAAGTACTCTAACTGCGTTCAAATTAGCAAGTAACTGTGCTTCCTGAAACTCAGGTAGTCGTCCCTACTGAGCTGACTATAAAAATTTCAGAAAAACTTTATGTTAATATTTTAACTGTGGTCCAGATCCTGATTAGAACCTAATGTTGCACCTGTTATCAGTATTTCTGGACATGAGGAGATCCATATCTTATGTGAAAATTTACAGGATTAGCCTAACATTATTAAGAGGCATCAATTATCGCCTTTATATCATTACAAACCACGGAGATTCAAGCCTTTCTCAATTTTAAAACATTTGACAAAATAGGGCTTCCTGATGGGAGGCAATTATCATAAACAATGCTGTCACAATGGCTTAATTAGGGAAACTGATTGATCCATAAAAAGCTCAAGTTCAGGAGCTATTTATGAATACTAGAAAGTTTTTGCAAAAGATGTTTTGACCTAGGTTGTTCTAGTAACGTGATTCACACCATTGATACCAGTGATCATGACCCAATCAGATTATGCTAGATTAGATGCTCTAAAACAGAAAAAGAAGTTATTAAAAAAGAAATTAAAGAATTCCTGGATTGTGGCATGTTAGTCCCATCAAAAAGCCCTTGGGATGCCCAATTTAGATAGATAAAAAAAGGATGAAATAGATTGGGTTGTCAAAACTATCAAAATCTGAATAATATCATGAAAAAGAACTTATATCACCTTCCACAAATTGACAATGCCTTGGATTGACTAGGTGGCACGAAATTCTCTCAGTTATGGTTCTTATAAGTGGATATTGGCAAATTGATATTCCCAAAGAGGAGCGCATAAGTGTGCATTAATAAGTCAAGAGGGCCTATTTTAGCAACAAGAATGCTGCAAGGACTATGCAATGCCTAACTACGTTTCAGAGAGCTATGGACAGGATCCTGGGAGATCTTAAGTTGTCCTGTGTGTAGATATACCTGGATGACATTTATGTTTTCAGCCGCGTTTTTAATGACTACCTGGAACACTTAACTGAAATCTATAAGAGATTAGCGGCTGCTAACTTAAAAATCAAGCCCAGGAAGTGTCATTTTAAAAAATCAACTGGAGTACCTTAACTTCATGATAAACAATGAAGAACTTTGACCCCAGCTGTCCAAACTAGATGCAATATTTAAAATGTAACGGCCCAAATCAAAGCGTGATATTCAAGTTTTTCTAGGCATGATCTCTTATTGTCACAAATTTTTGCTAATTTCGCGCAAGTTGGAGAGCCGTTTTTCATTCATTCAAGATAAAAAATCATTAACTGGAATCAGGTATGTCAAGAGGCAATTGATAAGCTTCAATCAGCCCTAATAGTAGCTCCAGTTCTGAAATGCCCAAACTTTGATTGCAAGTTCATTGTGCAAACTGATGCTTTGCTCACGGCAGTTGGAGCCATGTTGTCCCTGAGTTTAAAGACTGTGTAGAAAACCTGTCATATTTTACATTTTGAGACTAAAGATACACAAAATAAACTATTGGGCGACAGAAAGAGAATTCTTTGTGGCCATGTACACCTACAAGCAATTTCAGGTTTATCTCCATGGCACTCAATTTACTAGTGTACAGCCATGCGTCACTAAGATGATTAAAAAACTTAAAGAAACATGAGGGCTGATTAGCGCGGTGGTCTTAAAGCTTCAAGCCTATAATTATATAAGTAAACATTGTGAAGAGGTGAAGCATCAGCACGTCAACTGTTTAACCCCATTACCCACCATAACCACAGTCAGATTAGCTGCTGAGAAGTCATTCCAGAAAATGATCAGTAAAGAATTCAAGATGAGCCCAAATATGTTAAAAAATTATTCTCAAATCTACGGCAAAGCACCATGATTGATTATGGGATGCATTACAAAGTGATTGAAGGGAAAAGTTCTCATTAATAAAGCCATCAGTCTAAATGGACATAATAATGGCTGCCCATGAAGCCATAGGACACATTGGCTTTAAGGGAGTGAAGGAGCAGCTTAAGCGATACTAATAATGGGTGTCAATGCATTTTTACATTCAGGAAATGCTAGACTGTTATAAGAAATGTCAAGGTAAATAATCACTCCAAAAGAGTACATCTTACCAAGTCGTTTGGCCCAAATTTGCTTGACATACCATGTTGGTCAATATCATCAGACCACTTCCCACTTGTAATCTAATGCCAAGTACATCATCATGGCTATTGACCACTTGACAAAATGGGTCAAAACTAAGGCTTTTAAAAATAAGTAGGCACAGTGACTACACTACTTTCATCCTTGAGAGTGTTATCCACAACTATTAGTGTACAAAAAATATATTGATCAATATCAGAAGCTTTTTTACAGCTAATATTATCACAAATTTAACCAGTTAATGGTAGTGAGAGGCGTGCTTTCTGCTCCCTATCACTCTGAGACCAAAGGGACAGTTGAGCATGTAACAGGGCGATAGTGAACATTATCCAGAAGTTAACCTTTAACAAAATTATCCAATGGTGCACATTTTAAAGCTCAGCCACGTTCGCCTATAATATATCTTATCTTTTAGCTACTAAGACGTCACCTTACCATGCCTTATATGAAGGCATCTGGCCCTACCTTCACTGCTGTATTAGTCCTGGAGGACCCTGAAGAAAGTAATTATCCCCAATATGACAAGAATCTTGCTGATACACTTATTAAGTTGCAAGCTCAACCCTTCAATAACAGTTTTTCTATAAAAAAGGCCTAACATGAGAAAGGATATAAAAAAGATACATGCAGGCCAAATTTGATGGTGGTGATGAGATGTTATTTGTAACACCTACATATTAGTCCTTTTACAAAATTAAATTACATTTGTGTAGGCCATCTAAAATTATTAAGGAACCTCAAGGTTTATCTATACAATCAAGGATTTTAAAATAGGCCATATATGTAACCACATCCATGCGAAATTCATTTGTTGTGAATTTTTAATTCTCAATACTAAGTGATTCCATTAGTGTGCCAGGCCAAACAGTATGAAGACTGCTGGCCCTTGCTTTTTCAATCATTGGCAACCTATCCCTAAGAATTCACAGGGCAACCCAACAACCCAGCAGACCAACAACTTCTCCTTCTGAGGCATGACCACTCATTATAGATCAGAGGTCCTCTCCTGGGACATGTCCAACGATTATGGTTCAGCAGCCTCTATATTGACTCCCTCAGGGCTTCTCCCCTTCAATCCTTCCAGTCCTTCATTGTTGCTGTTAGTTGCCAAGTTCCTTCAGGGTTTCCATCTAGTTCAAGGTTGATAGTTGGTTACGCTGACCACTCCAGGTGTTTTAACCCAGCACCTAACAACTGGGGATCTTGAATCCTACCTCTACAAGCTAAGCTAACTATTTTTAATAAAACTTAATAAAGATGGGCAAGCAAAATTTATGTTTGGACTTAGAAGATATTTTTATTAAGAGGGAGATCAAACTATTTATAGGCATTTCTTTCCTGTCCATATTATTGGCATTTATTACCAGAATCATCATTACTCACTGGTGATTCTCCCTGCCTAGTATTTGTCAGCACTCTCACTGGCAATACTCATCATCCTCAAATGTCATGCTGATATTGATCCTTTATTCATCATAATCTGAATTAATTAAATATATTGACATCCTTGGCATATGTTACTGGTGTCAAATTAAACCAAAATACTGCTGAGGATTCCACCTGATACTCTCATAAAGTCAAAATGCAATTTAACTTTATTTAATATAAACTTAAATGGTTTGACATCCTTGGCATAAGTTGACGGTACTCCAAGATTTGACTTTCTGCTGGAAATCCCACAATTATTTACACATGGTGTTGGTGCCAGGATAAAACCCTGCCAAACTTAAACAATTAGTATTAATTAGTTTGACATCCTCAGCATAAGTCGCTGCTGTCAAAATTGACTGAAAACTCTATTTGAATTATTTCCCAATATTTTTTGACATCAAATATAAGCAATTTGTCATCTTAATTGATAATATTAATTATCTTAACATCCTTGGCCTCAGTCGCTGGTGTTGAGACCCACCAATATCCTATTGGGGATGATGCCCGGTACTTTCTTGTTGTCCTTAAATCAAGACAGCTCAACCCAACCAAATGAGGAGTACATATTGGGCTATTATTTTTTTAGTACTAGATGGTCCCATATTGGGCTATTATCATTAGATAAAGAATTGAAATTAGCAAACTAATCAGCAATCATTCTTGATTAATTATTATACTAATTTCATTAATATGTGAGGAATATCACCTGGTTAAAAATCTAACATCATTAGAAAATTAAAAAAAGTACCAATGAGTTAGAAAAAAATATTTGAAAAAGAAAAATAATGAGTATAAACCCATGAAAATAGTAATAAGAACAGATATGAAATTGAAATAAAAAAATGATATACAATTTATAGAAAGATTAAATAATTTTATAATATACATAAACTATTGGGGAGATTTTAATTATTGAGATTTTAATTCCTCAGCTTCAGGGAGGGGAGGTGATTTGAGCCCCAATTCTTCCTCCACATGTGCCAATTTGGACCAATCAAGATTTTAAGAAACAAGAAACAAAGTGGTTGCAACATAGAACCAGATGTTCCGATGCTGGTAGTTGCAGATTCTCATCAAACAATGAGGAGGGGAGGCAAAAACACATTAAGGGTAATCTGATTGAGGCTGCTTTTAAGAAGAAAAAGCGCAAAAGGAGACAGCCAATCAGGAAATCATCTTGGTACTGATAGACCTCAGCGGTCAATATCCAAACTTGTAAACTTCAGATATCCACCATTTGACAAGTGGGAACATGAAGCAATCAGGAAAAAGGCATCCACTTGGTGGAGATGTGCATAAGGTGGCTTAACAAGGCCATATTAGGGAGATATTCATCAATGCTATCATTGTGCAAACCTTTGGAAAACTGCTCAAATGACCAAATGAAAATGGACGTCGTGCACATCATGGATGATTAACCAAGTGACAATACATAATTGGGACAATTCCCAAGTGACACTGACCAGGAATTTAGAACCTCCACCACAAAAGCTTCAGCTTTAATAACAACTTGTGGATGTTTGAAGATATATTTGGCCATTAAAACTCAAACATGAGTGAAAAGTTGCTCATAGTCAGCCCTCATTTGCTTGAGAAGATGACCTTAATGAGGGTAATTTGAGGAGCCCAGACTTTCCAAGTATACCTGAGGCATTGGATAATGATTAAGGACAAAGATAAAAATCCATCAAGAGGTCCCATCCTGAAAGAAGGATGACAGCGAAAAATCTGATCTCTCAGGATTTAGGATGCAACCAAAAGCATCCAAGCGATGCCCTAATAAAGAGCGCAAATAAACTTATGACCTGTAGATCTCAGGTGATCTCTTCATCCAGAATGACTTGCGCATATATAAAGGTATCTGGTTGAGTAGAAAAAACTGTTAGTGCAAGTATTGACTCAATTCTGGTTCCTTAATGAAGCCTAAGTCTAGCTGCATATGCATTAGAATATCCAATATGGAAAATTGTTGGCGCTGTTCAGGATTGAGACATTTGATGTAATGGTGATATGCTGAGGATGAGCTACAAGCAGACATTGAAGAGAGAATATGTAAACTCAGGGTTATATTCCTGTTAGATGGGTAGAAATGTTATCTTTTGATGGTTGACTCAAAAAAATAAACTGTTAAAGGAAACCATCGATGCTGGTAGATTATTCCCATTTATGGATCACTTTATACTTCCAATTTATCTGCATAATCTGATGAATTGGCTTTATTTCAAAACTGCCTTAAGTGCACATGAATATCCTAATTTTTATCGCTAATATCAGCTATGATATATTTATATAGTGGCCAATTATGGGACCCTCTTGGGTGTAACAAGTGGGTTTATGGCATGAACCTAATTGCACTTATGAGTTAATGCATAATTTCAATGAATAATGAAATAATTGTATGGTGATCTCTGTAATAGGTATGATGGCACTTAAACATGGAAGGCCCAAATAGGGAGTACCCAGTGCGATTGAAGACCTATCGATGTCCTAATAAGGGGTGCGTCATTATTTGAATACTATATGTAATAATCCCCATTTATTGTATTTTGTCAGCTGTATGTGTAAAGGTAATCAGGCTGATTGTAAAGTGAATAAACACCGCTGAGGTGCTAATATTATGCTCAAAATCATCCTGATTATGAGTAGAAATACCTCCAATTAGCTGAAATGATTGTAATTAAGCTAATTTAAGGGCTAAATTAAATTGAGGAATTTGAGATAACCACCTTCATAATCTTTAGAGGATTTGCATGTTTTTTGAACTCATCTAATAGATGAGTGTGGACAGGAGATGCCTGAGAGATATAAAAAACAACTGGCCTACTAATAAAATCATCAACTTATCATCCTATCATCTGATCTACATTTAATTATTTACTTATATAATATATGTTTTTGGTGATACTTTTAAGTATCAAGTTCATATTAAGAATGTATACAAGCTGTCAGAATTTCACCAGATTTGCATATCTCCAAAAATCCCCTTCCTCAATTCCCCTGACATAATTGGAAGGAGTGAGCAATTTATCGCAATCTATCAAAGTTGATGATCAATTGGATCCCAATCAACTGATTGAAGATTTGATCGCATAGAGATTAATTCACTCTGATATATTAGAACTGTAAAAAAGCCTATAAATATCCTCTTTTCAAAAATAAAAATTAGATCGAGTTTAACCTGTATTTTCTTATTTACTTCATTGCATTTTTGGAGAATCCGCTTAGTGTAACTTTTAGATACAACCTGCCCCATTGGAAGTGTAATTTAAAACTTCCAGACTGGTGCTCACTACAGGGGCTCTCTGAGTTACGCACCAGTGACCACATCTATCACCATGGATTCTCAATTTTCGCCTGATGAAGCTCAAGATAAAGAGCAAGGCAGTATTTTATGATGGGCCCCTTCAATTGGAGCATAAATCCCAAGATTACCCTCCATGTTGGAATTTCAGGCCAACTTGGAATTCTATAATCCTAACTTAAGTTTTGCCTCAGACTTTCAAATACCACCTGAGGCCTTGCAAAATATCATCAATCAATTATTTGAAGGGGCTCTAATCCATGGAATACATTCTACCCAATCTTGATTGAATGCAGTACCTTCTATATTGTGAAAAGTGCTGCAAACTTCAAAAATGCCAGGGATTGGCTCTGAACAATATCTACAACAACTTGTACATCCCACATTATACCACTTGCTACCTGTAGTTGGAATGCACCATCAAGGGATGCTCAATTTACTAGAAGGACTCCAATCCTTGAATAATTATACTTCTGAGTTTTATAAGTCAGCCTCTGAGTTTAGCTGAGATAATTGTGATGCTATTATTAATAGTTGAACTTCCCTCAACTGAAGTACAACAGCAGCTCCTTCAGTTCGATTATGGGATATCATATTTTATTGATGTACAGTTTCCAAAAAGGTTCAAGAGATCCAGAAGGAATGGAGAGAGGGTGTTTCCCAACTCTCTGAGCGTAGTCAATCAACAGAGGAAGAAATTAGAACCTGTCTTTTTCAATTGGAACAACTGTACTCAGGATTTCAGTTCTGGGTCAATGAAGTAGAGAAAACCTTTGGAAATATGGGTCCTCCTGGGGTAGAAGGACCTCGTGGGCCACCTGGAGGTGTAGGGCCTCATGGACCTCCTGGAGCTGATGGGCCCCGTGGACCCCCAGGTGCAGATGGACCTCGTGGACCTCCAGGCGCTGATGGTCATTCAGGATCTTATCAGCAAATTAGCTCTCTCATGAACATGATGACCCACTTACGTGAACAATTCTCTAATGTGGCCAAAGAATGCAACCTAACCCCTAATGGGGTACCAATTGACCCCCTTTTGACTCTGCATTCCATGTCCAATGAATTGATAAATTTGGGAAAGTGGGCCAAGGACACTGATATCTTATTACATGCTTGTGAATCAAAAGGGGAATTGCTCCAAGTAAAAATCGAGACTCTGGAACTCAAGTACAATGCACAACAGGAACATATTTCTGAGCTATCTCTCCGAATAGATGAAAAAGTAGGGCATGCAGACATGAATCAACGGATTAACAAAATTTGGATGGAAGCTGTTGGTCCTTACCCTCACTTTCTTCTTAAGCTTCAGATTCTGCCTCTTATGTGTCTACTCAATCTGAACAACCTGGAGTGCATGCTTTGACAGCCAATGCTCCTATGAGTTTCAAGCTAGTATTCAAGGACAAATACTCCCCAGGAGAAGGCAGCATTATCGCCTTTCTATATCTGTATGAAAAGGCAATAAGTGAGGCCACGGATCACCAAAAGGTGAATTACTTGCCTAATTGTCTTACTCAATTGGTTCAGGATATTATGGTTCCCCACTTAATGACTTTCTCTACTTGGGCCCAAGTCAAAGAAGCATTGATCAAAGAATTTGGAAGTGAGCAGACCCTATCTTCGCAAAAACAGGCTTTTATGGGTATACAGCCCCACCAAAATGAAACTATTAAGGACTTTGCTCATTGGTTCTATCAGGAAGCTCAAACTCTTGTAGCCTGTGGTCAGTTAAACTTGGATGATGCAATAACTGCAGTTCTGTCAGCCTTTACTACTAGGACACAAATGCAAGTTTATCTAATCAGTGTTAAAAAGAATTTCCAAAGTATTTTGGATATTAAGGAGGCCTTATTGGAGTTGCCCCTCAATTCTCCGAAAACCCCAAGTTTATGAGTCTCCTAGACATAGTCATCTCAAAGTCTTTGCCATGCCTGAGAACACTAGAGCGATCCAGTGTAATTACTGTCATCGCTACTTTCATAATGAGGATCGTTGTTTTAAAAAGGAAGCAGATGAAAAAAGAAAAGAGATGAGACCAGTAAGATTCTTCACCTTTATAATGATGTGAGTGCGCAGCAAGAGCAACAAAATTCAATTGAGTGTAATAAAGACGACCATTAATCTTATTCCTTGCCCTCCTTATTGGCATTATCCTCTCAGTTTTGGAAGCACCATTACCTGAATTAATTTATGAGTAAATCAAATCAATGACAAGGATATTATAGATAATGGATCCCCAGTGAATGTTGTCTCCTCCAAATTGGTCAAATGGATTAAATTAACCCCCAATATTTCTCATTATGAAGAATATAGCACTGCTGGCCCTCAGAGTACTCGGTATATTGGAGCTTTTTCATCCCTTCCTCTGAAAATCAGGAAATCAACCTTTACCATTCCAGCGATTGTGCTCAATAATTTGAGTTATGACCTACTCTTGGGAACTCAATTTTTACAAGAATTTTGATGAAATTATCAAATACCCTGACTCATCGTTGTCTCTCTTGGGGTATTGAGTTCCCTTACTTTTATCTGATCATGCTTCCACTTGATGTCAGTTATGTCTGCTAGAAGGAACTAAAAGGTCTTATTCACTTCAGTATCAGGCTGAAGATCCTCATGTAAAATTACCTCCTGCTTAGGCTGATATTGAAGAGGGAATGCCTATTTTTTCTCCTGAGAAATTAGTTATTCCACCAAAATAACAAGTGATCATTAATACTTCATTGCACTTTTCGATCCCAAGGGGCATTTGCTACAAGTCCAGGGCACTGTCAATCCTTCTTCCAAAGAACTCTTGCCTTGTCCTGGAATATTAGATTATGCTTATTCAGGCTCTTTATCTGTCTTACTAGCAAACCTTACTGATGTGCCAAAACTGGTAGATTGAGAGAGCCTGATTGCTTATGTCAAGCTGTTACCCTTATCTCATATCTATGATGTTAAACCCTCTGGGAGTTTACAAGACTTTGGATTGGAGAGTGATCAGGAAATCCTTACTGTGGGACCTGCTATTGGGAAACATCTCTCTAAGGTACAGGAGAAACAAGTACTTCAATTATTGGACGAATATTCTGACATTTTTGCTAGGCATACTTATGATTTTGGGAAGATAAAAGGTGTCTTGCACACTGTTGAAACTGGTGATCACCTTCCTATATGTTCAAAGCCCTATCATAAATCTAAAGTAGAAGCCCAGGTTACTAAGGAGTTGAATCAATTGCTGGAGGCTGGATTATTGAAACCCTCCAATAGTCCCTGGGCTTCCACATTGTTGTTGGTTAGGAAGAAAGCTGGTTCTCATCGAGTTGTGATGTATTATCATCAATTGAATGCTATTACCTGATGGGACTGTTATCCCATTACCTCTGATTGATGATTCACTTAAATTGTTGTCTGGATCCACCTATTTTTCAGCCATGGACTTAGCCAGTGAATACTAACAAATCAAACTATCTCCAGAAGATCGTGCCAAGTGTGCCCTGATATTAAGTGAAGGGTTGTTTGAACCAACTTGCATGCCTCAAGGCCTAAGCAATGCCCCCACAACTTTCCAAAGGGCCATGGACAGTATGCTGCGGGATTTAAAGCTTACTTGTGTTCTGGTATACCTTGACAACATTACCGTGTTTTCCAAAACCTTTACTAAGCATTTAAACCATTTAAAAGAAGTTTTCAGCCGAATTCAGGGCTCTTCCTCAAAACTCAAGCCCTCCAAGTGCTCATTCTTTCAAAATGAAATGGACTTCTTAGGACATCAGATTTCAGCTAAAAGGGATTCAACCCCTTGCGGACAAAGTTCAAGCCATCCAACAGATGCAACCTCCCTCTTCTTTACGGGATATTCAAGTCTTTCTCAGTATGGTTGGGTATTATCAGCAATTTATTCCCAACTTTGCTGATATGGCTGAATCCTTATTTTATCTATTGCAAAAAGGAGTGTCTTTCAAGTGGGGATCAGCTCAAGAACAATCTTTCAATTCTCTGCGTACCACCTTGATGAAAGCACCTGTTCTAATTCGCCCCCAGTTTGATAAGCCTTTCTTTCTACATACAGATGCAAGCAATGTCGCTAATAAGGCTATTTTATCTCAGTGTGATGAAGAAAATAAGGAGCATCCTGTTGCTTACTATAAGCAAAACTTTGTCAAAGGCTGAACGAATTATTAGTGTTACTGAGCAGGAATGTTTGGCGATAATTTTGACCATCAAGTTTTTCATCCCTTTTTATATGGCACCTATTTCACCGTTATTACCAACCATTCCTCCTTATGATGGCTGCAGAATATGAAGGATCCTGATGGGAAGTTGGCCCATTGGGCTTTATGATTGCAAAATTATGATTTTTTCATTGTTCATTGCTCAGGAGCTCAGCATTAAAATGCAGATGGGTTATCCCGACTACCTATTCTGACCTTGGAACCAGAAAAAAAAGAACGCTTGTTTAATCTTATTGGATGACTGGAATTATGGGATTGAGATACTGAAGAGGATCAAGACTATCTAAAATCAATTACCAAGGATACTATGATTCAAGATGGAGCTTTGTACAAGAAAGTCAAGTCTAAGTGGTTGCCCTTCCTACATCCCAACTCCAGTTTTCACACTGTAATGGAAGGTCATGAAAAAGTCGATCATAGAAGCTTAAAGAAAACTTGATACTATTGGAACAACATGACCGAGTTCATTTGGGAGACTCTTGACTCATGTCTTACTTGCAAACGTCATGGAACTACCAACTCTACTTATCAACATCAAGTCATTTCCCCAACTAAGGCGTTTGAAGTAGTCAGCATTGATGTTGTAGGGCCTTTTCCTTGAGGAGTGCATGGTCATCAGTATATCATTATGGCCATTGACCATTTGACCAAATGGGTTGAGGCCATTTCAATTGCTACCCCTTCAGCTAAGACTACAGCCTTATTCCTGTATCAGCAAATTATTTCCCAACATGGATGTCCAAAGGTCCTTATGTCAGATAATGGGACTAATCTCACCTCACAGCTTATACAGGAGTTATCAAAATTATTTAAATCTACTCAGCGATTTGTTGTCCCATATAATCCATCCACAAATGGGGCCATTGAACGAGTTAATGGAACCTTGATCTCGATTTTAAGGAAAATGGCCTCAACTGATCTGACTTGGTGGAATTTTTATTTACTGAGTACCTTGTTTGCTTATTAAATAAGCTATCACCACATTATCAAGATGTCCTCATTTAAGTGTATATATGGGCGGGATCCTTCAGTCCCTTCTAGTGTTCAGACTATCCTTGAAGAAAGCATCCCAGAAAATTCTGATTTAATTATGAGAAATTTGGCTGATGAGATTATCTGCCTCCAGGCTCAAGCAATGAATTCAATTGAAACCACCACTCTAAGAGAGACTCTACAAGGCAATCAACATAAACCAATCTTACCTGAATATCATATTGGAGATTATGTTATGTATTATCATTCTTGGCCAGGTGGACGGACTGAAAAGCTGGGAACTAATTGGTCTGGTCCTTATAGAGTTATATTTTGAAAAGGACTAGAATATTTAATTGTTCATACTGATACTGGTAATGTGGTAAATCATATTCATCATAGTTTTTAAGAAGTCATCCTTCACCGCAATTGAATCTTGAGGGGGGAAGTGTTGGTATTTCACCAAATTCACATATCTCCAAAAAATCCCCTTCCTCAATTCCCTCAATATCATTGGAAGGAGCAAGCAATCTATCATAGTCTATCAAAGTTGATGATCAATCAGATCCTGATCAACTGATTGAAGATTTGATTGCGCAGAGATTAATTCACTCTGATAGATTACCAACCATAAAAAGCCTATAAATATTTCCTCTTTTCAAAAATAAAAATTAGTTCGAGTTTAACCTGTCTTTTTTTATTTACTTCATTGCATTTTTGGAGAATCCGCTTAGTGTAACTTTAAGATACAACCTGCCCCATTGGAAGTGTAATTCAAAACTTCCAGACAAGCGGTAAGAGAAGCTTGTTTTTTATACCTACATCAAGTTTTCTTATTACAAAGGGGAATTACCCAGAAGAGACCAGAAGAGTTGATTATTTTTTAAAGGCCATGTGAGCTTCAGAACAGTAGATTTTACCATGAGGCACTTGGTGAAAATCGAGAATAAATTTTTGAAATTTTTCTGACTAACAAAGAAGGATTTCAATTGATAAGCGAGTTAATCCTTGAAATTAACAACTAAAAATGTTCAGCCCTAAACTGTTGCCAAGGAGAATAAATTTCTTTTAAAAATACTTCAATTAGCTCCAAGTTCATTCCAGTTTACAACTCACGCTAATTACCAGAGTGTATAGCACAATCCTTGTTATCTCTAAGGGGAATGACTTTATTCTAAAAGATGGTGGCAGGAAGAGAAGAACTTTTGTGACACACTTGTTTATAACAGATGGGAACTACATCATCATTATAGAGCACATTGAGAAAATTACTCCTAGGGCTAAGGAAGTCAAATTAGCCCTCAAATAGTGAAGGTGTAATTTTTGACCTATGATAATAAAAGAAAATTCTCTTAGTATACAACAACGCCATAAAACTTAAGAGCTAGTAACAATAAGAAAATAGTAATTATAATTAGGAAGCACTATAGCAGGTGCACTAAATTTGCAAAGAGCCAAACCTCATTGGTAATGCGCTAAAAACCCCTTTGCTACTGGTAATCTTAGGGCTAGCTGTTACATATCATTGATGGTGGCTACATCGTGAGCTAGTCTCAATCATTTTGCAAACTGACTAAGAATTACGTTCACAGAAGTGCCGTTGTTAACAATGGCTTGTACCTGAATCCTGTTTACATAAATATAGATTTTACTGTAATTTGGAAAGTAGTGTGAGTCCATATTTATTTGAGAATAAAAGTATCAACTTAACTAATCATGTTCTTTATCTGTTCTCTTACATTAGAATTTGGGTGTTCAGGGTCATTCAGTAGTGAACACTAACTCCTTGTAGAGGAGAAAAGTATTGAGAAAACTTTAAGGATCTTATAATTAATTATGTTCAACAATTTGGGTGGCATAAGGTTTAGAGACATTTCTTGTCCTTCTTGTCCATGGCTTCTCGTTAACTTCTGGTCATGGCTGACACTATAAGAATGGTCTGATTGGGTTCTTGAGTAGGAGTACAATTCAAATTTTCCGTACTTTAGAACAAAACTGGATGATGACTGGCAGTAGAGCTTTACTTCTACTGTCAAGGTTCTATTACTTGGCTGTCATCCTCTTGAGATGCCACAAGGTTTACCTAGGGCGATGTTTAGTACAGGTGGTCACATAGTATCCCTTAGATTCGCAGATCCAACAAGCTATCTCAGCTAGGTTGTGGCAATATTCAAAATTCCTCAATGTGAAAAGAAGCTCTTTAGGGTCCTTTTGCCTTCACTCACGTGTGGAGGTCAGCTGGTTCATGCTTCCACATTGAGTGGTCTAAACATAACTTTTCACCTCTTCAGGTATTTGATCATAGAGAATGTATCTATATTTTTCACAAGTGTCAGAATCAGGGAGTGGTTTAATTCTGGAAATAATTAGAGGAATTTTGAAGAGCGATCTTGATGTCAAAGTCCACCATGGCCTTAGTACCCTATAACACCTGGGTTACATGGTAAAATCAGTCAGTGAACTTGTAATAGTTTCTTTATACTTAGAAATCATAAATTCAGCCTTCCAATTAGCCATGCGTTTGGGGCTTCTAAAATCTCATAAACCATGTTTACACTTCAGCAATGGTCCAATGTTTCTCAAGTAAGTAAGGCATAATTATACTTCAACCTGAGTAATTTAAACAGTTAATTATAGTATTTGCTTTATTAAAAATCTTTGTATCCATGCATATTGTCAGTAATGATGGAGTTTTTACTAGATCAGAAGAAAATCAAATTTGTGATAATCTAAGAACTTGAACAATGGAGTTCTACCACCACAAAAGCTACCAAAATTTCTACTAACAATGATCGCCTAAATGAGTAAATAAAATTTCAAATTTCTCCTGAATCTTCTAAATTATTAGAGAAAAGTCTTGCCATTCAGAGATCTCTTGATTCCGCCATATTGATCAGGAAAGATTGTGTCCATCAGAAAACTCCACAATCCAATGCATCATTAAGGAAAGAATTTGCAATTCAGAAATTGCCATACCCCACACAATCCTAAACTTCTATTAAAGTATATCCCACATGACTTAAACTTCTATCAAAGTTATTAGTATCCCAATTTTTTAAATTAAAAATATACTTAGTAAAATCCAGAATTTTTTGCTTAGAGAAACAAAGATTGCCTAGTGCTGTCTAGAGATTTTGAATACATTATTTTAGAGATTTTTTAGCAAAGAAAGTTTTTCTGCCTGAGATTTTCTTTAGAGACTCAAAGTCTACTAGGAGATTCCGCTGGATCTCTAAAACTAATAAATATGTGGTTTTTAAAGGACCCAGCCATCAAGTATAAACGAAAAAATCAATACTAGTGATTTTTGCCAGGTCCCTTCCAAGGCTACCTGTTGAAGATGTACCTTCACATGAATGATCCCAGCAACAACTGCTTTACCAATATGTCTGAGAATATGATCTTGACCAGATGGGCAACTTATAGTAAACAAGATATGCTCCTTTTGAGCACTAAAGATCCTGAGTTCAGAGCAACAAAAACCCTGTTTATTTAAGCCCCGAGTAAATCTCTTTAAATCTAGGCTAATGAAGTAGCTGAAACTGTAACCGCTTTACTTGATGGAACCATCATACTGTAGGGAGACTCAGTCATAGTCAATTCACTCAAATTGGTCCTTGTTTGCAAAACCTATATTGCTCACCCAACCTTCCTAGTAATGAATTAGGGTTGTCTCAACCTAGATCCTATCTCTGTCTTTCACTCTATCATCATCAATTAGATGCAATTACTAGATCTACATCACATGGAAATCAAATGGCAATTTAGACTTTCACAGCAAATTCATACTCAAATCCTTGAATTGTCTGAAGCAGCTTCCAATATTGGTCAAGGTAATTTATAAGCAGCCCTGGATGATTGAAGAGGGATTAATGAGGTTCAAAACCACTTGGCTTAATTGACAATGGAGCTATCCGTTGCCTACATGGTAAGCTCACTCAGCGGATGGCCCATGCCACTTCTGACAAAGAACAGTGAGTGAAGCGCGCTTTGACTGAATTATCAAACAAATTTCTGAGAATTTTCAAACCACTGATTTCCTATTCATAGCCTTAGCTTCACGGATCTAGCAAAAGAGTGAGAGAACCTTCATTCCGCTGTCTTGGAAGTTATTATCTAATGTGGACCTCCAGGCTCTACTGGCCCTATTGACCTGAGTGGAAGCAAGTGCCTCGTGGCCTAAAGGCCATTGCGGACCCCCTGGCACCTCTTCGCCTATTGCTCCCTTTTTGGTATAAACCATGAAACTTGAATTAAAAGTACTTGAACAACAACTACTACAGGTGGCTTGAGGAGCATGAATGATTATTAAAGGGGACTTTCTTGAAAAGGATCTAACACTGATTTCATTGATCAATAAAATTACTTTCCTACACCAAACCTGTTCCCAGTTGATTACCTTACAGAAAACAAATTATACTCAATATATTATAAACTTGAGAAAATTGAGCACTTAAAGTCAAGAAAATGATGCCAAAAAAGTACCACGTCATCCAAAGTAGAAAAGTCAGTACACTAAGATTTTAACTCTGCTGATTCTTGCATACCAAAGCCTCACTCAATCATGTCAATGACTGCTCCACTACTCACCAGGGTGATATGGAGGCCTTCCGCCGACAAATTGATAGAACTATAGCTCAAACTAACCTAAAAACCAAGGTGTCAGCTGTATTTGAACAGAATCCTTCTCCCATTGTCATTGTTCTTTCTGAGCTTGTTAGATTATTAAAACCACCTTTAAAGAGAAGTATGTTGGGGACTGAAATCTTCCAATCTTATCTCTATGTGTATGAAAATGTGATGGAATATACTACAGATCACCAAAAGTGCCATTACATATAACCTTTAATTGATAGTAGGCTCAAGAGTTCATGATTTCATACTTCAAGGAGTGTAATACTTGTGCTGAGCTAAAGGAAGCCCTTAACAAAGAATTTGGAAATGATATTTCTTTCTAACCAAAACTAGGCTTTTATGTAGATTCACCTTAGATATGGAGAAACAAATATTGAATTTGTTAAGCAGTTTTATCAGGAAGCTCAAGTCCTTGTCGCGTGAAATAAAGTTACATTGGACATGCTATTACCGCCATTCTCCAAATATTTAACATAGTATGACTCTTGTACTACACTTTCATAATACAAAGATGTACAAATCAATTTTGAGCTAAGTTTCTATCATGGAGTTGCCTGATCCAGAAGTACTTCAAACGCCTAAAAAGGGGACTCATCCACATATTCAAGCAGTAGGACAATTTCAGATATCTAAAACCCGACGCGGCCCTTACTTTTAATGAGAATCCTGTTGGAAGAATAAGGCTGATGAGGCAGGAAAAGCTGATTCAACTTAGGGCATAAGGTACCCTCTGCTGATGGCTTTGCACCTCATCCCATGTCTAAAGTTCCTTCCTGATCTGAGTGTTAAGTCCTATCTAATCCTGATAAAATGGATGACCTGGATTTGTTGATTTCAAATAAAGTTTATAATTTTTTTACTTGATCTTTTCAGAACACTTTAGCCAGGAAATTTTGCCTCAATCCCCTATTCTGGCACTTAGGTTACCCATGTCGAAGTAGTTGTCCTTAAGGTGGATATTAGAGCTATAGACAATGCTAAACTTCCAGTTAACTTCAATTCCTCTTGATTGTTTAAACAGATAAAGATCGCACTGGATAAGAATACATTTTGGATTATGAAACCATGAGGCCTCTTTAGACTGCAATCTCTTGGGGTCTAAGCATCTTTGCTGGCTTTAGTTGGATCCCTGGTTGTGTTGGCTCTAGTGTTTGTGCTTAGAATGAAGTTTATAACCTTCTCATAGGCACGCAATTATTTATTGATTTGACATAAAATCATTCATAAGAACTTATATTTTCCTATCCTAGTGTATCGCATTCCACTAGTTGTTAAAGATGCCCTAAAGAGAAAGGAAGTAAACCTATGAGTTGTTTACTGAATCCTTTAACCTTCACTGAGCTGCTAGAGTACCAAATAGATGGGTCAAAAACCAAACTTCCTCCTTCCAGTGCTGAGGATCAAGCAGGGATGCCCATATACAACAACTAAGTAGTTGTACCCCCAAAATATCAGATACTGGTAGACATGGGGATCCGAGTAACCATTATGTGGACCATTGCTAAAATTTGTGAAGAATCTAATATACCCATTTTAAGATTCTACCTGCCTCAGGGTGCTTAGTCCTGCTTACTAGGGGTTTTCTACCATTTTAATGATCAATTTCAATTTATTAACTTATGTAAAGAACGAAAAAAAATCTGGTAGGGTCATACTCTACCCACTTAGCAAGTCTGAATTTGTTCATGGTTCGGAAATTCATATAACATAGGAATCAACAAGTTTATTACCATCACCCACATAGAAATAAAAATAGGTGACACCATCACAACTGATCAGTAGCGTAAGCAGATACTTTATTAAAGAAAATGATGACATTTTCAAAGGGTCCAGACTATGTGATAATGAAGAATGTGAAGCATTAAGTGCTTACAGGCAACTTCCTTCCTGTATTGCACAACCCTACTGGTAATCTAAGTTTTACTAAGCCCATTTGACAAAGGAGCTGAAGAAATCTCTAGACGCCAGATTACTTAAGCCCTCAGAAATTTATTGTCCTCTCCATTTCTGTTTATAAAAAAATAAGGGTGGTGGGCATTCGTGTAATGGATTAACGCCAGTTGAATTCTACTACCCAAAAGAACAGTTATCCTATACCAAAAATCGATTATTCTCTTTAGCTCTTGTCTGGTTCCCAATCCTTCACTGCAATGGAACTCAGTAGCGGATACTGGAAGATAAGACTGTACCAGATGATAAAGAAAAATGTGCCCTTATAGAAAATAAGGGATTATTTAACCCCATTCAATTGCCTTAAGGATTATGCAACGCCTCAGCCACTTTCCAAAGGGCGATGGATGGACTAGTAGGGGAGTTGAAGTGTCATGTGTGTCAGTTTACCTAGATACTGTGACCATGTTCTCTCACACTTTTGACCAACACCTCAATCACTTGAAGGAAGTTTTTTTAAACATCTCCACTCTGCTTTGCTAAAGCTAAAACAAGCTAAATGCTGTTTTCTTAAACTGACATAGAATTCCTCAGGCATAAAGTTACCCATATAGGTATCTAACAGTTATTAGACGAAGCGGTTTCTTTTGAGAAAATGACTTGACCATCCAGTTTGTGAAATATTCTGGATTTCCTTGGGAGTCAAGTTGTTAATGACAATTTATCCCCCACTTTGTTAAGCTTGCCAAACCACTGATGCATCTGCTCCGTAAGGAGGTTCTTTTTTGATGGAAAAACTCAACAATAAGCTTTTAATGCTCTAAGGAAAACTCTCATGACTGTCCCTGCATTTAATTTCACAAATTTTATAAACCATTTGTCCTTTTTTCTGATGCTATAAACATGGTTGTTGGGACCAATCTGTAACATTTGATTTAAATCAAGTTGATCATCCCATAGCATACTCTTGGAAAACATCAACTCAGGTAGTAAGGAATTTCAGCGTTATTGAGCGCAAGTGCCTAGATGTATTGCTTGCCATTAAGCATTTTCATCCTTTCTTATACAATAATCATTTTAAAGTGGTTATAAATCATGCCTCTCTATGGTGACTAAAATCAGATGAAGGATATGGATGGATGGCTGGCCTGCTAAGCATTGAAACTCCAGAGTTACGACTTATCAATTGTTCACCATGCCAGTATGATACATCAAAAATTCTGACGAATTGTCATGACTACCTTTTTGACTCTATATGCTTTTGAGGAAGATTAAATTTCAAATTTAATAAGAAATCTAAGGAATGAAGCTGAGAGTCTCTTGCAATTCAGTAGCACTTTCTAAAGATGTTCAAGTGGAAACAGATTTAAGATGGGTTATTATATAAACAGGTTAAAACACCTGGCTGTCTTATTTCTGACCATTGGTGAGAGCCAAAACCTCCTTGTAGGCTCATTCTATGGTAGGTCATGGCGCCATAAAGAAAATCCATAAGTTGATATGAGAGCAAGGTTACCAGGAAAAAACAAATGAGTTAATCCAAGACATCATCAATTCTTGTATTATTTGTGCTATCCAGAAAACTCCCAATCTGATATATCAACACCAGTTGATTGGTCGTACTGCCCCATTTGCCACTGTCAGTATTAACATTATTGGTCTGCTACCTATGGCAATGTACAGCATTAGTACATCATACTAGCAGCCAATCACTTCATGAAATGGGCTGTGCCAATCTCAGTTGCCTCTCCCACTTCCAAAGCAACTTTTTATTTCTTAAACAGGTATTCATCCAACCATGATATCCCAAGGGTACTGTTATCATTAATGTCACCAATTTGATATCAAAAGTAATCGCTGATTTATTTAATTTATGGGCACTTATTACTCCTTCATTTCCTCATATAATCCCATTGCAATTATTAAGATCCTAATTAAGTTGATTGCCGCCAGAAGTTAACTGCACAAGTTCAGTTATGTGCACAATTTGCATTGTTTGATAGTAATAGATAGATGGGCGATAATAGTATGAAGAATAATATCCGTAGCTGAATAAAATAAACCCAGCTGACTAGAGGTCCAACGGCAAACTTAGAATGATCCACGAAATACTTATTATTTTGACAATTAGGGACTTCTTCCCTATCCCAGATGAACTTATATGTACTCTCAGGTTCTGAGGTTCCTGTCCTTAGTTCCTATCAGAGTTCGTGGAGATCTACATAAAAGTCTGCTTCTCTTCTAAGAATATCTGATCCTTACTCTTTATCACACAAAAGAGTCCACAGTTATTGTACTTCAAAAATAATAAACTGAAGATAATATAGAACTTGATATTAAATAGATTTAGGGTAAGATCTGCTTTATTATTATACAATGCTAGGGTATTTATAGAAGAATTTGGTGCCCAACTCCTCAGTTGGCGCCTCATCCATGAAATGGCAGCCATAGCCATTAAATTTCCCTGCTAAGCCTCTACTGACTATGGTCTTCTCCATCATATTGAGGATTACTTTGTAAGACATCCCAAAGACCAGAAAATGGAAAGAGCCAGAAAATGTTCCCTAATGTTTCCGCTCAATCACAGAAAACCAACCACATTTGGCTAGCAACCTGCTTAGGCAATGGGACTCTTTATCCATTATAGCAGGTCACAAACCAACTGATTAATTTGCTAGTTGCAGGCGGCATCACTCTCCTCATAACTTCTTATTAAATTTTCAAACAGTTGGTGATGAAACCCAACCAATCCAAATTGGTGCATTTGATAGTAAATCAACGATCAACTATCTTATGCAATGATTTTGTCAGCAACTCTTCCCAACGAGATTTTTAAGCATAATACAGATCAATCCTAAAAGATCTAAACCCAGTAATTACCCAAGAACCTGTGGACTCATCTAGTAAAAATCAAAAGCAACTAATATCTGGAATAATTTGCTAGCAGGACTCATCCCTAGAAAACCAGCAGATAATCTAAGAAGCTGGAAAGGTGGGCAAAAATCCCCATAAATCTCCCCTCTTGCCTAGAATTCCAGAGAGAATAAGATTGTGGTCAGGAGAATGCTACCTCAGGCCAGTACAAATACCCTTTAATTTCTAGCGGAGCACAGCCCTTTCTGCACTCAACGCTGCTCATAACAACCTTTGGCCTAAGGTTCTCTTCCTTTCTTCCTTGCTACCGCCTCCTCAGAGCATGGTCCTCACGACCCACTGCCACGCTGTCCTAGTTGGTTTGTTTGTGCCAATGATAGTCCCAGAAAGCCAATTTACCCCCCAGTCAAGGCATATGACCCTTTGTCATTTTCAAAATCTTGGTCCTGCATCCTTGATTCCTTGATCTCCCTCCTCATCTTTTTCAGGAGGTAATACAATTAATGTACTTCTTACAGAAAAAATAATAATGATTAATTATAATCATTCTTATTATTTTTCTCTTAATAAAAATTTGCTCATATCATTCTTGCATTTTTTTCTTTTTTTGTTTCTTATTTTATAAATTATAAATTATCTGCGCCATATTTATAGTAAATTAGAGCTTAATCTACACTGAAGTTGATATTGTCATCAATTATAAAAAGTCTGACGTCCCCTGGCTCATCCATCTCATATGTCAAATCTTCTAACTCCCAGTATCAGAAATATATGGACAATCTTTCTGCTTAATATGCGCGCCTTTTCCAATTTTCTGAGTCATACTGCACAAAGAAATCTCTTTTATGGTCCCCTTAGGACCCATAGTCAAAATTGAGCGCATGTAGTAGTCCTTCCACTGAATTACTGGAAATGGTATCCAATTCCAATAAACCAGAGTAGCTACCATCTCAAGTATATTGTGGCCAATTCTCCCTCTTTCATAGGTTCCCAAATTAGACTTTGACACTTAGCTAGATTTGGCTCCTTTTGCAGATAATAACATTTTAATCGTCAATCATATTGAACTAATGCCATCCAATATTAGCCAGTTATTTCATTTAAGATCTGATTTGCTTCCAGAGTTCCTTTTCAGCTTAGCTAATTTTATAAAACAGTGTTACTTAGATCTAAATTAACTATCAGGGCTCAAGAACGCTTCAAGCTCCCATATGGAGATTTAAGAAGCAGGGTAGTAAAGGCCCTTTCTGAGGCTCTGAACACCTTCAACCTCTCAAGCTTCTTAGATTGAGATGTTGCAACCTACACTCTTTTGTTTTGCAGGCAAAGTCTTTCACAGTTAGACCACAAAGCTTCCAGTCTCCCCTGACGTCCATTGTTCGTTCTGTTTCCAATTCTAAGAATCTTGCAGCCTTCACCTTCAGGATGTTATTTGCTCATTGCATGACTACCTTATCTCTGGAACTTCATATCGCTATCTTCCTCTAATGGCTCTAATCAGGGGCATAATTTTCTAATCCTCCTTCCAGTGTCCATTGCTTCATGCTGGCCCAAATGTCCAACGTTCTTGATTAAGCCTGATGGCAAGCACTCAAGACCAATTTTCTGGCTCCAGTGCCATATTGGGATTAATCAGGGTTATTTGCCAATTGCCTCTTTCTTTTCTGCTGTTTTCCTCCCTGTCATGATTCAGATATGACTGGATAATAAGCTGAGAATCGCTAGGGCGGATTAAATAGATTCTTCCAAACATAACGTTGGTTTTGATCATTTGAATGCCTCAAGATGAGACAATATTGGGATATAATGAGCTAATATTGGACCACCTCCAGAATAAGGTGACAAGGCAATATTGACATTCGATGAATATGAATTAGATTGCCTAAAATTAGGGTGATAAAGAGCTAAGAGAATAACAAGCTGAAATTGAGGAGAATCAGCGGAATAGAATAGTCCAAGCTATGAGAATGGTATCTCCAAAGCCGCTGTATATAAGTGAGATGGGTGATTGATAGAGGTGAGGTTTTTAAAAGAAGAAAGAGTAATCGGACTATGAAGAATCCACTTTATTATTTACAATAAAAAGAAGTGTTTTCAGGGATATTGATCCCTTTTGTTATATTTATTATTTTTAAGTGTGTTCAGAGGGGCCGAAAATCTTCATATTGTCGTTCCAATTGCTCAGTGGATCAACCCTGTGCAAAACCCTTATGGCATACCTTAAACAATTCCGCTGATTTTACAACAGTGGTGCTCACTACAGGGGGCTCATTAATCAATTATAACATGATAAATACTCGGTTGTCAGCTATGTTATATCCTGATTATCTTGATGAAAATTCTACACAACATGATGGGCTAGTTGCCTATGCAGAACTGAAACCTGCGTTGGACACTGTGCTTAAAAAGCAAGACGAGCTGCTCCAGGAGATTTGCAGTAATAAACTGCCTCCATTTAATTGTGAAGGGAATATTCATGGGTTCTTTAAGCGATTTGAAATTGTGACAGAAGGAGTCTTGGAGCAACAAAGAGCGAAACTGTTGATTTCTACTTTGGATTTCAGAAGTGCTGATCAAGTCGTCTGTTACCTTTCAAGCAGTTCCATTACATACCAAGAAGTCAAAAAGATGGTACTGTGGCTGTTCAGCGGAACTGCTAAGATGTCACAGCAGAAGGCTGAGTTTTTGACCATCAGGTTTCAGAGTAATGAGACCCTAACCACGTTTGCTGAGCATTTTATGGCGGAGGCTCACATGTTATTTAAGGCTGGAATTCTATCTGAATATGACGTGTGTATTGCAATGACTTCTGCTGTGAAGCCATACTGTGAGCTATACAACGTTAAGACCCCAATGTTGGATGAAGATGTACCTTTGCTTAAAATTGTTCAGTTTTTGCCGTATATCATCCAACTTCCCTCCACCTGATACAGAGCAGAATCCTTCCAATACCACCGCCAAATCACAGTCTTGGGAAACTTTGTCTATCCAGTTCAGATTCCAACAAGTTACCTGCCGCGGCTAAACGTCCTCCCCATACCTGATTATTGTCACTGGACCAACTATCGCCCTAACCCTGTTTCCACTTATTACTTCCAGCCCAATATTCAACGTAACTTGTTTCGCATTGATTGGAGACATGGGCCCTATGGGGTCAGATGTTTCAAATGCAGTTGACAGGGGCACATGGCATGATGGTGCCCCAATCAACAGGTCTCTTGCTAACAGTCAGAACAGTACTGTCAGGGAAAAGTCAGAGTGGAGTAGAGATGGGACCCTCTATCTCCAATTTATAAAATCCAAATGTCCCAACTGAACCCATCCTAGAATATAGTGAAAGCTCCCTTTCACAATGAGTAAGTATTATATCAGCAGTCAGTTGGGGGGTGAATATTTTGACACAAGTGCAGTCTGTGGCAATGGAGGGAGAGGGGTCTCAGATTCAGGTTGAGCCATATGCTTGTCAGATGTTCAACCAAGTTTCCCCTGAAAAGTTAGACCCCTCCTCTGATGCACCTTTCTAAAAGTGGTAAGCATAGCTCTTCCGGTCAAAACTATAATCAAACAATACCCCAGAATTGGTGAGGGGATTGCACATTTCTTTGGAAACAGGGACTCCTTAAATGTCCATGTTATAAACAGTCAAGACGCATCTTACTCCAAATGTACTTACTGCAACCTAGTTGTAACTAAAGCCCAAGTCCTCGCCATCATAGATACTGGTGCCCCTCATCAATATAGTCTCCACAAAGTTGGTAGCCAAGTTGTCATTAAACCCGGACGTGGACCACCGGGTGGTATATGGAACTGCTGGAGCAGATAACACGATCTCTGAGGGAGCATACAGTGCACTTCCGTTGCATTTTGGTTCTATTGTTGTAGTAGTCCCAGCTATAGTGTTGCCAAATAACAATTATGATCTGTAACTTGGAACCGCCTTCTTGCAACACTATGGGGCTGTAATTGATATGATGGATAATACTCTTGAAATATTGGGTCAGCGAATCCCAATTTACTTCACCTCTAGCGGAGTACCAAATGATCCAGTGCATATGGGAATATCAATATAGCCTATAGCGACAGACTAATCCTAGTGCGCTACCATCATTTAAAGGGCAAAACCTGGGCCCTTCCTTAACAGATCTATGAATATCAAGGGTTGCCGCTCAGATCTGCTGGATCTATATCTATTCCTTCCAGGCATCAAGTTAAAGTAAATACTGACTTGGTAATAGAAGTTCCATACGTACTCTATGGGGAGGTTATTGGGCCATATCAGCAATCACGGTTTGAGCCTCACGTGGCCCTAGGCATTCTATACCATGTCAGGGGGAGATCAAAGTTTTACTTGCAAATCTACAAACGGTACCACTGCAAATCTGCCACCACCAAATAGTGGCATATTTGCACTTAATTCCCATTCAGTAGGTTCTTTTGGTTCATGAGTTTGGGTCGCTGGAGGAATTTGGTCTGCCTTTTAAACCACAGCTTAGTTTAATGGCAGTTGTATCGCGCAATGAATTAATGGGGTTGTCAGAACCACAGAAGGATTAACAATCACTTTATTTAAAAATTATAAAAGATATTTTTGCTGTCAATGACCATGATTTAGGATGCGCAGGGGGTAGTTCATAGGCTGGACACTGGAGGTCATCCTCCCATCCAGTCAAGGCCAATCCGCTGATTAAGGATGGCGGAAGAAGTAGTAACTGAGGAGATGGACAAGCTATTAGAACAAGGGATGCTTAAACTATCAAAGAGTCCATGGGCTTCGCCCGTTCTGATTGTAAAAAAGAAGGACGGCACCAACCATATAGTAATAGACTACTGAAAGCTCAACAGCATCACCAAAAAAGACTTATACCCCTTACCGCGGATTGATGACACTTTGGATTGGCTAGGGGAGCTCGTTTTTTTCAGCAATGGACTTGATCTTGGGATACTGGTAGATTGAGTTGCTAGTGGTGGAACAGGAGAAATGTGCCATAATCATGTCCAAAGGTCTTTTTCAACCAACTTGGATGCTGCAAGGGCTGTGTAACGCCCTAGTTACACTTCAACGGGCGATGGACACTATTCTTGGGGCCTAAAACTGTCATGCGTCCTTGTATACCTTGACAACATTAATGTTTTCTCCTGAACCTTTTCTGAACACTTGACCATTTAGAAGCATTATTCCACCAGCTTGCTGAGGCCAACATCAAGATCAAACCTCAGAAATGTCATTTCTTTAAGGACCAGCTGGAGTACCTAGGGTTCGTGGTTGATGCCATGGAGTGAGACCTCAACCTGCTAAGGTGGAAGATATTTGAAAAATGACTCCGCCCAACAGCAAGTGGGATATACATGTATTCTTGGGATTGGTTGGCTATTACCAGTGCTTCACCCTAACTTCAGCTGTATTGGGGGCCCGCTATTTGAGTTAATAAGAAAGGACATTATGTTTAGATGGAAAGAACGTCAGCAATGCTTTTTGATACACTTCAAACAGCGTTAACTAGTGCGCTGGTGTTATGCTATCCCAATTTTGAACAAGAGTTCATTGTTCATATGGATGTGTCCCTTTCTGGTGTAGGGGCAGTCCTATCTCAAAAAGACAAGGAAGGAGAAGTGCACCCCATAGCATATTGCAGTCATAGCTTGAAAAGCCATGAAAGCAATTATACCATGACCGAGTGAGAGTGCTTAGCGGTGATCTATGCCTATAAGCAATTTTGGGTGTATTTGCATGGGGTGAAATTCAAAGTTCTTTTGGATCATGTCTCGCTATGCTGATTACAAAATCTTATCAAATTGGAAGGGCGTCTGGCTAATGGGCTCTTTAAATTGCAGGCATACAAATTCGAAATTCTTCATCAACCTGGAGCAAAACACCAGAATGACAATTGTTTATTGAGATTACCCACGATTGCAGTTACAGTGGATCTGATTGATATCATGTTTGATAAGATTCTTAGTGGCGAGTATGATGATGAACCATCCCCAGTCATCAAGGTATTGGATGGAATAAGGGCCAATACATTCCAGAAAATTGGGAATTGCATAAATGGATAGAGAACACTACTGTGAATATCCCAAGACCTTCCACCCGCCCAACTATTATTATGAGTGCACACCGAGCAGTTGGACATGGTGGAGTATGTAAGACCATGGAATTATTGCAGCCTCAGTATTACTGGGAAAGCATGGACTTCGATGTATTTGATACTATCTCCTCCTGTCACCAGTGCCAAGTGAAAAAGCCATTCCGCCAGAAGACTTCATACCAGTTAGTAAATCTGCACTTCGCCTAGCACACCGTTTTGATTGATGTTGTGGGTCCCTTGCCAACAGGGGCAAACTGGTCCAAATACATCCTGGTAGCAATCGACCACTTGACCAGGTGGGTTGAGGCACGAACAATACGCGATTTGGGGGCATTAACAGTGGCCAGGTTTGTTATGGAGTGTATAAGTCAAAGACATGGTAGTCCCCAGTTCATCCTTGCTGACAACGGAATGGACTTCACTTCACACTCTACCTAAGCTTAATGAATTGATGGGCATCCGCAGGGTTTTAACAACCCCCTATCACCCTTAATCTGATGGAATGATCTAGCGAGTCAATGGTACCTTCATGAACATACTCCAGAATTTGGTGATGGATCGACCTTCTCATTTGACCTCTCTCCTTTCCACTGCCATCTTTGCCTAAAACATTAGCTACCATTCTGCTATGGGGAAAAGTCCTTTCCAACTATTGTATGGGCGGCACCCTGCACTTCTGTCACTGCTCTATTCCTGCATAGAGGATACCAGTGGAATGGATCTCATCAGTATTTGACTAATTTAGCAGACACGCTAATCAAACTGCAAACTGAAGCCTACTAATGCAGTTTAGCAAAAAAGATTAAGGCTTAGGCATCTGATAAAGTATGACATTATGGCCTCGATAAATTCCAAGATGAGTATATGATTTTGTTTCATGACCAGCATGGTTTGGTCAGGAACACAAGCTGGCCAACATCTGGATTGGTCCATTTGAAGTTATAGAGAAAACTGGGGTTGACGCTTATACCATCAAGGACACCTCAAGTGGTCATATTATTAACCAAGTTTATGCAAAGTTCCTCTGACCATATAAGCAATATGAGCCTTATCATCCAGTCAAGGAGGGTTAATGTCATGATTCTGATATGGCTGGATGATAAGCTGGGAATCACTAGGGCGGATTAGATAGAATCCGCCAAACATAACATTGGGTTTGATCAATCAAGTGCCTCAAGATGAGGCGATATTGGGATATAATGAGCTAATATTGTATCACCTCCAGAATAATGTGATATGGCGATGTCAACATTCAATGTATCTGAATTAAATCGCCTCAAATTAGGGCAATAATTAACTAAGAGAATAACAAGCTGAAAAGGGTGGTTAGCTGAGCGGGTAAAACTGCTTCCACCCCTAGTGCAGGTTTTGAGTTCAAAACCTGTACTGGCTAGAAAACATTCTTGGTGTGGTATATTCCTCCCAAGGTCAACCCACCTCGAATAAAAGAATAACAAGCTGAAATTGAGGAGAATCAGCGGAATAGAATAGTCCAAGCTATGAGAATGGTATCATCCAAAGCCGCCATATATAAGCGAGATGGGCGATTGAGAGTGGGGAGGTTTTTAAAAGAATAAGGAGTAAGCAGACTAGGAAGAATTTACTATATTACTTACAATAAAAGGAATTGTTTTCAGGGATATTGCTTTCTTTTGTTATATTTATTAATTTAAGTGTGTTCAGAGGGGCTGACAATCTTCATATTGTCATTCCAATTGCTCAGTGGGTTGACCCTGTGCAAATCCTTATGGCATACCTTAAGCAATTCCACCAATCTTACAACACTCCCCAATCCAAAGTATCATCTTTGGCTAGTACCAATATTTTGATTTCTCTTCCCCTGGTTGCATTCTCTCAAGGCTCAGCTTCTGCTCAAAGAACTTGGCTTCAAGTTGGTCTCACCCTTGCTAGTGTTCAATCTCAAAATAGATTTCAATGGATTGTTCACTCCTATTGTCATACATCTTCCCTACCCTCAAGAGGTTACATAGGTGGTATCATCCCCAAATTGAGTTTAACAAGCAAAAATTATAAAACATACGCTTTTATGTGTTTTTTTCTACTTCTTTTTTCATATTTGATCATCTTTTCATTGTTTCTTATTATTTTTTTATGGGACATGACCTTTACTCAGTTTGGCGGTCCATATTTGTTCAATTTCACCTTCAAACTTATTCCTAGGCATACTCTGACCCACCAATTTTCATGGTTCAGAGGTCTCATTTAAAACTTAACTATTTATTTTGGTTCTGTGGTCCTTTTTTGAGCGTTACCCATAAATTGTTTGGACATACCCATTTTTAATGGTTCAACAGCCCTTCAGAAACACTATCATTATCTTTTTACTTGGATCCACTACTTTAGGTACTTCTCATGAGCCCTGTTCACTATTATTCTAACTGCAAGGTTTTTGATTGAATATTCATCCATTTCTAGCTTAGCAATAACTCAAATGGACCCAACCACAGCACATCCGATTTGTTTCTTCTACCAAAGCCATACATATCGCAATAGGATACCCTATCACCTACATAGTATTTGTGTAATGCCAGTCAGTTCTTATTTTCCGTCATCTTGGCCTTGATCTTTTTCCTCAAGGTTGTATCAGATTTTTTAGTTGCATTTCTATTAGTATGTTTAATAGTCAGAGTAGAGACTGCTCTGCACTCATCCCTGATGTTGGTTTGACTAACAGTTTTATAAAAGGGTGGTAACGCGGCCTTACTTCAATACAACAATTTAAATGGTGTTTTTTCATCGCCATATGTTGACTAATGTTGTATGTGAATGCCACCAAACTGAGGTAGTTTCCCCACACGGAAGTTTTTCCAGTGACCAGCTTACCCAGCGTAGCAGCCAGCATTCTGTTTACTCGTTCTACCAGACCGTTTGATTCAGACAGTAGGGGACTGGCACAAATCCTCAGATACTCATTAATTAAACCTCAGGATCACATGTGGTGTGAAATTCAATCTGTTGTTGCTTGACAAGACTTGTAAACATCAATGACAATAAATGACTTGATCAAGGTTAAATCGCATGGTACTTGTAGCATCAACCTTTGATAGTGCATTTGTCTTTACCCAGCTCATTAGATGATTAATTGCAACTATGATATATGACTCCACCAGTGCTCATATTCAGTGGTCCCATCACATTGATGGATACTGTATGACAGGCAATTACGGGGCAGATCTATTAAATCCAGTGGTGTTCTATGTAATTTATGCAAATGGCACTCCATGCAGCAAACCAGATAACTGGCCACATCATAGTTGATAGACTCCTAGTAATAATAATGGAAAATGTGGTTGTTTGTCATTCTCAGGCCTCCATGCACAAAAACCTTATGTGTGGCTTGAACTATTGCCACTTGTTCTAACAGTTTTGGGAATAGCCGTCCTTTTCCATCAATCATCTTGAATACTTGTCCATCCTTGGTCCTGGTGTTTTCTATCACTTTTTTAAAGCACATCTTGTATTTCTTAGGGCTCTTTCCCATTTCTCCACCAACCATCTGCTGGAATAGTTCATCAGCCTGATGGTGTACCACTTCCTCCCATGGGTAACCTTGATAAACCGTCCACATTTTGATGGTAAGCTCCCACTTGATGAACAATTTAAAAGTGGTAAGCTTGAAGTTTCAATGCCATTGGGACAGACGTCCTTCTGTCTTTAAAATTATGCAGCCAGCGCAGAGAGGAATGGTCCATCACCACTTCCATTGCGTACCATGGATATACACCTAAAACTTTTTCAGGTGTAAGTTACCACAAGCTATTCACACTCAGTAATGGTGTAGTTTTGTTCTGCAAATGATAACATCTGGCTCACATAAGCTACCATATGCTCATCTCTGAGTTCATCCACTTGACTCAGGATGGCGTCAATAGCCATCAACAAAGCATTGGTTTATACTATAAACTTTTGATAGAAGTTCAGATATTTCAAAACCAGAGAATATATAAGGTACCATTTAAACTTATCAAAAGAATCCTGAGCCTCTTCATTCCATACGAATTCTTTCTTTGGATTTTTCAGCAGATGGAAAGGGGGCTCAGCGATTTTCAAGAATTCTCGCATGAGTCCTTAATATTTGATCATTCCAATGAACTCTTGGATATCTTGGACACTCCTCAGGGTAGCCATCCACTCTATGGCTTTCATCTTCTTTATTTGCGGCTGCAGCCTGCTGGAGTTAATAGCGAACCCCAGATATTCCAACTCTTTTTTGAAGAAGTGCCACTTCCTCATCTTGATCTTCAGATACCTGCGGTAGCTTCTTCAAAATTTCTTCCAGATGGAGTAAATGGTCAGTGAAAGTTCTACTGAACACATTTACGTCGTCCAAGTACACCAGGATGCAGAACAACTTCAGGTCATTTAATATGGCGGCCATGGTTCATTAGAAGATTGCAGGCGCATTACAAAGATCTTGGGGCATCCAAGTCAGTTGGTAAAGCCCCTGCGCGGTGATGTTTGAGCAATCTTCTTCATCTTCAGTTAGCAAATAAATTTCTAAAATCCCAAGATTAATCCATTGCAGAGATATACTTCGATTCTCCCAGGTCTTTTAAATAATCAATTCGTGGTAGCAGATACAAATTTTTTCTCTGTTTCTTATTCAATCTCTGATATTTAATCACCACCCAATTAGAGTTGTCCTTCTACTTGACTATCAAGATAGAGCTTTCCAGGGGATCAACTAAGGAACTATTAGCTCATGCTCCACTAGTTTGTTAATATCCTCTTCCATTACCACTTTGGCTGCCTTTGACTATCAGATTGGCCTCATCTGTATCAGTAAATTTTCCCCAAAGTTGTCTTTATGGCTTACGTTCTTCACACATCCCAAGTCATTATTCTGGGCATAGACTTTCTAATACTTTTTAAATAGTCCATACACCTCTTCCTGCTGTCTTTCTGTCATATTTTAAATTTTCTTTTTGGTTGACCAACAAATTGATATTATTGGCAACCCCTTCTGGAAATCCCATCTTGATGAGGTTCCCAAAATCATGGAAGCTTCTCAATTCTGATGTCAGGATAAGAAGGACAAATATGATAAATTTATTTTTCTCAATTATAATTGGTTTTTACTCAGATTTTCCAGGAGAACTCAAATTCTCCATGGCCCAGCATCACTTATTTCAGACGCCATCCATTGCTCTACTCTAGACTTCTTTCGTGGGCTACTGACCTCTCCATACAGTTGCTTAGGTATTTCCAAAGTCAATCACATATTGACTATGATCTGCAATCCTGGCGGTAATGTACTTGACTTCTTGGTTCATAACAGAAATCTAAATTTTTTCAGTATTTGTGTTGGCAATTTTTCTCCGCTTTTGTATAACCAATTGGTAGCAGATTGGGATAATGCCATCGTTAGAAATCATATTAATAAAATTGTTACTGTAAGCAGAGTTTCCCCATCTCTCTGATAGACCATTATATCAGTATAAGTACATTCATTGTATTGTAACTTAGTGTTTACTGAGTGTTAGCGGCGTTAGTCACCAAATTAAGGGTATGAAATATTTTCACTGACAAATCAGAAAAATATTCCTTAATCATGCTTAGGGACATTTACAGGTTTGCTTCAAATAATTTGACCTCAGTTAGTTCGCCAATATTCTCAGTGGATTAGATCTTGTCTGCCAGTTGGCGTGCATATGGGCAATTAACCTCTTTAATTATTTTAGGGTCAATACCCTTCTCTCCGACTCTGTTACAGCATTGACATCTAGGTTGACCACTTGGTAAATCTGGTCCAGAATGTCATTATCAACAAACGGATCACTTATGTCTTTTATTTTTTCAAAATATGGGGAACAGGTTTAACCGCAGCTCTAGACTGTTTCGTTTCTAGGCTGTAGCTTTTCCCAACTCTTGTGAATATTTGGCTTCTGTAAAGGTTTACTGTTTCAGATTATTATCAGTAAACAACCCAGTAAACTTATTACTGCACAGGTTCAGTTTCTTGTGCATTTTTGTCTGCGTAGTATAGTATATCTTATTAACAGTTGAAAATAGTATGATGACTATTATCCATAGTTGAGTAGAATTCTTATATCTTGGCCCAACGCTTGGCCAGTATTCCCAATTAAAATATTTGAGATGTCATAATCTATGGATTCGTTCCCTCATTCTGTCCAACCCAATCTTTTCTGAGATTCCCTGGTGACAGTCTCTTCAGTCCAACACACAGTCAGCAGCAATCCCTGATTGTTTCTCCTTCTTCTATAGATCCCCACTCAGACCTTTACTCTTTTCCCTAAGAGTATCCCAATTAATGCACACAGCAAAAATACCCTTGAGAAGAATAGAACAATTGAAAGCTGATGATAGTTTACTACTTAAACTATATACCTAATGAAAAACTATAAAACTTATTTTCTAAATGATGTTCTCATAGATACTGTTTTCTATTATAGGTGAATTCTAAGGAATATATAATGGGGAATTCGGCTGTCTAACACTCAGTTGGCACCTCTTCAATGAAATGGCAGCCATTTCCATTGAATCACCCATCCTCATCTCAGCAGCGATGGTCCTCCCCATCCTGGCTAGGATTATATCATTGGACATCCTCAAGACCTAAACGGAAAGATTTAGAAAATGTATCCCTAAAATTTTGCTCTCAATCCTAGTGAACCAACCATATTTGGCTAGCAAACTGCTTTGGTAATGGGACTTATTACCCATTAAGGCAGGTCATGCACCAACTGATCGATTCACTAGTTGCAAGTAGCATCACTCGCCTCACAACTTGATATTCATTCCTAATCAGTTGATGATGAAACCCAACCAATCCCAATAGGTACACCTGATAGTTAATCACTATAAGATGCCCCTATTTTGTTGTCAACTCCACCAAATAAGACCTTAGGCATTCATCCGGATTGATCCCTGATGGATACAACCAATTGAATATCCCAAAATCCCCTGAACATAGTTACTATCAAAATTGGGCCAACCGATTTTCCAATTCACCTCGCATTAGGGATTTTTCCCCTAGCGATTCATAGTAATCTAGCAGGCTGGAAATATGGGCAAAAATCCTAAAACATCCCCCCTCTTGACTATATTTCCAGCGAGAAAAGGACTGGGGCATGAGAACACCGCTTCAGACACTTAGTCAAATTCTTCATTGGCTCAAACGAAGTATGATCATCAATACTCAATGCTGCTTGGGTTGACCTTTGGAATGCGGCACTATTCCTCTTCCTCCTTGCTACTGCCTACTCAGAGCGCCATCCCCAAGATCTTCTATCATGCCAGGATGATTGATATATTCATGATGATATTAGTCCCAGGATCAGTTTTCCCCCATCAGGGCATATGACCCAGTGTCATATTCAAGATTCTTGGTCTGGCGTCCTTGATTTCCTGATTTTCTCCTCATCCTAGACATGAGACTCTTGCTGTCAAAGTTCATTTCATGGCTCAATTAAGAATACTTCTTTATATTCGCCCTTGTTAATTTTCTCATAACCTTTTGGCTCAAATAATTCCTAATTCTTCTCTTGGAGAGCTTATCCCATTGATTTTGAGATTATTTTTTCTGAAATTGAAGCTTAATGGATTGTAGAGTGCATAATTTCGACTTCCATATAAGTCCAACATCCCCCCTCTCATTTAGCTCATATTTTGAATTCTGAGTTGCAATACCAGCAGCTTCCTGATAGTTTGTCTGATCAAGATCTCTGGCTCTTCCAGCAGATGAGTCAGTATGTGCGATGGAACCTCTTCTATGGTCCTTCCAGGGCTTATATGCCTAGTCTGGTGCCAGTGGCTAGTCCTTCCATCAAATTACCAGAAATGGTAACCAACCCTTCTGAAACCAGGCTTGCGATTGTTTTAAATAACTCTTGGCCAAAATCCCTCTGTCATCGATTCTAGAGTTGGATTTCAAAACTCTCCTGGATTCTTCCCCTTTTGCAGATTCACTGACCATCATTATAGATGCTCTGGATATTATGCCTTTTGATCTTTATTGCTCTTTTCTTGCCAGGTCAGACCTGCTTCCTGAGTTCCTCTTCTGACTCAGATAATACTACAAACCTGCTGTCCTGGTTACTGAGCTCACCATCAGTAACAGTATGTATTTCAAGCTCCCTATGCCAAACTCTGGGCCCAAGTCAATGAGGCTCTTTCCTAGTGCTGAATCCCTCCAATCTTGAGAACATCCCAGATTGGGATATTGCTGCTTATGCTCTTCACTTTGCCAGCCAAGTTCTTTGAAGGTTGGTCCATGAAGCTTCCAGCCTCTCCCAGGTTTCACCACTCCTTCAGCTTCAGATTCTGAGAAGCCCATAGTCATTGCTTGCAAGATGCCATTCACTCCCTGCATGATTATCTTGTCTCTGGCGCTTCCCATTGGTATCTTCCGCTGATGGCATTAGTAGAGGGCATGATTCGGCACCCCTGTCAAGCATACCTTGCTCGTTGCCAGCCCATATGTCCAGTGTTCTTGATGAAGCCCATCGTCAGGTACTCAAGACTAATCTTCTGGCTCTGGTACCATATTGGGTTACTCGGGGTTATTTTGCTGACTGCCTCTTCTTATATTGTTGCTTTCCTCCCCACTCTGGGGCTTTGCGATTGGCTTCTTCTGGCATTTCAATTTCCCTTCCCCTAGTTGCTTTCTCACAGGGCTCTGCATCCACTCAAAAGACTTGGTTTTGTGTAGGTCTAGCCCTTGCTAACATCCAATCTCACATTGATTTTGATGGGCTGTTCATTCCTACTGCAATCCATCCTACCTATTCCAAGAGGCAACTTAGGCGGAATCATCCCCATATTGAGGATAATTATAAAAATAAAAATTATAAAACTATATCAGTTTTTTCTATGCAGTTTATAATTTTTTCCAATATCTTTTATCAATCTTTATCTTATTCTTCTTTTTTCCATGGGACTTGACCTTGTTTTAGTTCATCAGTCCATTTTTTTATTTTTTTTATTTTTTCCCCCAAGTTGGGTCCTGGTTACTTAAACCTGCTAGTTTTCTATGGTTCAGATGTCCTTTTTTTAACTTGACCTAATCATCAGGACATGACCAACTTAATGGTTCATCTGTCCTTTGGGAACTCTTTTAATTTTTTATTGATCCATCACTTTAGATACTTAGCATAGACTCAATTTACAACTCTTCCATCCAAGAGATTCTTGATGGGGTAGGCATCAGTTGCCGTCTTGGTGATCATTTCAAATGGACCCAACCACAACGCTTCTAGTTTGTTTCTTCTTCCAAAACCATGCATATCGCAATAGGAAACTCTATTGCATATTTGATACTCTGATAAGGCCGGTCAGTTCTTATTGTTCATCAATTTTTGCTTATATCCTTTTCTTTAACATAGTATCAAATGCTTGCAATTGCATTTTGATCAGGATATTCATCAGTCAGTTCAAGTACTGTTTAGCACTCATCTCCAGTGTTGGTTCCACCAAATTTTATAAAATTGGTGGCAACGTGGCCTTCCCCCATATGACAACTCAGATGGCGTTTTTCCTGTCGCCATATTATGACTGATATTGCAGGCATACATCACCAAACTCAGGTATGTTCCCCACGTAGAAGTTCTTCCTGCGACCAACTTCCTCAGCATCGTGGCCAGGGTTCCATTTACTCGTTCTACTAGTCCGTTTGTCTCCAGCTGGTAGGGTACTGAAATGACTCCTCTGATCCCCATTATCTCATTTAATCGTTGGATCATATGAGATGTGAAGTTTGTCCCAATATTGCTAAGCAGGACCTGCGGACATCCATGTCAATATACTATTTGATCCAGTATGAACCTCACAGTGCTGATAGCGTCTAATTCACCAAGGCCTTCATCTCGACCATCTTGTCAGATGGTCGATGGCAACTATTATGTACTCAAATCCCCCTGTGATCATCATTAGCGGTCCCATTAAATCAATGGACACCGTATGCCAGGCAAATCCAGGGCGGATCAGTCAGTATCCAGTTGTATTCTTATGTGGCTTGTGCAGCTGGCACTCCACACAACAAGCTATATAGTCATCAACAACGTAGTTGATCAACTCCCAATAGTAGTACTGGCGAATATGATCGGTTGTTTTTCTCAGGACTCCATTCCTGACAACCATATGAGCGGCTTGAACAATAGCTGCTCTTTCTAAAGGCTTTAGGAATAATAGCCGCTTCCATTAATCATCTTAAACACTTGTCCATCCATGTTCTCAGTGTTTTCCATCACTTTCTAAAGTGCACCTTGGATTTCTTTGGGCTCGTTCCCAATTTCTCCGTTGTCCATTCTCTGGAATAACTCATCCGCCTGCGGGTATACCATCTGGACCATTGGTAACTATGATAAGCCATCCGTATTTTGGTGAGAAGCCCCCTCTTGGTGGACAATCTCATTTTTATAAGCCTGTAGCTTTAGTGCCTATCAGGCCAGTCATCCTTCTGGTTATAATAAATTGTGTAGATATTGCAAAGAGGAGTGGTCCATCACCACTTCGAAAGTGCGTTCCATGTATGTACACCCAAAACTGCTTACATGCATAAATGACCACAAGGCATTCACGCTCAGTTACAGCGCAGTTCCTCTCAGCGACTGAGAGTGTCTGGCTCACATACGCCACAGGATGTTCGTCCCCAAGTTCATCTACTTGGCTTAGTATGGTGCCAATTGCCATCAATGAAGCTTTGGTTTTTATAATAAACTCTTAATTGAAATTCAGATATTTCAGAATTGGAGAATCTATTGGGTACCGTGTAGCTCATTGAAAAATTCCTGGGCTCCTTCATTCTATATGAATCCTTTTTTCAGATCCTTCAACAGATGGAAGTAGGGCTCAGTTATTTGAGCGAAGTCCTGAATAAATCTTCTGTAGTATCCGACCATCATAAGGAACACTTGGATGTCTTGGACACTCTATGACACAGCCATCCATTCTATGGCTTCTATCTTCTGGGCTTGCGTCTGAAATTCACTAGGGTTGATCACAAATCCCAGATATTCTAACTCTTTTTTGAAGAAGTGACACTTTTTGGCTTAATCATCAGGTTAGTCACAGACAGTTGCTTGAATACTTCTTCCAAGTGGTGTAGGTGATCAGTAAACGTCCTACCAAACACATTAATATTATCCAAGTATACCAGAACGCACAAAAACTTCAAGTCGCTCAGTATAGCGTCCATGGTCCTCTGGAATGTTGCAGGCGCATTACATAGACCCTGGGGCATCCTCGTTGGTTGGTATAGCCCCTGCGCGGTAATAATTGCGCATTTTTCCTGGTCTTCACTTGGCAAGTTGATTTGCCAATATCCCAAGGTCAGATCCATTGTGGAGAAATACCTCGCTTCTCTCAATCAGTCCAGTACATTGTCATTTCTTGGTAGGGGATACAAACCTTTTTTGTAATCTTATTCAGCTTCTGATATTCAACTACCCTCCAATTAGAGCCATCCTTCTTTTTACAATAAGAATCAGACTCGCCTAGGGACTCAACAATGGAACTAGAATCCCATGCTTCACTAGTTTGCTGATTCCTTACACTACCGCTTCAGCTGCTTTTGATCATCAGATTGGTCTCATCCTGATCAGCAAATTTTCCCTGGTGTTGACCTTATGGACACATCTCTCGCGTATCCCAAATCATGGTTGTCCTGAGCAAATACTTCCCAATACTTTTTGAATAATTTGAGCACCTCCTCTTGCTGGCCTTCTGACAGATCAGCGAGTTTCTCCCAAGTAACCAAAAGGTTGATACTCTCAGTTACCCTTGCCGGTGATCCCATCTCATCAAGAGTCCCAAAATCATGAAATCTCCTCAATTCAGCCATTGGGATCAGATGAACAAACCTAATAATCTGATTCTTCCTGATCTTCATCAGTTTTTCACTTAAGTTCGCCAGGATAATTCGAATTTCTCCATGGCCTTGCATTATTATCCCAGGAGCCACCCAAGGTTCCACTCTGGACTTCTTCCAGGGGCTTACGACCTCCTCATACAACAGCTCAGGTATCTTTAATGTCAACCCCATGTCAACTATCATCTGCGATCCTGGTGGTATTATCTTCTCATTCTTGATCCTCGGTGGAATTCCCCAGTTCTCTAGGATTTCCGCTGACATTTCTCGTCACTTCCTACCAACTAATTGGTACTGAATTGGGACAATGCATCATTGTATATTAGATTGATGAAGTTGTTTCTCCTATTTTTGGAGCTTCACCATCCTTCTGATATACCAATGATAACGTCTGATCCAATACGGTCAAATTATTGTCCTTGAAGCTACATTTAACTCCATATTTGCATAGAAACTCCATCCCAATCAGAATGTCATAGTCCTGGTTGACCAAAACTATTGCTGGCGTAGATACCACCAACGACCCAAATAATAGTGATAAAGTGCTATACGCTCCACATGAGATGGTGGTATTTGGCCAGCTGTCCTGTATTCCTTCTTATGTTCCAAGTCCAGAGAGATCTTCATCCTCTTTACCAGCTTGGTTGAGAAAATGTTGATGGGAACTCTGCTGTTGACAATCGCCCTCACTCTCACTCAATTCACTTGTATGTCTATATATGTACACTCAGAGTATTGTAATATAGTATTTACTGAGTGTATAGCGGCTTTATTAGCTGAATTGAGGGTGTGAATAATTTGTGCCAATAAATCAGGAAATGATTCCTTTATCACACTGAGGGGGTTGACTTATTGCCCTCATCTAATCAGACTTCAGATAGTTCTTCAGGATTCTTGGCAGTTCAGATGTTGTCCGCCAGTATTCAGGAATATGGCTGGGCAACTTCCTTGATTATCTCAGGGCCAAATTTCTTCGCCCTGGATCTGGTCACTGCAATTATATCCAAATTGACTACTTGATACAGCTTATCCTTTACTTTGTCATCCACAAACAGATCACTGATATCAATTTCCTCAGTCATGATGTCAGGAGAAACAGGCTTCTCGCAGCTCTAGACTGCTCCCTGTCTAGGCTGCAGGCTCTTTCCCAATTCCTTGGTGGCAAATGACTCTTTCTCCTGGACCACGTTGATTTGATCCTTTGGCTTTTTGCAGTTCACAGCAAAATGTCCTTTCCCACCACATTGGTAGCAGACCTTTTCCATTTTATTCAACCATCTGAATTCTTCGGGCTTATTCCCCAGCACTGTTTGGTTGCTCATCTCTTTAGCTCCTTCGTTCCTCTTTGTGGGATTTGAATTGCATACCATATTAGATTTGAAACTTCTATTTGGGGTTTCAAATATTGCTCCCAAAATCTTCAAATTCTCTATTATTTGAGAGGTAGTTATTTCCGTCACAAACATGGAAGAAATCAAGCAATGCAAATCGTGATAGGGTCAAAGGGCTGATTTTTAGGCGATTCTGACATCAAAGTCACCCAGTACTTTTGCTCCAACCATGATCTGCAACTCCTGGTAGAACAAATCCGCGAAGCTTGCTAAAGACTCATCTTTATGGAACTGGATTCCCATAAACTCCTGTTTGTGCTTTGACATGCACATCGGACTCCCAAACTCCTTCATGATGGCTGCCTTTGCTGTCATGTGTAGATGACAACATTATGGGGACCAACCCCAAAGATAAGGTTTGGCGCCAGGAGGCCCAAAAGGTGAAGTTACAGGGCCTCCCTGACCTGAGGCATACCATAGACCAACGCTGGGTAAAGGCAAAATATTCCCAGGTTGGTACTAGTGGGGTGCCAAATGCCCAGTCCCTTACTATGGCCCAGGCATTAAAACGAATGGTCTACATAATGAATGCAGATGATTCGGTTCATTTTGTTGAGGAACAGGGTTTCAAAACCCATTCCATTTATGAAATCACAAGTTCAGGTCGAATCCAACTTCAATCTATTACATGAGTGAAGTCAGTTTTGGCATATTCTACCAAATCAGGATGGTAGCATGTGCCTATTGGTGAGTCGGTGCTTGGGTCCACTTATGCCAACCCCTTATTCCCCCGTTGATGGTTAGGTATGTTTTCCCTGACCAACAGGGAATGTTGGTCAACTTCCCTAATAAACATCTTCCCATTTTACATTTTTACACTTATGATATTACAAATGCTCCTGTGCGTGAACCTCTTTAAGGAGGTCTCACGCTCTTTAACCTTGCCATCACAAATACTTTGAAGCTATCCCCTAGTGCACCATTGGTTCGCCCGGGTTCCCTCCAACCTGGGTCGCTTATCCTTTCCACTTTGTGTACCACATCGCTTTTGGTGGTTCCTTTAATATAAAATTCGCATTTTTATGCCTAAGTTGTTATTGCTCAAGCACCCTCTGCTGGGCTCTAATTACTTTAGCACTAACGGCTAGTTCCCTGGCGTTAGCCTGGTGCACCATGCACTGCCACGCTGGGAACAGGAGATTATAGACACTCATCTTACATTAGTTGATCAACCTATTATTCCTTTGTGCACAAACTTTACATGTAGAACTTTTCTAAAGTAAAAGCAGTGGGCGCCAGCTGTGGCTTTGGCTGTCATTAGCCGCACTGCTGTTTCCTCTTTTCCTTGAGGTTGGAGCAACTCTGCGTTATTATGGTTGCTTTCAACTGGAAAAGTATCCACCCTCCATGCTTGTACCTGGTGGATACGGACGCTTTGATGTCCATAAGTTGTGATTTCCTGACTTTCCGCTGGGATTATTATTTTAAAATTAGATAAACGAGTTTTCTTTCGATAGCGTGTTCTGCTGATGCCATCAGAATTAGTGCAGATGGTCCTGGGGGTGTTGGCCATGGATAACGTCAGGCATACCATCACTGTTCAAGGGGTAGGGTCATTCGCATCTGAAAACGCATTTTATTACAATAATCCTATCCAAAACTCTGAGCCGTTTCTTAGCTTTTATGGCTTGGATGAGAACTCTATTCCAGTATATCAAATAACCCCTGAGAACCCTCGTTTGACCCCTACCATGATCCAGGGCACTCAGGAAGCAGAGAAAGAACTTCGTTTAAAATATGATAAAGTATATGCACCTGCAGAAGGCATGGTGGGGTATGTGGCCTCAGTATTAAGAGTGGTCAACTATCCCTCCCCCTTTTTTGATTCCAAAACCTACTCTGATGGTTTGCTCTAGCCAGAGGAAGATTTTTTGGTGAAGTGTTATCATTGTCTACCATAAATAAAGACCATTCGGGGTTTTTTCTACTGACTGCTACCCTCTCCTCCCCTTTAGGAAAACTCTGCACCACTATTTTGGGTGGATACTGGCGCCTCTGAAAACTTTATGGACCAGTACCTAGATGACTACCTTGAACTGAGTTACTTGCCAGGTGGTATGGTTAGGGGAGGGGCGTCCCAAGGTATTCCCACTCTGAAGATCATTGGGGCAGTTGAATACCAGGTGGGCAAGTACCACTTGTTGGATCACTTCAGTGCAGTCAAAAACCTACTGTTTCCTATCATTTTGGGTGTGGAGTGGTGGCGAAAGTTTGACGTTAGAACCAACCTGAAAGAGAATACTCTATCCCTCACTGTGAATGATGGTCGCACATTAGTTCTGCCTTTGTCAGAAGAGAACGCCCCGGGCAAGTTGCCCCACTGGCCCCACCATCTCCCTTTTAACCTTGCCCCTTTGCGGAAGCCCTCAGTGGAGGTTCCTATTCTTTCATGCTTGGAGTTTTTGGAATCCTCTTTTAATGAGCATCTTCCAATGCACTCCCTGAGCACTCCAAGTTCAATTGTGACTTCAAGCTCGCGGTGGATCTGGTGTGTATATCTTCCCCCATCTACCTATTGACTGTCTGAGAGGAAGAGGCGTTGGATGTGTAGGTGAAGGAACAGTTAGCCAAAGGTGCAATTTTTCAGCGTACCTCCCCTGTATGCTCCCCCTTCTCTTTGTGGAGAAGTCTGATGGTACTTTATGCCTGTGTGTGGACTACAGGAACCTTAACAATGTCACGGTACCAGACCTCCATCCCATCCCATTGGATTCACATATTGCGCGCTATGTGGAGAAGGTGAAGGGCTTCTCCAGGCTGGATTGCCTCAATACGTTTAATCAGATACGGATAAAGAAGGGCCAGGAGTGATTAACCACCTTCCACACCAGAAAAGGAATATTCCATTCTTAGGTCATGCCCTTTGGGCTTAAGAATGCCCCTGCTATCTCTCAACGCCGCATTGATGCAGCGTTGGGGGACTTGTTAGGGGTATGCGCGGTTGCCCACATGGATGACATCCTGGTGTTTTCCCCTGATCAGTAGTCCCATTAAGTACACCTTCAGCAAGTGGTGGAGCTGTTAAAGGCAGCCAGCCTTACGCTGAAGATAAGAAAGTGTGAATTCTTCAAGTCTCAGGTCACTTTTCTGGGCAACGTCATGTTTTTGACCAGGGACACATGATAAATCCAGACAAGGAGAAGGCTATTCGTGAGTGGCCTACCCCCACCTCAGTCAAGGAAATAAGGAGCTTTTTGGGGACGTGCACTTTCCTCAAGAAGTTCATTCCCAATCCTTCTGATATGGCAGCTCCCTTATACAAGGCTAGCGGTGCCAAGGTGCTTCAGTGGTCCCCCATTTTAGAGGATGCTTTCCAGGCAGTGAATTGCACCCTGTTCTCCACGTCTGTTCTTCACCATGTCGACCCTTCAAAGGAGTTCATTGTGTCTACTGATGCCTCCAACTTCGCCATATCGGCTGCCTTGTTACAAGTAGGCGAATATGAGATAGATCATCCGGAGGGATATTTTTCTAGGATAATGTCTTTTCCAGAGTTGAATTACGCCGTTTATGACAAGGAATTACTAGCAGTGGTGGAGGCGCTGACATATTGGCATCACCACTTGCATGGCTCTACCCAACCATTCTGCATATGTACAGATCACCGTGCCTTGCTGTACTACTGTTCCCCTCATGCCCTAACTCCAAGGCAGACCTGTTGGCATGAGACCCTTGCCCAATTTGCATTCACGTATGATTTCACCAAGGGCAAGGATAATGGTTTGGCGGATGCTTTGAGCCGCAACCCTGCTTTAGCCCCTGACCTCAAGGAGGTAGAAGTGCACAACACAGGTTATGATTCCTCCAAGTAAAATTCTGTCACAACTTCCCTCTCCCCTGGCCAACGGGCCAGCGCTTGCACCTCTGGATAACGCGGAGGAATATGGTTTGTTCAGAAAGGTCGTCTCTTCTCAGCCGCTGTCAGGCGAATATACTATGGTACTTGCAAAGAGCGCTTCAAATCAAGAGGATCTATCCAGGGGTTATCATGTAAAGGATGAGATGGTGTGGTTCCAGGGACGCCTTTGGGTAACTTCTGGACCACTGCGCCTGGAAATCATCTGGGACCATCATGATGGAACACCATTGGTCATCCTGGGGAAAGCAAAGACCTTGGAGTTGATACGCTAAACCTACAATTGGAAGGGCTTGCCTGCTCAGGTGGGGCGGTATTGTAAGTAGTGCCTGGTATGCAACCAGATGAAACCCAATCGTCAACCTTTAGCATGGTTGTTGGCACCAGTCCAAAAGTCTGATGGGCCCTGGAATTCCTCTCGGTTGATTTCATTGTGGAACTTCCTGTCTCTGATGGTTATGATGTCCTCATGGTGGTGGTGGACCGTTTACGAAGTTTGCCCATTTAATTCCTTGCAGAACTACAATGACCGTAGCTGAGATGGCTAGGCTCTTCGTCACCCACGTGTTTGCGCTCCATGGGGTTGCTCAATAGATTATCAGTAACTGGGGACCCCAATTCACCTCCATCTTTTGGGAAGAGTTTTGTAAGACTCTTCAGATTTGCCCCTGCCGTTTGACTGCCTATCACCCCCAATCAGATGGGCAGACTTAATGAGTGAACCAGTGCTTGAAACAGTTCCTGCGGTGTTACACCGCCGCGGATCATTCAGATTGGGCTTCTCACCTTCCTATGGCTCAATTTAGTTACAACAACATGCTGCATTTCTCAATTGGTTGTTCCCCATTTTTCGCCAGCCATGACTTTAACTCAGCCTTTAACATGGAGCCCAGCAGTGGTTCTAAGGTTGAAGCGGTGGTGGACTTTGTCAAGACTATCAAGAAGGTCCACCAGGGGGTTTCCACAAGCCTGGGGCGGCAATGCAGGTGTATAAGGAGAACGCTGATGGGAAGCGGCAAGTGGGTCCTGCATACAAGGAAGGGGATCTTGTGATGCTTGATGCTCGTAACATCCCTATCAAGCAGCCATGCAAAAAGCTGGGACCAAGAGGATTGGCCCTACCGCCTTGTTAGAAAGGTGGTCCATGCCTCATACCAGCTAAATCTCCCCCTTCATTCTGGATCTTCTCTGTGTTTCATGAGAGCAAACTGACGTTGTTCAAGGGCCCACCACTAGAGACTCCTGAGGCCTATCTCGTGGATGGGGCGCCATAGTGGGAGGTGGAATAGATAGTTGCCTCACGCCGCGTTAAAAGAAGACTGGAGTACCTGGTATCCTGGAAGGGTTTTGATGCTGCAGAGAACAGTTAGGTCCCAGCGCAACTGTGTGCATGCCCAAGATCTGATTGAAGCCTTCCACATGCGTTTCCCCCAGGCTGCCGGATCACAACCCAAACTGACAATTGCTGCCATGAAGTTGGCCCTTGCCCACAAGAACTTTTCCCTTGCGCAAGCCCCTGGAGGGGGTTGAGCCCCGTCAGGAGGAGAGGGTAATGTCATGTGTAGATGACATCATAGTGGGGACAAACCCCAAAGATAAGGTTGGGCTCCAGGAGGCCCAAAAGTTGAAGTTATAGGGCCTCCCTGACCTGAGGCATACCCTAGACCAACGCTGGGTACAGGCAAAATATGCCCAGGTTGGTACTAGTGTGGTGCCAAATGCCCAGTCCCTTACTATGGCCCAGGCATTAAAACGAATGGTCTACATAATGAATGCAGATGATTCGGTTCATTTTGTTGAGGAACAGGGTTTCAAAACCCATTCCATTTATGAAATCACACGTTTTGGTCAAATCCAACTTCAATCAATTACATGAGTGAAGTCAGTTTCAGCGTATTTTACCAATTGGGATGGTAGCATGTGCCTAATGGTGGGTCGGTGCTTGGGTCCACTTATGCCAACCCCTTATTCCCCCGTTGATGGTTAGGTATGTTTTCCCTGACCAACAAGGAATGTTAGTCGACTTCCCAAATAAACATTTTCCCATTTTACATTTTTACACTTATGATATTTCAAATGCTCCTGTGCATGAACCTCTTCGAGGAGGTCTCATGCTCTTTAACCTTGCCATCGCAAATACTTTTAAAGTTATCCCCTAGTGCACCGTTGGTTTACCCATGTTCCCTCCAACCTGGGTCGCCTATCACTTTCCACTTTGTGCACCACATCGCTTTTGGTGGTTCCTTTATTATAAAATTCGCACTTTTATGCCTAAGTTGTTATTGCTCCAGCACCCTCTGCTGGGCTCTAATTACTTTAGCACTAACGGCTAGTTCCCTGGCATTGGCTTGGTGCACCATGCACTGCCACGCTGGGAAAAGGAGAGTTATAGACACTCTCCTTACATTTGCCTCCACATATGACCAGCTTTCTCCCTCCAGATGAGGTAACACTAAGTTCTGAAAGTCAGTGTATAGGCAATTCATGACCATCAACGCCTTTTGACGATCCCCATAGCCATACATGGTTATATCAAACAGTCAGAAAAACGTTAGGGCACTATCCCAATGGAACGTTGGTAATTTCAGCGTTGCCTTAAATTCCTCTGAGTTATATTTAGCTGAGTCTCTAGGTTCAGCCACTTTGCTCACTTGAGGATTGACTTTGGGCGTCATCTCCGATATGGCAGCAAAAGCAGGCAGCATGTTCCATGGGGTATTTTACCTCCCAATTATCATGCGAGGACTTCTTTCTTTGGCATCGCTTGCCATATCTGGCTCACAACCACATTTGTGAGTTTTAAGTTCCTCCACCTGTTCAATCAGTCGCTTTATATCCACACTGAATTTCCTAAAATAAACGTGATCCGCTTCTCACTCCTTTTTGTAGATACAAAACCTCTCAAACAAGGTCCTCTTCTTTCTTCTTGAAAGAAGTTATTTTCCAAGTAACTAATTCCCAAAACTTGCAACATTATTGATCCCTTCCTCCATCTTGGCGACTCATTCTTCCAAGGCTGCAAAGTCCCAAAGATCCGCTGAGTTAGGGCATTCTGATTCACAGTGTCTAACTTCATCCACAGTTTGCATAACTCGTCTTTGTACAACATTCTTACAAATCCTTCAACTCAACTACACCCCCTGAAGTGAGCACAAACTTGTAAAAATTTACTGTTTCAGATTATTATTGGAATACAACCCCAGTAAGCTTATTACCGCACAGGTTCGGTTTCTTGTGCACTTTGTCCGCATTGTATAGTATATTGGACTATTGATTGATAATAGTATGACAACTATTATCAGTAGTTGAGTAGAATTCTTATATCTCGTCCCAGCACTCGGCCAGTATTCCCAATTAAAATACTTAAAGTTGTGATCTGAGGATTCGTTCCCTCATTCTGTCTAACCCAATATTCTCTGAGATTCCCTGGTGACAGTCTCTTTGGTCCAACACACAGTTGGCAGTAATCCCCAATTGTTTCTCCTTCTTCTCTAGATTCCCTCTCAGATCTTTAATCTTTTCTCTAAGAGTCTCCCAATTATCACACACAGCAATAATATCCTTGAGAAGAATAGAAAAAATTAAAAGCTGATGATAGTTTACTACTTAAACTATATACTGGATGAAAGCTATAGAACTATATATCTGTAGTACAATCTAACTGTTTTCCTATCTAACTGTTTTTTATTATGAGTTAATTCTAGGGAATTTATAGTGGGGAATTCAGCGTTCAACCCTCAGTTGGCACAACCCAATGAAACAGCAGCCTTTGCCATTGAATTGCCCATCCTCATATCAGCAGTGATGGTCTTCCCCATCTGTCTAGGATTCTGTCATTGGACATCATTAGGACCTAAAACAGAAAGAGTCAGAAAACGTGTCCCTAACATTTTCCTCTCAATCCAAGAGAACCAGCCATATTTGGCTAGCAACCTGCTTAGGTAATGGGACTATTACTCATTAAGTCAGGTCACGCACCAACTGATTGATTTGCTAGTTGCAGGTGGCATCACATGCCTCGCAACTTGGATCTATTCCCAATCAGTTGGTGATGAAACCTGACCAATCCCAATCGGTACACCTGATAGTTAATTACTATCAGATGCCCCTATTTCGTTGGCAACTCTGCCCAACAAGATCTCAAGTATTTGTCCAGATCAATCCCTGATAAATATGACCAGGCGAAGATCTCAAAATCCCCCAAACATAGTTACTCTGAAATTTGGGCCAACCAATTTCCAATTCACCTCGCATTAGGGATTTATCCCCTAGCGATTCCTGGTAATCTAGCAGTCTGGGAATATGGGCAAAAATCTCAACAGCTTCCTTAGCCTTCAACACATTAATTTGCTCCATAAGCTTCTTGCTGAAGCACTGGGCAGCGTAGTGGCCCTTCCCCTGCACTAATTACAGTGCATATTTCTCTCTTATGCCTTTTTGAACCCCTTGGGTTTATTTACTGTCACTGTTCAAATGAGCAATCCCTTAGCAGTTTAGCAGATTTGGTATTGTTTGAGTTTATTGAATGGGCTAGGCTTGAAGCTTTGATTAGGGGCCTTGAACGTAGTGCATAACATCTTCATGTAATCCACCATTTGTGAAATGGTTTTTTGGTGACAAGCACAGAAGTCATCATTTGATGCAGATCATGTTAGTACAAAGCCCCATTTTTAATGCGATCCACATGTCAAAATTAGTCAAAACTTTTCCTCTGACCAAAATCTGTGATTCTTGGTAAAAAGGGTCAGCAAACAAGCTAAAGTTTTACCTTTCAGAAATTGGATCTCCATAAATTCTTGCTTTTATTTTGACATATGCGAGGGACTTCCAAATTCCCTCATAATTGCAGCCTTGGCCTCAGATCAGCTGTCTCCCTCAATATGAGGTAACGCCAAGTTTTGGTAGTCAGTATCCAAGCATTTTATGACTATCAAATGCTTTTTGTCTATCACCACACCCAAACACAGTCATGTCAAACAGATGGAAGATCGCAAGAGCATTATCATGATATATTTTGGTATTTTAGACATAGCTTTAGATTTTTAAATTTTCTCTAGCTGTTACTTGCAGCTCGTCTACCTGACTGACTAGCGGAGTAATCTTTTGGGTCATCTCCAAAATGGTAGCAAATACAGTTGGGATATTTTAATAAGTTGCCAACCTCTCAACTGCAGTTCTTGGAGTCTTTTCTTCGGAGTCAGTCACCACATAGGGTTTGCATTCGCATTTCTGATTCTTATGTTCATTGACTTGATTCACTAGATGTTTCATGTCCAAACTGAGTGAGTGCAATCAAGCAATCTGCTTTGCATTCCTGTTTCAGAAATAAAAATTCTCTAATTAAACCTTCTTATTTCTTTTAATAGGCGTTACTTTTCTCAGTAGATCATTGCTGAAGTTTAAAACTTCTTCTACTCCTTCCTCAATCTTAGTGACTCTCTCTTCTAGAGCAGCAATTTCTCTATGAAAGGCTGATTTCAGGGCGTTCTTGTTGACTGTTTCCAATTCTGTCCATAGATTTCTTAATTCTCCTTGTATGACATTGTGGATTGGCTTAGCTTACTCAACTACCCCTTGTAGTGAGCACCAATCAAAATCTGGCTTTTGTTGAATGTCGCCAGAAGTTAACTGCACAGGTTCAGTTATGTGCACGATTTGTGTTATTTGATACTAATAGATTATGGGCAATCAAGTATGAGACTATTATCTGTAGCTGAATAAATAAATCCAGTTGATTGGTGTTCCAACGTTAAACTTGGAATAATTCACGAATTACTGATTATTTTGACAATTAGGGACTTCAATCCTATCCCAGATGAACTTATATGTACTCTCAGATTCTGAGGTTCCGTCCTTAGTTCCCATCAGAGTTCATGGAGATCTACATAAAAGTCTGCTTCTCTTCTAAGAATATCTTCTCCTTACTTTTTATCACACAAAAGAGTCCACAATTATTGTACTTCAAAAATAATAAACTGAAAATAATATAAAACTTGATATTAAATTAGATTCAGGGTAAGATCTGCTTTATTATTATATAATGCTAGGGTATTTATAGAAGAATTTGGTGCCCAACTCCTCAGTTGGCGCCTCATCCATGAAATGGTAGCCATAGCCATTGAATTTTCTTGCAAAGTCTCTTCTAGCGATGGTATTCTCCATCATGTTAAAGATTCCCCCATTGAACATCCCAGTGACCTTAAATGGAAAGATCCAGAGTTGGGATTTTTGCCCATATTCCCAGATGACTAGATTATCAGGGGTCGCTTGGGGATATTTCCCTATAGTAAAGTGTATTAAATATCAGTTGACCCTGATTTTGGGGTAACAATGTTTGGGGATTTTAAGTTATTCGCCTGTTTCAGATCCACAAGGGATCAATCCAAGTGAGTGCTTAGTCCTTGTCTGGTAAAGTTGCTGACAAAATAAGGTCATCTGATAGTTGATCGATGATTTTCTATCTTGTACCAATTGGGATTGGACGGATTTTCGTCAACAACTGTTTGGGAATTTAATCAGAAGTTGTGAAGTGAGTATGCCGCCTGCAACTAGAAAATTAATCAGTTAGTTCGCGACCTGCCTTGATGGGTAACAAGTCCCATTATCTAAGCAGGTCACTTGCCAAATATGGTTGGCTTGCTGGTGTAAGAGGAAATGTTAGGGACACATTTTCTGACTCTTTCCATTTTGGGTCTTAAGGATAACTGATGGTGAATACTAGCCAGGATGTGGAAGACCATTGCTGATGATAAGATGGTGGGTAGTTCAATGGCAACTGGTGCCGTTTCATTGATGAGGTCAACTTAGGGTTGGGCGCTAAATTCCCACTATATATTCCTAAGAATTCACTTAGAAAATCAAGTAAAAAGGAGTAATTACCAGTATTTGATATTAGTTCTTTTCGTCTTCAGGTAATTATTTCTGTGTGCTTTAAATGGAGACTATTTAGGATAAAGAGTAAGGATCTGAGCGTGGATCCAGAGAAGAGAAGCTGAGCTAAGAAGAAGATTGCTGCTAACTGTGTGTCACCAGAGAAGCTGTAAATGAGGATCTGAGCGTGGATCAAGTTAGGCGGTACAAGAGAAAAAATCCTTATTAGTGACTATTAAGTATTTTGAGGAGGAATATTGGTCAAGCGTTAGACTCAATGCTAGTGCTTTATAAAACTACAACTATTAGTCTTATTACTATTAACAATTGACTATATATTATCATACAACGCGGAGAATTTCACAACACTGAACCTGTGCAGTTAATCAATTAGGGTTATCAGTCGTGAACAATCAACAAAACCCATAAATTTTAAGGATTTGTGCTCACTACAGGGATGTAGTTGATAATATACTAGGACACAATGCCATACAAGGACAAAATAAGTTAACTCTGGATGGAGTTACAACTGTCAACCAGAACGCCTTGAATTCTTAGGATCATCAAGAATTCACTGCCTTGGAGGAGAGAGTTAAAAATATTGAGGAATGGGGTTGAAAATGTCGCTAGTTTTGGCAATGAGTTATTTGGAATAGTAACGTCATTGAAGCAAAAGGAAGGAGATTTAGTTTGAGATTTCTTATTCTTTAAAATGAATCATGTAGCAAAATGCATTCCTTTAAGAGCATTTAGCGCAGATATAAAGAACTTTGACTAAGCAATTTGAGGATTTGAAAACACACAAATGCAAATGTGAGCCATATACAGTGATTGATGCCAAAGAAAAATCTATGGACTCTAATTGGAAAGACAATTACCCCAAGAAATATGCCGCCTGCTTTCACAGCCATTTTGGAGATGACTCCCAAAATTACTCCTCAAATGAGCCAAGTAGCTGAACCAAAAGGGGTGGCTAGAGAAACTTTGGAGGAATTTAAAGTGAAACCAAAATTATCTACTTTATATTGGTACAATGCACTGCGTTTTTCTGATTATTCAATATGACAATGTTCAGATATGGCGATTATCAACTTTTCTCTCTCGTTGCAATCACTTTTGCAACTAATTCAATTCAAGTTTAATTTAGTTTGATAATCTTATAGAGGAGATTAGTCTGCGCCCATGTCAGGGAGCAGTTGGGCAAGTAAGGTAAGAGGCACAGGTGGTAGACCCACGACCTCCAACGTTTGAAAACGCCCCGGAGAAACTGGCAGATTAGATAAAGATAAAAAACTGGCAGTTACTATTTCCCCAGAAATCCTCACTTGGCAGGCACGATGCAATTAGTACATCAACACGCCGCACTCTCAACCATTCTTGTTGGTGGAATATGGAGTCCAGGTGTTCCTGGATATTCATCAAACAACGTTATGGGAAAATTAAGTGGGGATGTGCACACATTTCCCAACCGCGGTGTACATCGCACCTCACTCCATGTCACATGGTTGGCTGGTTCTCAGTTTCAAAAACAAGGAGGCAGCAAACAAAGCTGCTGCAGTGCGCATAGTGATTGACCTCCCCAAAGGGCAGCAGGTCATCGAAACCAAGTGCACCAGATGGACAAAATCTAACCAAATTTTCATCACGTTCAACATTTTGCCCACTACAGTCAAGCGTGCCATTCTGGAGCAGCACCTGAAAGCTGGCCTCGCCATATATGGCGAAATACAATCCTTCAAAATGCAACGCTTTATGCTGATGCCACACCTGTGCACTGGCAAAGCCATTGCAGTTCTGACTCTAACTGAGGAGATTGCAAAGGATTTAACCCAGATCCCGCACTCCACTTATATTAATATTAAAGGCATACTACCCACCCTTTCCGGGTAACCGTAGATAGTGCACCCCATATGCACCCACTGTGATGCGTTCAGCCATAAGGCACACGCATGCCCCACCAAGGAGGGCATCACATTCCAAGAGCACCCCTCGGCGGCCATGGCCAATGGGGAAGCTCACTATGAACCAACCACCAGTACCAAAGAGGCCTTCCCGTGGGGAGCACAAGGCTGCTACTACTAGTAAAGCCTGTCTCACCTCAAGAGCGAAAGAAGGCCAAACAGGTCCACAGGGCCGCGGCCAGGGAAGCAGCCAAGGTCGCCTCCGCTATCCCACACTCCCAACGCCAGGAGGACATCAGACCTTTGCAGCAGAAGCATCTCAGGAATCCCTCAACCAATCAGGTTGGGATGCCCAAGCTGATTGGGCCACCCAATCTGAGGATCCAATGGGCGACTCAATCTCTTCCAACCTTTGCAACCAAGCCCCAATTGAAACCAATTTGGTCCCCAACTTACCTGAAAAAAATTCTTGATCCAAATGTTGGTGCATCAAACTCAACCGCACTGCAAAAAATTCGTTTGATAGCGGGGAAACCAAAAGCGAAGGCAAAAGCCAACGCGAACCTGTCTGCTAAAATTAACAAATCTTCTGATAGTGTTACTGCAAACACCTGCACCGCTGTGAAGGCCCATGGGGATCTAGAGGAGTCTGGCGGGCCCGGGTGCCCACCCCCTCACACCTAAGGTGTGATGGGGGAAGCCTACACTTTAGGGACATTGAATATCGCTGGACTCAAGGCCTCGCCGTCCTAGGCTAGGAAACTGAGTTTTTTACAAAAAAATTTACCCGTGGACATCCTGGCCATCCAGGAGTCCCACTGTCTGCAAGGTTCCAAGGATGCTTGGAAAACCATGCTCCTCCCTTCCCTATCCTTTTGGTCCAAGCACTGTGGGGTGCTTGTTTGGAAAAAAAAATTTAAATATATGTCATCTGAATCCTTCCTTGATGGCCGAGTCCTCATTGTCACATTTTCATAAGCTGACGTGGTGCACGCTATCATCTACATATATGCCCCAACCTGTGCATGAGAATGGTGGGAATTTTTCTCATTGGTTAAATCCCTTCCATTACCTCCTGACCCTTTAGTAGTTGGTGACATGAACTGCTGGTTAAACACATCCACAGACCGTTGGCCTTCCTCATCCCACGCCCCCAGGGTCACATAGAACTTCGCATTCTAAAGGCCACCCTTGGGTTGATAGATGCCCTGCCGCAGCAAGCTCTGCTGCTTGAAAACATGACGTGCCCCCACATCCACAATGGACAATTAAGGTCCATGTCCTAAATCAACCTTATCTTCGCGCTGATGAAATTTTGATCCCATATTTCCCACTTCCACACATCCAAGATCAATTTTTCCAACCATCAGCTGGTCTTGATAACCTACCACTTACCTGTCACAGTGTCTAGGGCTCCACATTGGTGCAAACTCCACCCACCTGAACTCGCGTCGCCAAAATTTTCCACATGGGTGGAATCAGCGACTTTGGCAAAAGAGTTTAGTACACCATTTTGTGTGGACCCAACTTCCACATGGGCAGCCTTCAAAGTGGATACCATCCGCCACGCTTGCCATCTCTCCTCCTGATGCTCATGAGCAACATTGGCCATCATCTCGCGCGCTCTAGCAGAGTTGGCACACCTGGAGTTCGACATCCCAGCCACGGGCTACAGCCCTGCTTGGGGCCAGAAGTAGGCAGAAGCAGCCGCCCACCTCAAACGCGCATGAAAGGCAACACAAACATTGGGTTTGTGTTCAATACAGGGCCAAACACATCACAGAGGGTGACACGTGCTCCGCTTATTTTTTTAAAAAATTCTTTGCACCATGCCAGAGCGTGGTATGAACACAGGTGTGGAGATTGGATGATTCCATCATGGATACACCAGCTGAAGTAGCAGTCAAAATATAAAAGTATTACTCTGAGCTGTACCAATCCAATCCAATTCAGCCAGCTGAAATGGAGAAATTTCTTGATAGCGCTCGCATCTGCACCATTTCCTGATACCCATAATTAATGAATTTAATTACTCTGACCAAACTCTGGTCCGCTGTCCACGGTGCACCAAAAAGGAAATGCCCAGGCCCTGATGGCATTCCTTATGAGTTCTATAAGAAGTACTTCATATATCTATCCCCATTGCTGCTTGCCTCCCTTAACCAGAGCCTTCTGGAAACGCGCCTTCTACCAGGAGGGAAAGGCCTTCACCATCACACTCTTCAAGAAAGGGGATAAGCTAGACCTATTAACTGGCGCCCCATTTCTCTCACTAACATGAATACTAAAATTTTAATTAAAATTATGGCTAACCGTCTAGGGATTGTAGCATCTGCCACCATCTCCCCAAAACAATTTTTTATTTCATACCCAGAAGGTCGATTTTGAACAATGTGCACTCTGTAGCTAACGCATGCCAGTCCACAGCCTCTGGGGCACTAGTATTCTTGGACCAACAGAAGGCATATGATAGAGTAAACTGGGAATACCTCAGGGCCTGCCTCCACCACTTCCGCTTACCCCCTCGCTTCATCAACTGGGCGATGATGCTTTAGGAATCTGCAACAATGGCAGTGTGTGGCCCTGGCTTCCTCCCGTAAGTAGTCCGCCCCCAAAGGGGCCTACGCCAAGGGGACCCCCTTATTCCACTCTTATACAACTTCAGCCTTGACCCACTACTTTGAAACGTGAATGCCCACCTCACCGGGGTCCATGCACCAGGCTAAGCCCCAGTCAAGATGATGGCGTTTGCAGATGATTGTGTGGTCGGGGTATCCAATAATCATGATGCAAGCGCGCTTGAAACTCTCATCCAGGAGTATGCCTGGGTAAGCAATGCTGCACTGAATGCCTCAAAAACCAAAATCATCCTCCTTGGGCGATATCAAACCAGCTGGGCCCAGCGACTAGTGCCCAGCCCAGCTCATCATCTTGCACACGTGCTCGTCTCCCCTGCTCACCCCACACCGCCCCACTTATGCTCCCTTTCGCGCCATGTCCTACCATAGGGCCTGTCCGCCATCTGGGCGTGTGGATGGAGGCAGGCGGGTATGCCTCAACAGTAATGGAAAGTCATATTATAGACAGCGTGATGAAGTGTATCGCCTCCCTCAGAGCCCACCCTACTTCCCTCACGGTCAGGGTTGTTTTAGCCAACTCTATGCTCCTCTCCAAAGTCTGGTTTGGAGCTCACGCCATCGCCTTCTCCCCGGTATTCTTCAAATCTATGAATGCCCTTCTACAAGGTTGGCTCTGGTCAGGCCACCCACCGCCAGTGCAGCTTGAGGTCATGTTTGGCCCTCGTCATCAAGGTGGCATGGGCCTGCTCGACTTTAGAGCCCATGCTGACAAGATCCTGGGCACCTGGATTGCGACTGTCACTTCCCCAACGCTCCTCTCCCAACACTGGTCCCACGCAGCCTGCTCCAACTTCTCCCGCGCCCTGGGCCTTACCAATCCGTCAAACCCTCACTCCTTGATGAAATATCTGGTTTCCCACCCATCAGCCACAGGCCCTCATGGAACTAAACCACACTTCAAACTAATCCTCCTCTCCATGCGGAGCACTGAGTGGAGAATCTGTATTTGTGGACACACAGCCAAGAGAGGTCGCCCTTCTCCTTGGTTCACACAGGAGATACAGGGGTTACCCAGTCAAGATGGCTTGATCCCCACACGGCCCCATGTCCTATCCAGGGTGGACTACCTGGACATGATGGACATCCCTTATTCCCTTGAAACCCAGAAGAATATCTGGAAATACGCACACCACCCTCTGCTGCAGCCTCATATCCGTTCCCATGTGTGGTGCTGCCTGAGGTGGGTGTACCATACAGCTGAGCTTTAACGCTTTACACTCATCTACATTGTGTGCGGCCAGTATGGAATGCTGTTCCACTGCCTGGAGAAGTGCCCTACCTCTAAAGTGATATGGCGTGAGGTGCAACGTCTGCTTTGCCAGGACCAGACACATCCCTTCAGTCTGTCTAGGGATATGTTTGCTTTATCTATGGTCTCCCCTATCCCACCCTCCCTCCATGCTCTTGTGGTCGCAATCACCATGTGGACTATCCACACGATTGTCCTGGATGCCATCGCAGGCTCCACCCCCACCCTCCCAGAAGCTGTCCACAGATTTTGGTCCCATTTGGTGGACCACTTTCAGGTGTGGATGCTTGGGTACCTCCCACCGCGCCGCCATCAGCTGGTCTCCTCCTGGTTCCCGGTTTGGTTCATCAATTTGGACCCTTTCCTCCACATGTGCTCAATTGCGGTTACGGCCCCTTTACACGTTCCCTCCTCCTCCCCATAGTGGCATTCCCGCTGACAACAAGAGAGAGCATCGCTTCTCTGGGGTGCCTTCCCTGATACTATGTTTTGTTTTCTTTCATGTTTACATTCAGAAGTGTCCATCCCCTGGTCGGCCTTACCCACAATAAATTTAGATATGGCGATTATTAAAAGGCTTTGACAGTGATGAATTTCCTGGATACCAATTGTCAGAATCTATTGTTGACCCATATAGTGGGGGACAGCTGGTCATACTCAGATTCCAAGGTGGCCATTTATAAGAAATTTAGAAATCACGCTTGCATATCAAAGCGCAAGCAAGAATTCATGGGCATTTAATTCAGAAGGATGAATACATAAAAGGTTTGCTGATTGTTTTACACCAAGTATTGCAGATTTTGGTTGGAGAAAAGTGCTGGATAATTTTAATGCCCAGATAGTACTACAAGTGGCCCTTCAGCCCTATCATGATTTGCATCAAATGATATCTTCTGTGTTTACGATGGGGATTACCACCTCTCAGATGGTGGATCATTTGAAGATATTGAGAGATACATTTGATGCTCTGAATAGAAGTTTTAATCAAATTTAGTACAAAATTTGAATCCCATGAGGGGACTGAGGGTGCTAATGATATAAATAACCAAACCGTGTTGGTAAATAAGCCCAAAGAGTTTAAATGGATCAATAAGAAGGATAAAGTCTGTTACCAGTGCGGAGGAAAGGACATTTTGCTGTGCATTGCAAGAACCCTAAAGAACAAATCATTCTAGTCCAAGTGAAAAAGTCTAAACCTGCACAGGATTCAGGAAAAGGGCCTGCAGCCTAGATGGGGAACAATCTAGAGTTGCTGAAAAACCTGTTCCTCTTAATATTATGCATAACAAAATTGACATTAGTGATCTGATTGTAGATGATGATGTGCAAGGTCAGCTATATCAAGTGGTCAATTTAGATGTGGGCATGGTAACAAGATCCGGAGTAAAGGGGATCATCCCAAAATAATCAAGGAAGTTGCTTGGCTGTATGCATGACAACTGGCAGACAAAATTTGAGCCACAGATAGTCTAGAAGAATTGACCAAAGTCAAATTACATGAGTCAAACCTGTCAATCTCCCTTAGTGCCACCAAAAAATTATTTCCTGATCTATCATTACAAATAATTCACACCCTTAATTCAGCAAATAATGCCGCTATACACTCAGTAAATACTATTTTTACAATACTCTGAGTGTAAATATATAGATATACTAGTTAATTGAGTGTGGGTGAAAGCGATAGTTGAAAGTGGAGCACTCATCAATATTGTTTTGACCAAGCTGGTGAAGAGGATGAAGATCTCTCCTGATTTAGAACACAATATAGAAGACAGGACATCCGGGCTGAGTACCACCATCACATGTGCTGTATATATTTTTTTAGTACTAGATGGTCCCAACCCCACATGTGCTGTATGTAATTCTCTAGAACTTCAATTCTAATTCTTGGTGGTATCCGCTCCAGCAATAGTTTTGGCCAACTAAAACTATGATATTCTGATCAGGACGGAGTTTCTATGAAAATATGGAGTTAAATGTAACTTTGAGGACAATACATTGACCATATTGGGTCAGACGTTACCATTGGTTGATTAGAAGGATGGGAAGCTCCACTGACTAGGAGAAATATCTTCATCAACCTATCTACATTGATGGCATTGACCTGATTTGATACCAACTAGTTGGCCGGAAGATATGAGAAATGCCAATGGAAATTCTATAAAATCATAGAATTCTGATGAGGATCAAGATTGCAAGAACCATACTGCCAGGATCACAGATACTAGTCAACATGGGTTGACATTGGAGATACCAGAGCTGCTGTATAGTGGGGGTCAGAAGCCCTTGGAAGAAGTCCAAAGTAGAGCCTTGGGTGGCTCTTGGAATAGTAATTTCAGGTCATGGAGAAATTTGAGTTCTCCTGTCAAATTTATGTGAGAAACTGATGAAAATTGAGAAGAATCAGATCGTCATGTTTGTTCACTTAATCCTGATGGCTGAATTGAGGAAATTCCACGATTATGGGACCCTTGATGAAATGGTATTACTGGCAGGGTTGACTGAGAGTACCAATCTATTGGTCAATTGAGAGACTCGCTAATATGAAGGACAGTCAGCAGGAGGAGGTGCTCAAATTATTTGACAATTATTGGGAAGTGTTCACCTAAGACGACCATGATTTGGGATGTGTAAGAGATGTAATCCACAAGGTCAATACCAAGGAAAATTTGCTGATAAGAATGTGACCAATTTGACAAATAAAGGTAGCTAAAGCAGTAGCAGAGGAAGAAATCAGCAAGCTAGTGAAGCATGGGCTTCTAGTTCAATCATCAAGTCCCTGGGCGAGCTCTATTTTTATTGTGAAGAAGAAGGATGGCTCTAATCGGTTGGTGATTGATTATTGTAAGCTGAACAAGATTATGAGGAGGGATTCATATCCACTACCACAAATTGATGATGCGCTAGATCAATTGAGAGAAGCAAAGTATTTCTCTGCAATGGATCTAATATTGGGATATTGACAAATCAATTTGCCAAGAGAAGACCAAGAAAAATGTGTGATTATCACTTTTTGGGGGCTATATCAACTGACAAGGATGCCCTAGGGTCTGTGCAATGCACCTGCGACAATTTAGAAAACCATGGATGCAATACTAAATGACTTGAAGTCGCATGCATCCTGTCGTACTTGGATGATAAAAACTAGTTCAATAGGACGTTTACTGACTATTTGCACCACTTGGAGAAAGTGTTTAAGTGACTATCCGCAGTCAACCTGAAGATTAAGCTGAGGAAGTGTCACTTCTTCAAGAAAGAGTTATAATATCTGGGATTCATAATCAACTCTAGTGGACTGCAGCTGCAAGCCTATAAGTTCGAAGTCATAAAGCAAATGGTTGTACCAATGAGTATCTGAGATATCCAAGTATTCCTTGGAATGGTCAGATACTATATAAAATACATTTGGGATTTTTAATTTCCAATCCCCTCTTCCATTTGCTGAAGGATCTGAAGAAAGGATTCATTTGGAGTGAAGAGGACCAGAGATCCTTTGATGAGTTTCGCCAGTATTTAATAGATCCTCAATTCTTAAGATCCAAATTTTGACTGAGAATTTATAATACAAACTGATGCTTTATTAACGGAGATTGGCGCCATACTGAGCCAAGTAGATGAACCTGAGGATGAACATCTGGTGGTGTATGTGAGCCAGACACTCTCATCCACTGAGAGGAATTACACCGGTAAAGAGCGTAAATGCCTTGCATTCATTTACTCCTGTAAACGTTCAAATTGTATATCCATGGAACGCACTTTAAAGTGGTGATGGACCACTCCTCTTTGCAATGTCTACACAATTTAACAGAACCAGAAGGATGACTGGCCTGATAGGCACTAAAGCTACAGGCTTATAATTATGAGATAGTCCACTGAGCTGGAGCTTCTCATCAGAATATAGATGGCTTATCACGGTTACCAATGGTCCAGGTGGTAAACCAGCAAGTGGATGAGCTATTCCAGAGAATGGTCAATGGAGAAATTTGGGAATGAGCCCCAAGCAATACAAGGTGCACTTCAAAAAGCGATGGGAAAAACTGATACCATGGATGGACAAATTTTCTTGACAATTAATGGGAATTGATTACTATTCCCAAAGCCGTTGGAATAAGCATCTATTGTTTAAGCTTCTCATAAGGTTGTTGGGCACAGAGGCCTGAGAAAAATGACTGGCCATATTCGCCAATACTACTACTGGGAGTCCATCAACTACGATGTAGCAGACTATATGGCTTGCTGTGTGGAGTGTCAGTTGCACAAGCCACACAATAACATGACTGGATACTGACTTGTCTGCCCTGGATTTGATTGGCATATGGTGTTCTAAACATGATGGTACCACTAACCATGAGTATCAGGGACATCAAGCACATCATATTTGTGATCAACCATCTGATGAGATATGTCAAGATAAAGGCCCTGGAAAAAAGTAGACACTACCAGCACTGCGAATTTATCCTAGATCAAGTAGTGTACCAACATGGGTGCCCGCAGGTCATGCTGAGTGACAATGGAGCGAATTTCACATCTCATTTAATCTGCAATTAAATAAAATAATCGGGATTTGAGGAGTTGTGTCTGTACCCTACCAGCTGGAGATGAATAAACTAGTAGAACGAGTCAATGGGACGCTGGCCATGACACTGCGGAAGCTGGTTGCAGGAAGAACTTCCCTCATGGGGAATGTACCTTAGTTCAGTGATGTTCACCTAAATATAAGTCATCATATGGTGACAAGAAAAAAGCCGGTTGAGTTGCTTTATTAAGGAAGGCCGCATTGCTGCTGATCTTATATTTGGTAATGGAACCAACAATGGGGTGAGTGCTGAGCAGTATATGAACCAATTGAAAATATCTTGATCAGAATGCAATTGCAAGCATCTAATACAACTTTAGAGAAGGATTTAAGAAAAACGACAGATGATAAGAACTGATTGGCCTTATTAGAATACTAAATAGGCAAAAGAGTTGCCTATTGCAATATGCATAGTTTTGGGAGAAGAAACAATTTGGATGCATTGTGGTCATGTCTATTTTAATATTATTGCCAAGACGGCGAAGTATGCCTACT